>JAFIRS010000199.1:600000-1023723 GCA_018342105.1 Gonioctena quinquepunctata
ACCGTCTCAGAAGACATTGACTTGAAGGGATCTTTATTGAGAATTATATAAAGATTTGCATGTTAAAATTAGTATGTTAGAATAGTAATTATATAAGTAGGGTATTGTTGACCATGTATGTAATATTAGGTGCATGATTGAATAAGGTAAAGTCATATGTTATCATAGGTATTATTAGTAAGAATTTATTTAGTTTGCTCATGGTATGCCTAAAACAATTGTCAGACATAACCAAGTTGAGATCCAATACCACTCATCTACCCAAGATATTAGGGTCATGAAAAAGGTATCAATTAGAATTAATACCTTTAAATGGGGAAAAGGAGGTGTAGGAGCACTCCTTATCAAGTATTTTAAATATACCATAGTAAACTGAAACCGAAGAATGCCAATAAAATAAATCAATTTTCGTCTCGAAATAAAAAACGGTCGCATTAATAGTAAAATTTATATGACAACTCATAAAGTCGAATACTTCCTCATTAATTGTGTCGGCACTTCAATCTAAATTCCAATCCTATGTTCAGACCTTCAAACACAGTACGCTGGGACAGATGAATGACCGGTCCTTAGAAGCAATAATAGGTTTGGTGATATATCATGGTGGCGTGTCAACTCAAACGAGGCAACTTGCCGACTCATTAAATATATTTGATTGAGTGCGGGCGGCATTCGTTTGAATACCCACACTATATATATAAGATTTTCCCTACTAGAACTCTCTCCTCATTCTCTGCTCGTTCTTCATTCAGAATCCAGTCGTCGATCTAGTCAGTCAGTACATAGCAAATTCAGCTTCATTATGAAGCAAATAAAAGTAAAGTTTAATTTCAATTAGCAAAGAAGATTCTATAAAATTTGAAAGTGAAAAAAAAATTTAAAAATTAAAAAGCGTAATATACTTCGGTAATAAAACGGAATAATTAAATCAGTGGCTCTTCAGTGGAGGGTAAGAAATCAAACTGTTTATTTGGCAAGGTATATATGTATAGTGTTATAAGAAAATATTCCATTATTTCTTCCATAGTAAAAGAAATTATTGATTCAACAAAAGTAAAATTATTATCAATTGTTTAAAATAACTGAAGAACAGTTATTTTAATTGTCAGCTCATATTGTTTCTCATTTTAAATTATTGTTTATTCAATCTCATTTTGACTTTCTATACATTTTTCTCAGTAAATTATACCAGGTGTATCAATAGTTGTTTTATATTTTAGAAAATACATATATATATATTATTACAAGTCTTAATTGTATTATTATTTCGAAACGATTTGAGATTGGTCTTTGTACTGTCAAATTAAGTTCCCTCGCTTCATTACATACTGGGAGAAACAAGATCTCAAGCCGCTCTGGGAAATTGTTCCGTTATTGGTCAATAGACAGATAACACTCAGTATGTTATAACAAAAGGTGGACAGGTGTGGTCTTTCAATAAGAACACCCTGTACGTCTTACATCATACGGTCGCAGCGATGGTCGGCGATCCGTTGTGGCCACCCACTTAGTCTTTTATGTGACAATACTGATCGCTCTATGGTACATAACAGTTTCGACACCAATAATTAACTTTTTTTTTGTTATATTAGATGTGTACGGCAAGTCGGCAGGGGTGTTAGAAGGAAAGATGCAGATGTAAATCATTCTTGCTTCAGTTCAAATGACATTGGACTCCAATGATTTCCTACTATACTTCCCGCGAGAATTTTGGTGACCGGATCTTACTGAGAAGGGGTGAAAAATAATAACCATTGATCATAATGAATATTTTTATTGACGGTATTTCTGATACAAAATGGCAACAAATTACAACTCATTCTATACATACATGAATTACACAATACTGAGAGGATGAAAAGGGAAACATTCTCAATTGAATATTGAATAGAAAGATTTTTCTGTGAATTGAGAGGATGATTTGAACAAATATTTCGGTAATTAGAAAACTGCAGTGTTTGTGGTGCAAGAGTCAAGAACAAAATCAATCATATTCCACAAAAGAGGCGAATGATGGATTGAGATCCCCTACGGGTCATATATTCAAGATTACATTTCAGAAAAACTCCATGAATTAAATTAATATAAATATCACACATTGGGTATTCTGTAACATTTTAGGTTTTTTAAATAAAGTGCAAGGGCGGCGCGGCGGTCAGAAAAGTGGGGGGGATTCAATGATTGTATTCAAATTTATTTTCTCGTATCAAGGATTCGAGTGTAACAAAACGTCGTATTTAATTTTTGGGAAAATAAAAATAAATAGGTCTATTTATTTTTAAGCAATTACATTAGTTTATCTTAAGGAGCTTACTTGTTAGGTTCATAATTGTACTCTAGCTTTAATGGTTTCTTTAATTGAAACTTTCTTCATGTACCATTTGGGATTTTATAACAATTCTGTAGTGTATTTGACCTATAAATAAATAAATAAATAAATAAACCTATTTAAAAATTGTTCTATAATTAATTAGTTCGATAAATATAATTACTTTGTGTTTATGATAATTATTAAGAGTTAATGTTTTATTAATAATATTAATAAATGGGATTAAATATTTGGAAGAAAAAGTTGGGGAGCCTGTTGTTTTAATATTGTTTTTTTTTAACCCTGTTTATTCGGAAATTTCATAGGTAGATCCTCTGGGATTTTTTATGAATGCTTGAAGCACATCAAGTTCTGTTTCTTCGATACACACTCATGTTTTTGTTTAAAACAGCTTAGTATTCTACTTACGGTAGCATAATGAATTCTTCTCTCGGGATATCGATTACTAAAAATATTATCCACTTCACGCACTGATTTATAATTTTCTCTACAAATTAAAACCAATTCGACCTTTTCAACTAAGGTGTAATTTGACGACTGTGCCATTTTGTATCAAGTTAAAAATTAGCAATTGATTTGACAATCACATAGCCTAACGTTACATTTACATTTGTTTTTGCCAGCCTACTACCCAAAATCGTGTCATTTGTAGATTCATATACTTAATTATGAAGCAAAATTAGAATTTAAAAAAATATATAGCTTTTTGACTAATGGTACAAGTTTTTAGAGGAATATGTTTAGTTGATTAGGTGATTGTCCCTTTATAAAACTTACATTCTTAATTATAAGGTTCGTTAAATGCCTGTACAACAGGTACAAAATATGTTGATGTTAAAAAAAGATAAGACTTAAATTAATAATAGTATTAATTGCAGTTTTGGACCAAACTTCATTTTACCTAGGTTTATTGAAAGTGTTTATTAGAAAAAAAAGTGCAATAATACGAGTGTTATTCAAAATTTAAAGATTTTTTTTATATTTCATATCTAAGCATAGCTTTTGATTCTAAACAACATTTCTTTATTAGATTTTATTGTATTCTAAAAATCAAGGGTAATTTATTGGACTTTTTTTTACATGCCTTCGACTTTTACTTTGTAGTAATATTATTGTATAGTACTACTGCATGCTGTTTCGATTCTAGCCCATGTGAAATAACGTCATATCGTGAGCTTCTCGAACAGAAACATCGAGATACTTCCAGAAATCCAGAAGCAGGTGAGATAAGTTTTTGGGTGCCAATGACTTTTATATAGGAGGTCAAGCGTGTCGCCATGCGGGATACCAAGAAACTGAATTACCCAATACATCGGGGAGCATGCGGGCTAGTAAAACGAAACATACAGGGTCAAGGTCATCCAAGTTAGTTACCGATGATCAGAGAAAATGAACCTGTCCTATTTCAATACCGAATATGTAGAAGACCATAACCTAGAGCACCTGAACAAAGTCAGAGAAGGAGTCGCCAATATCAGTCTAACGAGACTATCAACTGGAGACGAATGGACTACCGCACAGGAGCAAAATACCGATTCAAACATTGGGGACTTTCTACGTTGGAAAGATAATGGAACCGGTAGACCATCCTGAAGAGATAGTCTTCATCTTCAAGGCAATGTGGGCACAGTGAGATTCCCCGGTTGTGGAAAATGGGTAAGGGAGTAGCTGATGAGATATCGTCAATTTCCCAATTGGTTTTGCCAGGAAGAGGATAGGTAAGGTCTCGAAAAAAATTCATGAGGAAAAATCAGGAGGACATCTGGGAGTCAATAAGTCCTTAGAAAAGATCAGGCAGAGGTTCTACTGAGTTCAATGGTGAGACGAAGTGAAAAAATGGTACAGAAGATGTCCAGAGTGCGGAGCCACTAAAGGCCCCAAAACAAGGACCAGGGTGAAATGAAGAAATATTTCATCTGAACGGATCGCCAGTGATGTAAGCTGGAACATTTCCTATGACGGCTGATGGCAACAAATACTTACATCCTTGTTGGCATGGACTATTTCATCAAATAGAAGCCAATGCCATTTCAGACCAGGAGCACAATAGCAAGGTCATTAGTGCTACATTCCGACCATGGAATTAATTTTCAGTCAAATTATTCGAAAAAGTTTGTGAGCTGATGGATATCTATCAGGAAGACTAGCACAACTGCACTCCAATCCAGTCGGATGGCATGGTTGAAAGAATCAACCGAACTATGGAAGGTTACCCAAAAAACATGTCAAGAAACGTTGTTCCTCCACAAAAAACCACATTCATTCAATACTTACAAGTACGGTATGGGCCGCAATGTGTTAGGGATTTCAAGAATCTGGAAAATCTTTACAAGAAATTTCAAGTTCCCACACTAGTCTTACTTTTCTATGCAGATGTCGAGATAATAGGATCATCCCAAAGGGTTTGAGATTGAAAACGCCATATCATAGCCAACAATGCAAAAGAATAATCGAAAGAGCGGGCCACGCAATGGTAAGAGAACGAATACAGTTTCACAGGAAAAACAAGGTAAATTTAGAAATTTTTATCAATAACCTGGAACAGTTCATGAAACAAAATCTGATTCAAAATGACTATGAATACTTGCACCACTGTATTCACAATTCCTACAACTCATACAATCGAAAGAGAAACACAATACATATAAACAAATTTCACAAATTATTGGAAGAGAAACAAATATACCCACAATACATATCAAACAACAAAAAAATTCTGAAAAAACTGTAATCAATTTGTTATCAAAAAACTTAGACATACACGAAAAACTTGTGTTGGCAAAGGGACTGAACTTCGCAGTTGCACCCAAAATGGTTCCAACGGTAGAAATGATCACTGCCATCGAAGCAACAGCCCAACGTTTACCACCTGAAATAGCAGGTGATTACAGATCTGACTGCAAAAATGCACTAACACAACCTTATCATCCTAGAAGTAATTTAAACAAATACAAAAGAGATCTCTTCGATAAGACAATCAGATCAAAATACTTCCAGCTGATAAAGGTAACGCAACAGTCATCATGAACACTACTGATTATGAGAACAAACTAACACAAATGATCTCAAACACCACATATCACACACTCAAGACACTACCATATCAGTAAACAAAGTATACCGAACTTTAGCTAAACACAAAAACATACTCACGAAAACAGAACGCAGAGACCTAGTATCACACCACAGCAAACCCCCACATCTTTATGGGTTACCAAAAATACACAAACCATCTCATCCTCTACGCCCTATTGTAAGTTCCATTGGATCTCCTTCACAAAAACTCGGTAGATACCTACTCAACATTCTGAAACCACTATCTGGAAATGGAAATAGTTTTATAAAGAATACCCCTCACTTTCTGGAGAAATTGAATGAATTACAAATTCAAGATGGAGATCTAGTAAGTTTCGGTGTCGAAAGTTTGTTTACTAATGTCCCTATTGATAAAACTCTAGAAATCGTGAAAGAAAGATTGGAAAATGACACATTACTGAAGACAAGAACAAAACTGGATGTCAGTGCCATCATAAAATTACTCAAACTATGCACAGAAAAAACATATTTCCAATTCAAGAACGAATTTTATCAACAAGAGTTTGGTATGGCGATGGGTTCTCCTTTGCCACCCATTTTAAGTAACATATTTGTGGAATACTTTGAAGAATCCTTCGTTGAAACATTCCACAATGGTCCAAAAATATGGTGGAGATATGTGGATGATGTTTTCACTATCTGGAATCGAAGTGAAGAAGAATTAAACATTTTCTTGTATCATATAAACGGTCAAGAACCGACGATCAAATTTACGTTAGAATCAGAACAAAAGAACCAACTCCCCTTTTTAGATGTCATGATTCAAAAATCATCATCCCGTATGGAAACATCTGTACACAGAAAGAAGACGCATACCAATCGATATCTACACTACAACTCAAACCATCATGCCAGAGTGAAAAAAGGCATAGTTAAATGTCTCTATAATCGAGCCCAAACAGTTTGCAATTCCAACCAGAATCTACAGGAAGAAATAAACCTCATAAAATCTGTTCTCAAGGAAAATGCATATCCGGCATCAGTTTGTGGAAAAAACAATCACTGACATTGAAAACAAAAATCCATCAAACAACCAATTAACACAACCAACAGGAGTACTCTCACCACCTACACATTTCACAACCAACATAATACCTTATGTCCCCGGATTATCTGAAAAGATCAAACGAATTGGACATAGGTATGATGTGAGAACATCATTTACAGGACCAGTACTTTTCATAATTTTCATAATTTTCATGAACGATATTTTGGATATCTTAAATGACACTCATGCACACCTAACTAATTATGTAGATGACACTAATTTGATAGTTTCAAGTCCGGACTATCCAGACCTAATACGAAAAACTCAGGACATCACGAGAAACATTTATGAATGGTTTACAAAAAATAAATTGATACTAAATGTTGAGAAAACCAACGCTATATTATTCAGAACCAAACAACAGAGAATTGAAACTCCAGAAAATATAAACTTACTCAACAATAAAATCAAAATTCAGAATAATACCAAATTTCTGGGAGTCTTCATAGAGGAACACTTACTTTGGAACGTCCATATTTTAAGCTTAGGAACAAAACTGAACCAGATATGCTATAGCATTAGAGTCATAAGCAAATACCTTAACGAAAAATCATTAAAAATTATATACCATGCAAATTTTGAATCCTGTGCTAAATTTGGAATAATATTTTGGGGATGTCAAAGTAACATTAATGACCTTTTCTGTATTCAAAAAAGAGTGATTAGAGCTATGTTTAAAATGAAATTTCGGAAAACATGCAGAGGTGTTTTCAAAAGAAGTAACACAATGACAATTTATGCGTTGTATATATATGAATGTGTTCTGTATTTGTTCAAGAACACAAATGTTACTGAACATAGGCACAGTCATAAATATCCAACACGAAATATAAATGTGAATTTTCCGGTACACAGATTAGTACTATCAGAAAAGCATCCATCATATGCATCTAAAAAATTCTTCAATAAACTACCAAACAATATAAAAAGTCTGAATAGCATCAGTAAATTCAAAAAGGGAGTAAAGAAATTACTTATCGACCTTGAACCTTACTCTCTTGACGAATATTTCCTACATACATTCACATAGCTCTAATCCTACTCACATGGTTAAATGTGATCTTGTTTTTGACGCCTATTTCATTTTTGGTTTTTGTATTTTGACTATGTAAAAATATGAAATATTCCATGAAATAAAGACTATGTTATTATTATTATTATTATTTAGAACAACAAACACACTGAGATCTATACTAACACCAACAAAACCAAAAACTGTGTTTACAACATACCTTGTTCGTGTGGTGATAGTTATATAGGTGAAACGTCAAGACCATTGGAAGTGCGCCAAAGTGAAAATCAGAGTTACATCAGAAATCGACAAATAACCGGATCAAACATTGCAGAAATATCCTCACATCCAATGGCGATCATACGATTGAATAGAATAGGACAATAATCTTGATGAAAGAACCACATCAAGAGAGGAGAAAATTGAAAGAAACGGCCTGTATTCTTCTTTCCAATAACAACTGTTTTTCAACAAATTCTGTTGAAATGGATTCATACATGGTTGGTTACCTCTACTCAGAGAGGAAGTGAGATATGGTAGAATGCTAATAAACTGATCTGAACAACACCCCACATATCAAATGAGCAATACGTCACTCTCAAACTTTTTTGGCAGATCTCAATTGACATCCGTCAGTTGAAAAAGCGAAAAAGACTGCAAGAAAAAATCCAAATTATTAAAACAATTAAAGGAGATTTAGAAGATTTTGAGAACGGGGGCAGATATACTCCCCGAAACGTCAATCAAAAACTATATAAAAAAGTATCTTTTGCATTTAAAAAAAAAATATGATAGGCAAATTTAGAAAACGATAAGTTATTGACAAATTGAATGATTTTTCTATAGGAAATATAATTTGGTGAACGCAATAACTTATCGGGGTGAACTAATTAGTTTGCCCTTTCTACACTTGTATAGATTTTCCTGATTATATTTTCATTTTCAGACTGTGGAAGGTTACCCAAAAAACATGTCAAGAAACGTTGTTCCTCCACAAAAAAACACATTCATTCAATATTTCCAAGGTTGTGGAAGAACATCAAAAGTATTGGGACAAGACACCTTTTCTGATGGCATACAGAGTAACTGTCCATGGTTCAACAAAGCTCACTCCACCAAGCACCAAAGATGTATAGTGCAGGACTATGCAGACAAACTGCTCGGAAAATATAGCGAGAGGATGAGAGCTTGGTATGATTTAAAAGATATTTCAGGAGGATTCAAAGAAGGTAACCGAGTTTGGCTGTGAAGAAAGGTGTACCTACCCGCCAACCTTACACCTTTTGGGAAGGGCTGTACGAGGTAAAGAAGAGGATCAACGACGTGGTTTACAGAATCCAGCACATCGCTAGGACTTAGATGAAATTAGTTCAGTAGGTTGTCCCCACCAAAAGGAGTAATAAAATAGAGAAATAAATAAAACACCAAAAAATTACCTATATTTTTGAAGAGATGCGCTGTCAACGGCTTGAACTAATCTGATGTAACACAAAGGACTCTTTATCAGAGTGGAAACAAAACTCAAAAAGCCACTTAAAGTCCAACCTCACCTACGTGGTTTGCGGACATTCGCGTGGTCTGGAAGGCAGCCGTGGCGACGGATGTATGGCACCGGGGTCTCAAAAGAAACGGTGCCGCAACGGAGCCTCCGAGAAACAGGGCGAAATCTCGGATTTATAACCCTGTGGAGGGGGCACCACAAGGCTGGACCAACCCCTTCCCCCTCACTGACTCTTGGGAACAAATGAACACTGAGCCGAAATACCGAAAGGGAATGAGGACAACTCTTGGCCTTCTCGATTTCTTTCAGGACACTGGAGAGGATGTGATTCCGAGCTTCTACGGGATCAGAAGGGATCTTCAGAGTACTGAGAAATCAAGGTAAACCTCCAGCACTGTAAGCTAACCACGACAATATTTGCAGTTGCTAGGAGGGACCTTTTTTCAGGAACCATGGTAATGAGGTGAAACAAACGGTCTGAGAGGGACAACTGGTGGGCTATTGTGTAGCAGATCAACTGATATATCTCGAACTTGTACACTCAAAAGGCTCAACAGTCATCAGAGGCCATGGCCAGACGAGCCTGCGGTGTTGAAGTTTTAATGGGTAAATCTAACTCAGGGACTCCCACACTACCGTAAAGTGCCCATAAAGGATTTCCTCCACCTTCCAAAAAAAAAACCTGGCATGTTAAGGAATGACTTTTTGGTTTTAGTTGCACTACCAAAAACACAACATGACATTCATTGACTGTATATCTCTGTATTCTCAATCATCTCACAGTATTCCTGTGACGTAAACACTGGTATATTAAAGGGCATCTATCATTGAAATAATTGAAAACTCCGGATGAACCGTATAGGTTATAGATCTTTGAACTACTATGAAATACTATTTATTTCATCATTTGTTGGAAATTCGGAAAACCAACGCTTAGGGACAACTAGACATCTCACGCTGATACAGAAAAAATCAATAATGCTTTAAAATTTACAGGCTTCTTACATGGATGACGAGTGTACCTATTCATTTTCCGCATATTGTGGTAGTTCTCGTTGTATATAGCAAAGAAACTGAAGATACTTAACACCTTCCTACCCAATGATTATGTAGTGTTTAAGCTATTCTTAGTTTTGTAGTGGAAAAACTTTTACTGGGAATTACTGGCACAACTTTTGGTTTGTAACTATTGAGAGTATTGAGACATAAAAATCATATAATCTCGATCCAAAAAGGGGTTTATATGAAAAATAGAGCAGTTGTGGACAAAATTTTCCAAATAGGCATTTGCACATTTTCTTTCGGTCTAAGTTATTAAAAGTTGGTCACTTCCGGTAATAACTCTAGTTCTTAGTATTATAGTGATTTTAAACATTCTCATTGATATGTTATTGATGAACTCTTAGTCGTTGTTTAGGCTTAGTTATAAGGTAACGTTGAATAAACCAACGTTTAGATATATCCAGGACATTGGGATCATATTTTTCCAAATCTCTGTTTTTTTCATTTCTCTCACAATGATGTCCATAGTTTCTCTTCAATGTTGACGTCATGATACACTAACAATTATTTCAGTTTTATTTTTTCAAAATATAGGATACATTTGGGGGAGTTGAGGACATAAAAATATGTTTCAATCCTGTCGTTATGGATATCAATTAAAATTGAAAGTTTGACTAAAGTAGACATGTAGGTAATAATAAAAAGTCAATAAACAAAAAACTTGGAAAATTGGGCAAACTAACAACGTTGTAGACCTACATGGCTAGGATATATCAGAGTCTATATCTAACTCTATAACTGCATGCAAAGCACTCATTGTGCGGAAGCCTACTCGAACTTGACCATTTTTTAAGAAGTAATCATTCCGGGGTGGCAGACTTCAAATGTATTATTTGAAATAAAAAATTGCGGATTATCATTGATGTGAACAAAAACACATTTTTCACTGGGAAATGGGAAGTTTCTCTGAAGATTTGGGAAAGTTTTTTAGTTTCTACGATCTTACCGTGAAATCTTCAACCTTGTTTAAAACAAAATAATTTCTGGAAAAGTTTGTATGAAAGTTCATATTCATACTTCTCTATAAATGAATATGAACGCCCAAGTTAATCACCAGGAATAGAAAAATCTGATTTAATGATTGAAATTTAACCTTATATAATGCCAATTACACTTTTTGTTTCATACATTATTACAAGCTTGCCTTCAAAGACTTTTTTTAATATATTTGGTTTTTCTTTTGAGTGCAATTTAATAAACAGAAGCTTGTGTTTAAAAATATTTATCTAATCATATTCATAGACTAACTGAACCATAAATGATTTAACTCTGCCATCTTAATATTGCTATCTTTGATTCATGGATTGAAAACTTGTTTATTTAATCCAAAAATCCCCAGTTATTAATGTTCAATAGAAGCGGAAAAATATTCCACCATTTAAATTCTTGAATTTTCGAAAAAGTAATATTTGACTCAAAAAACCTCTGAATTCAATTTAGAATACCAATCAATCATGCATGTATGTGAAGGTAATCAAATAATAATAATTTTATATATTTCTACAGAGCATGTTAGCGAAGTTACTGAGGTTGGATGGGAAATTTGTCTCTTGAACCATTTGTGAACCATCATGGAATTTCATCAGATTCTAGATTTAGGATAGATGTACAATCAGAATTTAATTATGATAAAAAAAATTGTAGGGAATTGTATCACTAGTTTCTGGTCTTCAACAACACAATATCAGTAAGCTGAAAAGGGTACATGGATATTTTTGTTATTGATTATAAATTATTAGGAACTTTCGAACTGAGGAATAACTAGTGGTGATATTTTGTGTTAGCTGTATCTGCACCAAGCAATAAATAATGAGTTTCAGCCTCTTTATTATGGACCACAAAAGCAAATCTACGGTCAAAACTATTTCCTTCCACCTCATGTTCTTGACAATCAATTAAAGTCTATATTATTTTTGTATCCTGTGGGAAATATGTACTGATTCTTTTGAAATAGAAAAGATTTTAAAATACTTGAATTTTTCTCTGTAGTCTTATCTACATTGTAGGTCACAAATAATTCACGGGGTCTTCTTTGCAAACCAAATATCCTTTGTGTTGTTGACATATGTGTCCATATCATTAATTCATAAAAACACAACAAAGTAGAAATAAAATAGGCCCTCAAGCCGAGCTTTGTCTTGCCCTTTTTTGAAAAAGTGCCCTTCCTGATGTTCTCTCATTGACTGCACGTTTCTTGTTTGATAAACCATACCGTGGTAGTTAGTGTTCTGAAAATTACTATAAAATATGAATCGATGACTTATTAATTTAATTTCGTTAACAGAAACAACCTTAAAATGTATCCAAAAGGGCTATATTCAAGTTTATAATGTCATATATTATTTGGACTTCAAAATCGATGACCTCAATCCAACTGAAGTTGATTTCCATTGAGCATATGTTATAACTATTGCAGAAATATATCAATAAAATGGGTTTTTTGGCACTATAATTAAAAAGAGATTCTCAGACTTTCCCTACCTAAAAAAAACTTTTGCAAAAGGGCCAAAATTTTGAGAATTGCCACTAACATGTAATACCAAAATAAAACTTTTTCATGATATGAGGGATGCCCACTTGAAAGTGAGAAATAATTTCACAATCTCAAATATTTTTAGAATTCCAAAAACTGGCTTAGATAGGTATATGAACACTGAGCAAGTTATTTGGATTTGATTCCAATGCCTCTTTTTAATTGAAATATTTTCATATTGCAATTTGCAGTTGTTTTTCAACTACAATAAGTGAATCTGCACCTCCATCACAATATATACATAGATCCTGGGGAAAAGTCATGAATGCGTTTTGGTTTCAAGTTAATTTCAGTTTGGTGATGGAAACGCTAAAAAGTTGATAAATCTCAGTGTCAAAAAATAATGATAGGATTCTTACCCCACTAATTTGGTCTGTAAGATCAAGGAAACATAAACTGTGTAATCATCCAGTTGTCGGAGCATTTAAATCATAATTCTGAACAGTGATGCTCTAATAAACCACCCCACACCTCATAATGGTGATTCAAATCTTTCAACGTATGAATTTTGCACAAAGTTCCCAATCCTCCATTCGAAGACTTTGCACCAAAAAACACTCTTTTCACTCTGCTGTGAATTAGTCCCATTGCGCACATAATGCAAGGTTCGCGAGTCAAATACACATAATAACCGGTACACAAATATGGACCATCCGTTGGCTGGAGCAGTTCATTTTTTGATTTGTATTTGTTAGCACCAAAACATACGGTATCATATTTATCCTGAAGAATCGTAAGCAGGCCTTTTGGCAACCCACGTAAATCTAGATGAGATGAGCCATGCATGAATTTGCACGTAGTCCAAACTCCCCCATTCTGAGTCTTAGCAACATTGTCGACAGCTACCATTGCGGCATGACAGAAAGGTCCTTCATTTGTTTTCTTGTAACCAACAGCTACTACTGAATTCATTTTAGGATCAACCACCACAGCTCCTATCTGAGGACATTGGAAAATATTTTGTTTGGCATATCTAGCTACATCAACTGCAATTGTCATGTACAATTGGTGATGTCGAAGCTCATCATTCGAGAATATATTATTTGTAACTAGTTTCTCCAGGTATTTATTTGGATGAAAATTACAAGGCCAAAGTTTGTGAGCTATTTCAAACTGTCGACGAGTTTTTGGTGGCACTTTCATCACCAGTGTTATTCTAATATTATTTTCCAACTGAGTAATGTCAAAATTGTGTTGCTTCAAAAGAGAATGCACCAATTTTTTATCAGTGTTCATAACAGGAAATAGAAGGACATCTTTTCCTTTAACTCGCTTCAAATGCTGCAATTCTGGTAGGGGTAGCACAGAATTCAGGTCAATTATCACTTTAGAAGTGTTTTTAGGATTTGCTATTGGTCCACGTATACCTCTTGAGAGGAGCATCTTCAATCAAATCATCTGATAAGACAGGGTAAAATAATTCTTCATCTTTACCAGAAGCAGCATTCAAGTCACTTGTTTCCAATTTCAGTCTTTTGGGATTCTCCATTTTTCTATGTGCCGTTATCACGAAGATTTGTGTTGACACAATTAGCACATTTTCACTGGTGATGTAAGGGCTCCTTTGCTGCTTGGTTTTGATGGTACCTAACACAGTCTTATATTACAATAATAATAGTAATGTAAAATGTAAGTATTATTTATTTTATTTTAGAGAGGTTTTCTGTTCATATTCTGAAATTTGTTATCCCTTTTATGAATATTAAATGACGAAGTGTAAAACTATTACAATCATTGCTGATAATGAGAGTTATTTCTTGGAATAACGTTTCTTGGTGACTAAATTTCATAAACCCCAAAAACTATACCAAGGAAAAAATCAAAATACTACTATTGCTAATTTTGAAGAACAATTGAACTATAATTCAAATAAGAATAATCACAACTGTACCAAATTCAGATTGTTGGAATCTCAAATGCAGTTTTTTTCATAACCTGTGTTTTTTGTCTAAGGTAAAGTTGCAGGAATTCCATTTCATTAATTCCTATGGAAAATCAACAATGAAAAAGTTTGATATCCATCTTCTTAACAGACACTATATACTTCGATGCTCCAACAATAAAAGTTGCAGAACTCAACCTTTCTTTACATTAGCAAATTGATTTTTGGGCAATTAGAAAAAAGAAAAACAATGAGCTAGATCACAGATCACTGAAAAATTTTCACCTTCATTAATTAAAAGATATTTGTCAGACCCAAGAATGGTTTTGTAACTCAAAAAAGTTTTGTGTTACCCACATATTTTGGTGAGCCAAACGCAAATCTGAAATCTAAAAGTAAATGGGCCCTCCAAATGTAAAAAAAAGATCTTCTCACTTCCTTTTGTCGAGTTTTATACCATGTGTCCCCATATAGTAATTCTTCGATATCTTGAAAGCTTTCGCATACAGAGAAAAACAATTAAAATAAAAACATTCTCTATTACTGAAGTTCACTACTTGCAAAGTATTCTCAACTGTACAGGGCATTTCATAAAATCCGGACAACTTGAATTTTTTACCCAAAATTGATTACCCTTTCTTTTACCTTTTCGTCAATGTCAGGAACTTGTTTAGTAAGGCATTTATTCAGATTTAGATTTTGAATATATTTTCGGCAGACAATAATACCAAGGTTCTATGTACACTATTCTAGTAATTAATTAACAGGGTGCGCAAACTGGAATTTTGATAAATTCAGACAAAATTTATTCGTTGTTATTCAAATCAAATCAAATCATATATTGGTGTTTCCAATTTACACTTACGTGCTTACACAAGTCAATAAAAAGAATATAAATTGAAATAAACAAGAAAATGATTGCAAATGTTCGTGATAAGATTATAGATAGAGCATGTTGCACGTTCCATTTGAAAACACCAAATTAGGTATGAATCTACCAAATTTTAAACTCAACTTTGACAGCATGTAAATATCATATAACAAAAATACCTTAATGATATATGTGAAACTCTATTTGCAAATTAGGAAAAATCCTTTTTGGGCACCTTGCAGTAGCAAGGTAGTGTGGGAGTAACTGAGTTCTAGGGTTATACCCTCTCTACCTGACTGAGTGCTAGGGTTGCACCCTCTCTACCTTCGCGTTACCCACTAAAAACTCCACCCAGTTGGCTAGTCTGGTAGAGGCCTCCGATGACACTTGGGCCTGCTGGCCCAATGTATCTTGCCTATTGTTCACTTTTACAGCACCCATTCCATTAATTTCGTGCCTTTTCTGGATATGTGCTGTATAGTCTCGGTTCACCAATTGGTTGCCCGAAGATTGACTGTTTTCTGCCATCCAGAGCCCCGCAGGTACACAGTATGTGTGATACTGTTTCTGGTTCCTTACCACATAGTCTGCATATTAGGTCGCCAGTGAACAGTCCCATTTTATTGAGGTGCTCTTTTACTGGCATATGTCCAGTCATGAGCACGGGCACAGGCTAATCTATGCTTTCCCGTGTCTGTACCTGGAATGTTATTCCAGTATTGTTTGTATTTTTCCTGGATCCAGTCTTCTACAGATGCTGGTGAGGTACGTTTCGGTACCCCAAGGGTATGTCCTGGACCTGTTTCGTTTTACGATACTCTCCTAGCGAGTTTGTCGGCTTTTTCATTCCCTGCAAATCCCAGATGTCCTGGCACCCAAATCAGCTCGACGCGGTTTTGTTCTGCCAGTGTTGTCATTTCCTCTTTGCAGGCCATACCAGTTGGGACGTCACTTCCTGGCTACCCAGAGCCTTCAGTGCCGACTGGCTGTCTCGAGAGAATGTGGATCTGTTCCTCTACTATTGCTCTCCTATTGTTTTCCCTCACACATTGAAGTATTGCCGTAGACCTCTCCTTGAAATACAGAACTGTGAATATCAAGTGGGTAGCTGAACTCAGTCCTTGGGTTTCTAGAATACACTCCTGCTCCTGCACCATTCTCCAGCTTCGACCCGTCTGTGTACCATCTTTCCTGTAGAATGGTGTTAAGTTCTGTGTTGTTCCATACAGTGCTATCTGGTATGACTTGTCAAAGGAGAATCGTTTCGCAATGTGGTCTGATCGCAGGTCTAATACATCCCTGTTTACAATGCTTATGATTCTCATGTGTCCTGTCCCAAGGTTTAAGTTGTCCAGTGTGTTTCTCATTCTGAAGGCACCAAGTGCAGGGGAGGCAATCCCAATAGTGTCTCAATGGATGCAGTGGGCGTTTATTTAATTACCCCTGTAATGCCTACACAGGCAAGTCTTTTATTTATTTATTTATTCATAAACGGGTAAACCATTTCACAATTAACTATAATAATAATAATTTCAACAAATTAATTAATTACTAAAAACTTAAACTATAACTTAAACTAAACAAGGATAGCACACCATCTGGTATCAGATTTGATGTGATTTGAGGGCGCTTTTGAAGCAAACCAATGAGCTTCCAAAGACATCTACATTGACTGAATTAAATGTGGTTATCATACGAGATATAGGAGAATACTTTCCATAATTACATCTATGCAGAGATGTGGCAAAGGTCTGAATTGTTCTGGTAGCCCTCACTGGGACATAAAGAGCAAATCTAAAAAGCAAGTTAGGACAGGTGACCAAGTTGTTAACAATTTTGTAGGTTAGTATGAGGTCAGCATGCATGCGCCTTGTATGCAATTCTTGAATATTCAACATTTCACGCATATGGCTAGCAGAAAATTCAGTTCTAGGGAACTCCAACTTATGCGAGAGACGAAGTAGAAATTTATTTTGAACCATTTCAATTCTGTGAATATGATTGTTGTATGATGGTGACCACACATTGGATGCATATTCGAGAGTTGGCCTCACCAAAGTGTTGAACAAATAAGTTAGAGTGTTTATATTTTTGAAGTCTCTTGTGAGTCGATTTATGAAACCCAACATTTTCAACGCTGTATTTATGATATGATCCTGATGTAGACCCAAGTTTAGTTTACTGTCCATTATAACTCCCAAATCTCGAATATTGAATACTTCTTCCAATTCATTGTTATTAATATGATAGTTGAAGCATATCTTTTGACGTGTTTTGTGGAAAGTGATTGATTTACATTTTGATAAGTTGAGGTATAGGTCGTTTTTTGAGCACCATCTTGCAATATTATCCAAATCAGATTGAAGCTTTTCACAGTCCGTTATTGAGCAAACTCGTTTAAAGGGATTCAAGTCATCGGCAAATAACATGAACTGACTATGTTTTATTTCATTTTCTATATCGTTTACGAAAATGTTAAACAGCAATGGACCAAGATGACTCCCCTGTGGAACACCAGAATGCACTGTAATATCTCTTGATATATAACCCTTTAATCTAACCTTTTGTGTTCTCTCATTCAAGTAAGATGCTAGCCATTGCACCTTGCCTAGTTTTGTTTTAGCGCTCCTTTGCTGTGTCTTTGACCACCCCACTAGGGAGGCGTATGTTATGGCCGGTATTACCACCATATTGTACAGCCAGTATACCATGTGTGGTTTTAACCCCCATTTCTTCTCAAAAGAGCGCCCCCATTTCTTCCCAAAAGAGCGTCTTGCCACAAGTAATGTGGTCTCCGATTTTCTTTTCACTTTCATCAGATGTTGGTTCGAGGTCAATTTCGAGTTCAGTATCAACCCGAGATATTTGACCACTCCCTTGCTCTGTATAGTTTCTCCTCGAAGTTTTATGGGTCCTAGTCCCCCTAGTGTACTACTTCGAGTGAATGTTACTATGGTGGCTTTTTGAGGGTTGATGTTCAATCCCTCCAAATCCGTCCATTCGGTTACCAAGTTTAGGGCCTCTTCCATACTGTTATGTTTTGGTTACTCAATTTAAATAACCTCTCTTTGGTATTTTATATTTTATATTTCGGATAAGATTCTACAAAATGAATTCCGTCAGATCGGAATATATGTCAATCGCTTGACGTGACTGTCACACCGCGATGTTCCAATCTACAACCCATATAGGGTGAAGCTAACAATAGTTACAAATAAACTAGGTAATATATATATATATATATATATATATATAACACCTTCCCTCCTAAAACAATAGCAACCTTCCTAATTCATTTGTAACCTTTCTGGAGGCCTCAATTGGCTGCGTCTTCTCAATACTCTACTATTTGAGGGTTCGACACTATTGTTAAAGGAGGGTGCGTTTTGTTCATTATTATTATAATCATTTTCGTTCAAGGTAGATCGTGGAGTCATTGAAATAGATTCTTCAGTTTGAACATTTGTTACAGAGGTTGACTTGCATTTTTTTATTTGATCCGTGTGGCGTTTCCATTTGAGTCCTCCATCTACCCCGATCATATAGGGTCTTCTTCCAAGCACATTACTTACGACCCCCAAACACCACATTGGTTTATTAGCTCGATAATCTCGAACCCACACCTTTTCCCCCTGATTGAAGTTTGCATTGTAACTTTTCTGATTATAACGTTCTTGATAATTTTGATTTTTCAAAACCTCGTTTTCGGTTGAAGGTAAAAACAGATCAAATTTAGTACGAAGCTGTCTTCCTATTAATAGCTTTGCTGGAGTTTCTCCAGTAGTTGTATGAATCGTATTGCGATAATGCAAAAGAAAATTATCAATAATTGAATCAACATCGCCTCTGTGATCCTCATTTTCTTTCAAAATAGCTCTTTTCATAATTTTAACTGCTGACTCTGCCTGACCGTTAGTTTGAGGATGATAAGGAGCGCCGTTGAATGTTTAACACCAAAACTTGATAAAATTTCGAAAACTCATCGGATGTGAGCGTGGGTGCATTATCAGTACAAAGTTCGTTCGGTATTCCGAAACATGAGAATAATTTACGTAAAATCTTTATTGTAGTGTTTGTAGTCATATCATTTACTCGAAAACACTATCCATTTGGATGATGCATCTTCGACTACTAAAAATATTTATTGAGACATGGACCAAAGAAATCAGCGTGCAATCTACTCCAAGCTTCCTTGGCCAATTCCAAACTAATAATGATGAAATGGGGAGCATTTGAAAAACTGCGCAAGAATTGCAGTTGTGAGCTATTTGTTCAATTTGTTTATCAATTAAAGGCCACTCAAACATAAGACCGAGCTAGATATTTCATCTTTCATGATTCCTAAATGTGAAGAATGCAGCTCTTTCAGAATATCATCTCTGGACCTAGTGGGTACTATCAGTCTATATCCCCACATTAAACACCCATCTCACGGTTAGTTGATTTTTCCTTACGAAGAAGGGTTTAAGTTCTTCTAGGGCAAATAGCTGCCATCCATGTTCAGTGTAAAATATAATTTTTCCTATAATAGGATCTACCAGAGTGTTTTCGTATAGTTTGAACATCAATTGGAAAATCAAATTTTTAATATAATTCATATAAGATATGCAATCTATACTATCCTTATAAAAACATAAGAGGCTTTATTTGGATTATTCAGTGAACTATTTTGGCGGTAATCTCGGAGAGAATCCGCACAATTTTGGCTGAGTTAATATACCTTATTTCGTAATTGAATGCTGAGAGTATGTGTGCCCACGTTGCAATCTATTGGCAGCGAAAATTGGCAAACCTTTTCAACTCCAAAATTGTGAGCAGCGGTTTATGGTCAGTGACAAGCAAAACTTTCGACCATACAGGTACTGAAAAAATTTCTTGACCCCAAAATTATAGCAGCTGCTTCTTTTCGATTTGAGAATCGAAAGTTCAGCTAGGATTCAATAATCTCGAGCCAAATGCTATTGGTCTTTCTGAACCATCCCCATAAATATGACTGATAATTGCTCCAAGGCCAACACTGGAGGCATCAACTGTTAATTTCACAGACGTTTAGGGTCATAGTGAGCCAAAACATCTCTGGAAGAAAGAATGTTTTGATTGCATCGAAACTTTCTTGGTGAATAGAATTCCAAGTCCATTTAGTTTCTTTTCTCAACAAAGAATATAATGGTTGTAAAATGGTGGATGCATTGGGGACAAATTTGCAGTAATAATTTACCATTCCTAAAAATGACTTTAGTTCCTTGGTATTAGCGGGCACCTTAGCCCTTTTATATCCATTACCCTCTCTTGGATGTGTGTAGACCATATTTATCTATTTTATGACCCATGTATGTGACTGAGTCTTGGAAGAAAGAGCATTTATCTTTTCTAACCTTCAAACCACATTCACGTAGGGACTTAAAACTGTTTTAATCTTTCAAGATGCTCCTTGGTTGTTTTACCCGTATATAAGTATATCATCTAAGAAACATACAACCCCAGGAATATTGAATATTTGTTCAACTAAATTTTGAAAAATTGCGGGAGCACAATGAATCCCATATGGCAGTCGCTTATCGAGAAAAGGCCTTTGTGAGTGGAAATGGTTACCAACTTCGAGTAATCGTCTTTTAATAAAATTTGTTGGTAGCCTCTGACAAATCAATTTTAGAAAAAAATATTCCACCCTCAAGTTCGCTAAATAAATACTCAATACTGGTAATGGATATTGCTGTACCTCCAATTGAGGATTCAGTGTAATTTTGAAATCCCCACAAATCGAGACCACCATTACGTTTCAAAATAGGTACAATGGGTGTAGCCCAATCTGAAAATTCAACCGGGATCAATACATCATTTCTAATAAGACGGTCCAATTCTTCTTCAATCATAGGTTTTAGGGCAAAAGGAACAGGCCGAGCTTTGAAAATTTCGGAATTGCATTCGGTTTCAATTTTAGAGATACTTTGAATTTATTAAAAGTTCCCATCTTTCCATCGAATATTTCCCGTATTCTTGCAATAATGAGTCCAAGTTGGAAGAAAAATCTATATGAAAATTATTTTCAAAATTTTTTACACTAACTATACCTAAACCTAACATATTCATACCATTATGCGCCAATCAGAGGAGGTCCACCATTTTTAACAATGTATGTTTTAAAGTATGATTAACTCCGTTAAACACTATGTTTAAATTCAAATATCCTAATGGTTGGAAACAACCCCCACATAATCTTTCAGACTCAAATCATTTTCAAACATTTTTTATTTTGGAAATACTTCAAGAATATTTTTTCTGATATGGCAGCATGTGCAAACCGAATCGACCTGGAAGCTGATTGGAATATTTTCTACCATTAAATTAACATATGTGGGCTTAACATTATCTTGATCAGTTAGATCCATATTTCTAAGGTTAAATACACAGTTATCATCAGAGTCGTCCTCATTTTGGGTAATATAATTATGTGAAGTGATGCTTGCACATTGGAACCAAATGCCCTTGATGCCACACTTATGGCAAAACAATTGCGGTATGAACACTCGGAGGAGCGATGGTTAGATGCGTCCACAAGCTTCACTTACTTGGCGAGTCCCTGTATCTTATTTGGCTGAATCGTCCACGTCCACTTGTTGAGCTGCCAACGTCCTTTGACTGGAGCGTTGAATATCCAATCTATTCTTCTGTTGATAACTGCCATGAGGTTGATTATACCTAGCAGAACTCGCTATATTCTGCTGTTGTCGACTAAAATGCATATCTGCTTCGTTTTCAATCCTAATGGAGGTTTGACTCATTCCTGGTAATGCTTCTCTAATGGCCCTCTCGCTAAGGCCGACTCCTTAGCCAAAGCTATTTTAACTACTTTAGTCATATCAACTTTTGCATCTGTGGCATCCTCCTCAAATAACCGATCCATGATTTTCGGTTCTCCCATACCAATAACAAACGTCTCTTAAAACTACTCCCAGTACATCGGCACTGAAAGAGCATGTAGAAGCAAGGCGTTTAACTCTTGCTTCCACTCACAAACTTTTCACCTTCCAATTTTATTGCTCTATACAGTTTCATTCTCTCTGAGAAATATGACTTAACAGGTTTAAAATGAGCAGTAAGAATATTAATCAACTCGTCATAGGTTTTGGTTTCAATGCGTAGATGGTACACATAAGCCAGAACAACACATAGCTTTCCTCGTTGAGAGTATTAAGCAGAACGGCTTTCTTTCGTGCGACGTCCTTAATTTCATTCGCCACGAAAAATTGGGAGAGCCTTTCTCCAAATACAGCAAACTCCGACGTTTTGGGATCAAAATTGGTTAGTGTCCCTAGGATACCCACAGTTGACATTTCCAATAGAATCACCTCCTTTTCAAAGTTGCAAATTAAGTGGGTTCTTTAGTCGACCTCTCGTCGCCAATGTTGTTTTTTTTTTTTTTTTTTTTGAGGAGAACATTTATTGAGTGATTTACAAAATAAAGATACATTGGTAATACAAATAAGTAGTAAATATATCATAGTTTTATATACATATAAGCACCTAGGTCTTAGTAGGACCTGTATGTTACTCAATTTAAATAACCTCTCTTTGGTATTTTATATTTTATATTTCGGATAAGATTCTACAAAATGAATTCCGTCAGATCGGAATATATGTCAATCGCTTGACGTGACTGTCACACCAATCTACAACCCATATAGGGTGAAGCTAACAATAGTTACAAATAAACTAGGTAATATATATATATATATATAACACATACGATCCTTAACCGTAGTATTGACTTTCGCCTGTTCTAGGACGACTATGTCTTCAGCGTACCCAAAAGTTTTATGACCTTTTTGTTTCAGAGACCCCAGTAGTTCGTCCATGAGCAGAATCCACAGGGCTGGAGAAAGAACACCCCCCTGTGGCCATCCTCTGGCCGCCCGGACCACTAGTCTCCTCCATTAGGGTTGTGTTGTGTATCATCCTTTGCATTGAGTCTATAGAGGTGTTATTAAAAGCTCGCTATTAATACCTCTTTGTTTTCCAGCGTATTCTCCAATCTCTCTATTAGTTTGTGGAGTACTGTTTCCGTTGAGAAGCCGGTCCTGTATGCATATTGCTCTCGATGTCTTTCTACCAGTGTACCGTTCCTTATATGCCTATCCACAACCTTCTCCAGAGTCTTCAGTCCAAATCACATCAGGCTTATACATCTTAGGGTCTTCGCCGTTTCCAGTCCAGTTTTTCCAGGTTTTGTTTGGTAGGAAGATTACCCTAATATTCCTTTGGTATGTATCGCATAGCCAGGCTGCCTCTGAGTATTTTGCAGAGCCAGAGAGTAAGTTCGTTCCCTTCTGCAGTAGTACTGGCTAAATCCCGTCCAGTCCCGGTTATTTGAATGGTTCGAATGAGCTTATTGCCCATTTTACTTTGTCATAGGTTGGTGGTGGTTCAGGATTATCTGAAGGAAAATAGGCCGATGCAAGGATTACCTCCCTTGACCCATTGGCTTCACTGCTGTCAAGTCGCTAGAGCATAGGTTCATTAACGGCAGGATTTTTTTCATTTTTTTAATAAGTATACAGGTCCGGGGGGTCCCAGTGGATCTGCTATATAATAGCTCTACACGTACCCCTCCCACAGCTTTGATTTCACCCTGTCGGTCCATGGTTCCTGAATAAGAGCCACCTTGAAGACCCTCATGCATCTGCAAGTACTGCCGTGGCAGCCTTACAGTGCTGGAGGTTTATCTGAACGACTCTTATATCCCCCATGTCTCTGTTTGTCCAGGACCCTGAAGAGTACTTTTCCTAGCCCGTAGTAGGCTCTGAATCGCATCCTCTCCATCATCCTGAACGAAACGTCGTCCACAGAGAAGGCCATGTCCTCCTTCCTTCTCGGTATTAATGGTGTATGTAGAACCTTGTTTAATCTGCAGAAAATATTTCCAAAATCTAAATAAATAAATAACTTATACCTTACTCATCAAGACCCAGCAATAATGGTAAAAATACTGAATTCTAACTTGGCAATGCCACAACGGATATCGATTTTGAAAGGGGAATCAATTTTAGTTAGAAAATACAAGGTGTTCGAAAAATCTGACTGCAATTGCTTTCTTTTGTTAAACACATACCTACTTCAGAATATTTAAAAAAAAAAGCAACTTTCAGTAACTAAAAAAGGATGTCTTCAAATTTTTTCTCACTATGTGATGGCTTTCAAGATATTGAAAAATTACACTCAAAATGGTAGCCATATAATCATTAAAACACTTTTTTGTTATATTTACATCATTTGTAAATCCTCTACATACAAACCCAACCCAATATGATTTTGTGAAAACAAGTATTCATCTATATAATTTTAGCATAGTATGATTCAATCAAAAGCAAAGGAAAAATATATACCTAGTTCAAATTGTGAGGAACAAATAATCTATCTAGTGGAGAGTATTAAAAGTCATAGCTACTTTATTTTGGCTACTCTATGCCAAACGGCCTCAAAATTAAAATATTTGGTAATAGAATATTATGAATTTGTTATAATTTACCTAGAATCATATAGTTTTTGTGTAACACAATAGGAGAATTGCTAAAAATCCTAATTGTTTTCACAATTTTCGCTTTGGTAGTTTATGTGGTGGGTGGTGACCCACATTTTCAGCAAAATCTACTCTTTTAACAATCTGGAAAATAGAGTTTTGGAATCCTTATAACTAACCTCACATGACTAAATACAAAGAAGAAATATCTGTATCATTTTTTCTTTCAGATCCTTTTCTTCAGATAATTTTTTTTATTAAAGACAATTTGATCTCATACGAGGTACGGAATCATGAAAATAGCAATTTTTAACTACAGATATGAACAACAGTAATAAAAAATATGTTCAATATCAAACACACTAATTAGGCTCTTTAATGGTGTGTAAGTCAGGAATTAAAATGTTATATAGCAGATCGAATTTGTTTAATAAAACGAATTGTGAATCCTCCTACATTCAGAGTATATTTAGTGACTGCTTCAGGATCGAAAATAAATATAAGAAAATTATAGACCCAGATTTTAAGTAATTCATCCATAACTTTCAGTATTCAAATACCACGGCGTAAAAAACTTCTTTCAAATTGTTGATAGAAAATTTTTCAACTGAAGGTTGTTATCGGGGGTAATATAACTATTGCTATGATTATCATTGGTGATAGCAGCGAGTTGAAACCAATGAAAATAGAACAATTGAGCAGCAGGAGTTCTATTTTCATCAGTTTTAACGAGTGCTATCACCGATGAATAATCATTGCACGATTAATGAACATTATTAGATAAAATAAACCTCTTAACGTTAAACTGGCAGTCTACAATTTTCATTAGAAACAGTTGAAGGGTAACATGCAGTGATAATGGAAATATCAACGATTGTATACCCTCTTAATACTCTGCTGTTTTATCATCTCAGCCAATCACATTAGTTGGAAATGTACCATGTGAAGAGTGAATTATATTCTCGATCTTAATATATGAAAGTTCACTGCTACTTAATCAAATACCTGATTTACCTAATTCCACTTCATTGTTAAGGGAGTAAAATATCACCTGAAGTCTAATTCCTTTAATACCTCAAAAATGATAAGTTTTGCTGGATCATGTCAGTATTATTCTAATTTTTCCCTTATCACAACTACCAATACTAATATTTCAGACTATGAAAGATAAGTAGAAGATACTATTGAAGCATTTGATGAGCATGAACAAGTCTATGTAATTTACACTGATTCAATCACAAAGCACTACTTGGTAAACCTTCTGCTTTTGGTATTGATCTCGGTATTGATGATGTTCTACTGAAATGGATTGGGAACTTTATTTCTGATAGAAATCAATGTGTAAAATATGATAGCTGCCTTTCTACCGTGCTCATTGGTCCACTTGGAGTCCTACAAAGTTCTCGTTTACATCCAATATTATTCAATTTATTTGTTTACAATGCCCATTCTATGATTATCCACAGTAACTTTCCACTGTTTGCCGATAATCTTGAGTTATTAATGACTATTAAAAATAGATGTCTCCAAATGCAATAAAATAACATGAGAAGTTCACACTTATAACAAATACCTAACCCCATTTGTAGTTCTGTTGTTATACCCCCACATAACTGTCAACTCAAATTGAAAGATCGAGAAAGTATTTATGGCATAGATATGTTTAATCGCTCTGGAAGAAAGACCAGTATTGAGCAAGGGTATTTACAATCATCAATTTATATGAAAATTTCATACAAGTAGATACTTTATTCCGAGGATCAGCTGGAAAAAATTAGTTGGACAACAGACTTGATTATAAATGTTAGTCATGATTGCTTATTTCTCACTGAAATAATATTGCTTATCGGTACCAAATAAATGGAGTAAGAGCTACAGATGATGTAAATATTATAACAAATAATGTTTTCATTTATTTTTTTTTTCACTTAAAAAATGAACAAGGTCATATTTGAAGCAGTACATTCAATAACTGCATAGACCAGAATACATAGCTACTTTTTATCCATGGGGTGAGTCCGATTTTCAGATAGTTACCCTGATCCCCATGTAACAAGACACATTACATGGCAAGAAAACCTATCAGTATTGAGATAATTCGTGTCCATTAATTAATTGTAATGTATCATATCCTTGAACAAATCATTTAACCCCAATTCAAGAAGTCAATTGATAGCAGTTTTGGGATGTTATTATTTATTCCTAGTATATAATCTTCAGCGAACATAGCGGAAAAAAAACACAAAAGAACACTTGATAACCTACAATTACTGATTATTTCCCAAATGCATTTCGCAAAACTTGTTAATGTTTTTAGTATATATTTTCAAATACCATGTCCCATTAAAGTAAACCCAAGGTTTTATCAATGATGATAGTTCCAATATCAATTATTACAAATTAATTAAAATGTTATCCTACCTACCTAGACGATCAAACAATCGAAAGCAGACAAATAAGACATGAACTGGTTCATCTCATTCCAGGCAAAAATGTATGTGATTCTCAATTTCTTCCAGTTCATTAATTTCTTCAACATTTAGCCACATACACAACACTTCTAACGTAAACATAAGTGGTAATCAAACTGATGACACTTCAATAAAACGTGATTATCACAGATCACAGGTGATAAAATAGGCTGAGTATTTAGATTATATATTATTATTATAACATGGACGTGTTTTCGTTCATCAACCAGTGCAACGGCATAACTCATAACCATAACCACAGATATGTGTGTTCTGTGAGCATAACCTTAATCTAGACCGCAGCCAAAGAGTAGAACTATAATCTTTGAATGTGTGTTCTGTGGGCATAACCTTAATCTAGACCGCAGCGCAGGTTTCGCCTCATAAAGGCGACCTTCCATACCAGCTTTTTAGCTGGCTTCTCGCTTCCAGCCAATCAGAGTATTCAAAACTAGCCGCCGCTTTCTCAAGGTCATGCCGCTATCTGTTGGTTTAAATTTTACTTTCGGCGTCAAGATGTTGACCATGTTACTCTTCTTTTCTATAAACAAATATAACCAAAAATAATAAATAATGGAAGTGCAGTTTGGTTTGGCGAGTTTGTGACAGATGGCAATTAAAACACAATGGGAAAAATGCAATTTTCTGATAATGGGCATCCTGTAACTTTAACCTGAACACTAAGCATCAATTGACAGTTGACATAAAAACGCCGCGTTTGTTCTGCTCTATGGAAATGGTCATTTGGAAATAGCAGCACTTCTTTCAAAAAAGTTGATGCTGAAAGCTGGTATAGATGGCCGCCTTATGAAATTATTTTTTGAGAATTCAAAATTAGATGCCAGCGCCAGAGTGGCGAATATTTAAACCAGACATACGTACATTGTTTCTCAGAGGTGTTTGGAGTTTTTCTTAAAATATTTTCATTTGGTATTATTTTCCAGTTTTTTTGTGTAGTGTTATTAATTTCAATACTCTAGTGAAGTGGTGTATTCAAATCTTAAGACAATATCATTTGCGAAAACTCACTTTGAAGGAGACAACGTATGTTCTAAATTTCTTGCAAAAAAAATATTTTTCGAAGGCCTAGGGAATTATTGTTATGAATTATTTTGAAGAAATGTTACACATTATTATTTGTGAATGTTCGAATTGAAAATAAAACTAACAAAAACAGTTTTTTTTATTTTATCTAAAACAAATAAGATGGTGTGAAAAAGTAATTTTTTCCGTACTGTATGAATAATATCTCTTTTTTCTTTTCTTAACTCTATTTTTTTCTTCTCAACTCTATTTGACTTCTTTTCTTTGTCACACACGATACAGGAACATTTTGGGAAGGGAAAATCCCAAGAGCCCGTAGCCTATCTATAGACTCACTCAATCCTAGATTAGTCTTCACCAGTATATTACATTCATTTTCTCACGGAAAATGATGAAAACTTATTCCAGTACAACGGGGTCGTTTTGCCCAAGAGTCACATTGAGGTATACAACAATAATGATTTGAACTAGAATCACTCATTTTTTCACTCGAGGACATACAATAGTCAACAGAATATTCACCAGGAAAACAAGAATTTCATTGAATAACAACAATTACAAGAGATTCGACAAGTTTTAGGTATAGAATGGCTAAAATCATATAAACATTATTGTTTGGAAAAGTAATTATTGTACGTATGTATAGTTTGAAAAATCGACACCAGAGAGAGTTATCTGTGACGTATTCAGACAGAGTCGAACCGCAGGGAGAAGTGATTGCATATAGTACACAAAAGTTTATACGACAGCTTTCTCATATATTTATTTGGTAGGAATATTGATAATATCGATAGCCTATGTGAAGCCAAAACAGATTAGTTTGGTATTAGAAGGGTGCAGATGAGAGGGGGTGAAGGGGACGTTGGCGCGTACTATACCTAATAGCTAGTACCGAGTGTAAATGTCAATAGCTTGAGTATGATGATTCCCCCTGGACCCACCATTGTTTACCTAGATGCCGTATCTAGCGAGCATATATGATCTAAGGTCTTCATAAATGAATGCGCATGCGCAAAGAAAAAATATCATATTTCAAGAATGCTACAATTTTGTTCGTTCTTTTCTTTTTAGTGTTGATGTTTTCCGTGAAAATTTATTGGAGTAGAGCAAAGATAGTAAACGTTATATGAGTAGGACATAAGACAATGGTGACACTAATAGAAAGATAATTTGTGAGTCATAGTGACGTATATGAATATGTCATGGCCACCATTCTCTCTGGACACTGGCGGACTAGCATACTCTGGTATCTGAGAGTTACGGGCTCTTGAATGTATATTGGACCACACTGTATGATACGTGGGCCACATGTACTCATATCCATGTACGTCACTATGACGGGTTAATGCTACAAGATTCTGATTGGCTAGAGCTTATTAGTACCTCCTATTCAGATAACGTTTACTCTCTGTGGGAGTAGAGTGCATTCGCTATTGAGACAGCATGTTTGTCCTTCCCACACTTAATGAACAGTTCCTCACGAAGATGTCCGAAGCGAAGCTATTACGATAAATTCCATAGGCGTACCAAATGATTTAGTAAAAGCTATACACAGACGTATCATGAATTTGATAGCATTCGCCATAATAATAAAATTTTCGCTATGGAAAAGTACCCACTCCCGACTCCAGGGATTTTTTGCAAGGTACCACTAAACAAAATTGAATAAACTACACTAGATACCCACTTATGAACCTGACAAACGTAACCTTCCAACCGCTCCATATGTCATGACACTGCTGTATACGATGACAATCCAGTGTAATCTGTTTCTTCTCTACTTAGATTTTTGGGCACCACTGATTCACTTAAAAGAGCTTTATTCCTTTGGTAGTATGGACATAAACCAAAACCATGTATTGGTTTCTGTACATTGAACTAATATCGACATTGCGCTATCTCTTATACCAGGTATTTCTAGTTTTGTTGGTAAACAATCGTTTTCCATTCTTTATTGAAGTTGAACTTATTCCTGATTTGCAAAAATTCTAATCAGTTATTATGTAATTTTTTTGTAGTGATTTATACTTTTCGTAGATGAATTTGTATTTTGTGACTTAATTAATTTCTGTTTATCAGAATACAAATTTACGATAATATTCATAGTTCTATATTGATGCATTGAATTTATTATTTTCTGCAATTTAATGACAATTTCATACTCCAATTCTCCGTCTGTCAAAATGAAGTTACCTCAAATTCAAATCGTAACAACAATACGGAAAACAACAGACAGTGCTTTTTTTGTACAATAGTTCGGGTTCAACCGAATTCTGCATTTCTTTATTGGTCCCGAAAGTTTGTAGATTCTTTTTGTTACAATATGATGCATAACTCAGGAGAATATACCATACTGCGCCATTCTTGGTTTTTTTTTTTTTTTTTTTTTTTTTTTTTTTTTTTTTTCGAGTCTACTCGTGTTTTCTTCCTCTACTTACCATTATGTGCTGTCCCAATACTGAATTCACTCTATGAAAAGCTTTATTCCATTTGTGCAAATCCTATGGTAACATAAACACAAAACCATGTATTGGTTTCGTGCACATTTGACAGATAGTCGACATTGGAGCGCTAACTATCTCTTCATCACCGGTAATACTGATTGGAGGTAAAACAATCTCACTTTTCCGATTTGTTTATGTTGGAGAGTTGAACATTTTTACCGATTTCAAAAAGAATTCAGTAGTTGGATTACATATGTCATTGTTTAATTCGTAGATGATGATGCCCTCATATTGTGCTGTTGTGAAATGCAAGAATTTTTTTTTTTCACCGGTCCCGGGTCTTGGTGAACATTATCTAAACCGGAATAATATTTTTGTTTGATCCATTGTCACAATATTTTACTCGAAACACAATAAAAAACAGTAACAATTTCGAATAAACGGTCTTTAACAAGCGGAAATGTTAAGTTGTTTTACTCCAGTGTCGACCATCTGTCAAATGTGCAAACTTCAAAACCTTCAAAAACTTCTGCCTCTCCAATTTAATAATTTCATAAGGGTTGTGTAGAGAATCAAAACCTGAATATTCTGGATCATTTATTTTTAGTCCCAAAGTGTTTATATTTTTTTGTTAAATATATGCCATAACTCAGGAGAATATACCATACTGCGGCTGCATTCTTGGATATAAGGCGCGTTTGACATCAATTCAAGCAATAGAACATCGACGAAATGAACATCGGGTTGATCTACTTGAAGGTACTCATGGAAAGACTTGGGGACAGATCCGAATTTGATGTATTGGCTTTGCCCATTGATCACACATGCATCTTCGGTATGGTGGACAAAGATATAATATAGAAATGCTATAAAAAGTTGAGCAAAGCACGAAGACTTGCCTGCTCGGGAATAATAGCGATAATAAGAACAACAGCTGCAATGACGATACTTTCGAACCCACCTCTATTGATTTTTTTTAAATAATAGGTAAGAACACATAATTTCAGTCTGGAAACCACAATAAATAGGGCAACCTAGTGGTATATTAAACAAAATTTGTACCGAACAGACAAACAGATAGACAAGAAATATTGCATTGCCATCCAGGTTTTATAATACCCACCCTTAGGGCCACTTGCACCGTATTAGTGTTAAACGTCTGTTAAGAAAACCACGATTAATTTATTAAATCTTAGATTAACTGTTTGGCTTGCAGCGTCGTTCAACTAAACTAGATTAATATTAAACCACCTTTCTGGTTATTTTCCTATAAGTTGGTACTAGTGACTATCTTCACATGGCTTAGTCTAACCTAGTTTTTAATAACTTTGTCAATATCAGTTTTTTCACAACTATGTATTAAGCTTATTTCAGTTTTAGGAATTTCAGACAAACAGAAAATGTCCAGAAATCGCTCATGCAATTTCACGATAAATGAAAAAACATGTTTGTTTACACTTGTTGCAAAATATAAACTTATATAGTGGAGAATAAAAAAAGGGATGCAGTCACCAACCAAGATAAAATAAATACATGGGAGAAAGTACCAAGAAAATTTAATTCTTTATCTCCGGGGAATGTTCAGAGACCAACTGAGGTGTTAACGGTTTTCCACTCTCACCTGAAATAAAATAAATAAATTTGTAGTTTTGCAAAATAATTTATAAATATGACAGAACAGGTAGATCCATTGTATAATTCACGTTGACAGTGCCAACACATGTCATATTAATTAATGGACCAGGCTTTATTATATGGATGTCCCCTCACCTTTAGTATTAAAAGCAGAGGAGTAGTTTCATATAAAGTTGTAGGACAGTATTTTTCTTAAGTGTATACAAAAATCAGACAGGATGTTTTTAATGTGATATTTTCATTAGAATATGAAGTATTTACCTAGTAGCACACAGTTTGGAAAAGATCCTTGTTCAAATTAACGCCCAATTCTGCAATTATTAAAATGGTATCATGGATGGAACCTGCCACCTTCCAACAACATCCAAAAATCTTAGAGAGGCATCACATATAACTTGGGTATTTATAGAAAAATATCCTTTTCTATTCCTATACACTTCAGCATCATCACCTACAAATTAATCATTATATCTTGGGTTAACGCAAATATTTTTTTTAAATGTTTGTTCACTATTTTTATATGTAATAGGTATTAATTATCAAATCTACACGTTATGATACACAAACTTAATTACCACATATATAGTATTGGTAGAAAGGGAAGAACAGAGTAATTTACCTGGTGACTGGATTTTTATGAGTGCCATCAACAACACGATTACTTTCGAAGAAATGAAGCTCTGTCATAAAATTCCGTTTGAACTCGAAGTCTTTCTTCAGGTGTTGGCATTTTTACAATGTTTCCATAGAGCTGTGCCAAAATTATAGAAACTCGTTTTACTACTCGACTAGTTGTTCCATCTCCATAAAGTCTGCTACAGCAGCCAAATGCCCTGACCTTGCATAAAATCTTAGGGTTGTTAGCACCTGATTTATTGGTGAAACACTATTGTTTCTATAAAAACAATTATTGTATTTATTTTCACAGTTTTCTTCAACACTGACTAAAAAATAATCATTGTACACTAGATACTTACAAGTCGTCGTGGGGGTATTCTAGTTGATCTTCTATTATTTCCATAAGTTGAAGGACTGTCCCTTTCACTAGTCTGAATCTTTTGAAAAAAGTTAATTCATTCATATCTTGAATATAATTTAACCTTTCATAAATACGTCTAGGAAAGCCAAATTCTATTATTTCTATGATATCTAAATAGTCTTCTAGGAAAATGTCTTCTTCCAATTCTAAATCCATGATTCTTATAAACAAAATTACCATCACTTACTTAAAATGTATGGTTAAGTTTCAAAGTTTACTATTAAACTCTTATTTAATCCCTAGAATTTTGGGGATTTAATTTAACAGCTAGTTAAGACTACTAAACGAGGTTTACGACAAGGTGCAAGATAATAATATACTTAAAACTTAGTTTAGGACTTAAACCATTGTTTACTACTACGGTGCAAGTGGCCCTTAGTAGATCATCTGCACGACAGTAGAACGTCTAGTAGTTTTAAAGCATAGATGACATATCGATGGCTTGATTCGAAAACCTTCTCAAATACTAAATGTCATTGTTACAGGAGAGACAAGAATGTAATTATTTTGAAACTATATTGAACTCTAACATCCCACAATAATTTTTTCAGATTTTTATTTACGAAATGTTATAGTAGATGCGTAATTGGAAGAAGAAGAATAACTTTAGAGTACTGATGAAAATTGGAGATAATGTTTTCCGATTCAAATAATAATTCAAGTGTTTTTCTAATTCAAGATGGGGCTTCTTGGCATTTTTTGAACTTCAAAGTTTTTCCAGAATATTTATTACGACACTATCTATTCGCTGTGTGCATTAGGCTGGAGGGGATAGATGAAACTATGACAGCGCCCATGGTGGCAGAACTAGGTAATGATCCTGGTAATCACTAATCACAACCTGAAAACTTTCAGTTTCTGAGGTCTCCCCGTTTATTCTCAAATCCCATACAAATATTGTACCATACTTCAGATGAATGAACATTATTACTATCGTAGTGGCAACGGTCACGGTTGGGTAGTATAACAACAATCATAAATATAATAACAATGAGCCCTCGCTATTGCTGTGTAGTCGATTGCAAAACTGCATCACAAAAACTGCAGCAAAGAGATAAATGTTCTGTTATTTCACGATATTTCAATCTCTAATTCCGGGAGGTGAGGTTTTCATTCGATAAATATTTGAGATGTTTTCTATTTTCTATTTGATCGTCTAGAAGTCCCCAAGTTCCGTGGGACGGTGTTAGCCGATGATAGAAAGCAAATAGCGACTTAAACTGCGAGTTCGGGAACGCCTGGACCGTGTTGTAAACTGATTAATCAGCCTTATGAACGGAGGACAGAGATACTTTTGATGTCTTTCCAAGTTGTCTATCAAACACGGCATTCTATCAGGACAAACAGGCCTGACGAGAGGGCGGGGAAGCCGGGACAGATTCCCGGGGCCCGGGCCACAAAGGGGGCCCGGAGCTCGGACCGCTAAGTTGTGCAAAGTTTAATCATGAAGTATATATATATATATATATATCTCACAACGTAACGGGCTATTCCGACTCTGTATACACAACGCAAAGGGTTGGTTAAAGTTCTGCCGCGCAGCTCCGGGACGCAGGTCTCTCAGTCTTTGTTTTACTTGTTTTTATTTTTAATATAATACATGTTTATTTAGATTAACAAGCATTTTCATTTAATGATCAGATCATCAAGCCTTTAATTTTTTTTTAATCAGGAGTAATATGGGTAAGTGAAAGGTTTATCATGATTATTTCAAACGGTCAATATTCAAGCGGGCCCGAAACATATAGCTATCCCGAGGCCCGCACTAGCTCTCGGCGGCCCTGAGGACAAAGTACCTCGCAGAGGATTATTAATTTGTGTTTTACTTTTCACGAACTGGTTTCGGTTATAAAAGCAATTGGCCTTACATCTGAACTAATGTTAAATGTAATGCAGTTCAAGTACTAAGAGTAAACATCGTTACTTGTACTGTATAAGCAATACCCCATATTTTGTTTACAATTATACGTGTTAGAGAGTGTTTGTATTATTTAGGGACCGTTCTTACATCCTTGCAAGGGTAAAAGTGGGATCCCATATTCAGGTACAATTGTGAACCTCATTCCTTTTCTGACTATTATATTATTTGAGAATTTCATTAAATAGTTTTGCGTTGAATCTGATGTTATTTAGTGGTTTCCCGTGAGGTTAAAGCGAGGGTTATATGTGTACTTTTTTTAATTTGTTAAACTACTTGGTTCCCTTACTTTTTTATGTTCTCAAGAGCTTATGAACCTGCGACCTTAATAAACTAACGAGCAAGCACATTACTTGCCGTACCTAAAAGTACACAGAATTAGCATTACTTTATGATATTCAAAATATCATAACTTTACATGGATAACCTCCGAATGCGGTGAACTATCGTATCAAAACACATATTTTTTATCATTTACTTACTTTTTTCTCTGACAGAAAAAAAATTCGATTCATCTGGAGTGAGCAGTGAGCACAAAATTGTTACATCGTGGAAGATTATTTAGAAATTGTAAAAAAAATTAAATTGTTACATAGTGAGTATTGGACTTCAGCTATCGAGTCACTAGAGGGCATTACCAGTCTTGCACACAGCGAATAAGGTTGTGACAAAAGATCAATTTAGGCAAAAATGAACTTGAAAGTTTTGCGATATATGCTTTGACTGAAGTTTGTTGTTCACTACTCAGGCGGACATCTTACATTTACAGCGACATCTCTTGGTTGACTTATACCTATGTAAACTGCTGTCACTTGTGGTACTGTTTCTATACCATTTTGTGAATCAGGCCAGGCACCCTAATAATAATAATAATATCAACAAACCGAACAGACTAAAATAACCTAACCTATATACTATACTATCAATCAATAAGAAAAAAAATTTATGAGAAGAGCATCAACTCAATTGAGAAACTGTGGGATATTTTTTTCATTGAGAGAGGATTAAGAATGTCGAAAAGACTCCTGAAAGCTTTGGACTACCCCCAGGCAGATGAGATTAATACAGAAGGTAAAAAATTAATTTCATGAAGTATTTTTTGTGGAGGAGCTATATTGACGTGAGTCAAAAGAGGGAAATATGAATAAAATCTGCAAGAAACTCATAAAAACTAAAAGAACTCCTCAACATTATTTGGTAAATGGAGTTACATTGGGCAGTAGTTTGTCCTTCCCTTTTATGGATTTTTAGATTCATTTTATAATTTTTTTTCATATTGTGAGAGGTAATAAACCCTGAAAATACTAACAAAAAAACAAAATTTAATTTGCTTAAATATTTTTTTTCAGATGAGAAGTCTTTCAAGAATGTCGTAGTATGGTTGGAAATGAATAGAATCAGACATGCTCCCCCAAATATAGTGAATTTTTTGAAGAATACCAATTCAAGAGACTGGGGCAGAGTTTACAATGAATATAAGGATAGTATGGGATGCCCAGTTTTGGAATCAAAAACTGAAGAGCTCCAGTGGCTTTTGGGATATGCGGTTCAGCTTGAAACTAGACAAAACAGTAAGTATAGTTGAACACGCAGAGCTGAAAGTCATCTATTGTTTATTTCAGAGAATCTCTACTTGAAACATGCTGTTGAAAATTTACAGAGTAGTAATGTTCCTTGTGTCGTAGCAGAGAACTCATTGGATAAATTGGATTGTATGTGTCAAATAATTAGAATATGGTTTGTGCAACATTTTGGGAGAATATCATCCTCACCTGTTGGTATGTTTTGTTTCAGTTAGCAGCAATGAATTTGCAGAAGGTGTCAATGGCTTGGCCAAGATTTTGAACATTATTCCACATACAAATCCATTTGTTACATTGAGAGCTGTGAGGAAAGTCATAACAAAAAGAATGGCACCAGACTGTGTTGCAAACCCTCAAAAATATATTTTAACTGTAAGCAAAAATATGATATTTGATGATGAATAACTAACTGATACTTCATTCAGGGGTGATAAAGAGAAATGTTTAATAATCTCTCTTCACGTTTTAGGGAACACCTTTTCCTATTGAAGATGCTGATTTGGGTTTTGATTTGGGGGACAAGGTCTTGAACCAGGCAGCAAAAATATTACGTATGTTATACATTCAGGATTTGAGGGAATTACAGACGAGGGCAAATGAACTCATTGTCGCTGTACAGGGCATTACAGCCAATCCTAAAACTGACACGAAACTGGGGAAAGTAGGATTTTAAGCCTGATAAACAATTATTCATGATTTAAGTGTACATCGAGGTGTTTAATGTAATAATAAAGTCTTCATAAATTAATTGTGTCAATACTCTACATTCAAAATCACAAGAATATATTAGTAGTGCTCAAGTTCAGCTGTGAGTTGGAACTAATCTCAAGGGATAATCCATATTCATTTTTGGTAAGTTCTGAATGGCGATCGATCAAATATTTCGCCAATTCCCAAACCAATAATTCCTGAAAAGTATTTGAACCTGTTATCAAAGAAAATATTAATTTTGACTTTACCTAGCGCTAAGAGATGTAATATTTTCGAATTGTTTCTATAAGTTTTTGCAGTGTGTATGAAATAACCTCCTATTCCACATAGACAACAAACTGATGTTATTTTGCACGATAAACAGATCTTCACTGTGTTATCTCTTTCCATATTTTCCAATATTAATTGAAAGACATTTCAACCAAACATTTACTCAGAAAATGTGAGGAATATGAATATGATATAATTTATATTTAAAGGTTCGTTCGTTTGTGTAAAACAAATTCACTCAGTGTTGTCAACTGATCAATATGAAAATTTAGGAAACCCACTGATTAATTTTATATTTGTGATCAAAAACCAAACAAAAGTATAACATTGGCAAGAATTCGATAACACTAGATTAGTGTGTAAGCGTGATTTTTTTTTCCTGTTTAATGTTTGTCTCTCAGATCAATAAGTAAACAGTTATTTATTGATCTGAGGTTTGTCTTCAACCCTAATAATTTTTAGGTTATGTTTATGAAGTTGAGAATGAAACAACTCAAGAAGGATTTATATGAGTATGACGAGGGCAGAAGCCATCTCGTGAAAAGAGTCGTAAACTGATATTTTGAAATATTTGTAGAAATAAAATAGGTTATTCAAAGAATTATTGCAAATATTTGAGTGATTGTGATACTTTAAAGATACTTTTTCATTTAGCGATGTGTAAAAATGTTTTGTGCTACCATCTGTTCACATTTTCAGACACAAAATCTCTATGAATGACACATTTGATATCAAAAATAAAAAAGCTCTTTATGACCAAACATAAGTAAATTCGCATATCGAATTTGTGATTTTCCATCCAACCAAAGTCAAAGCATTTTGGGAAGGCAGAAATTTTGAAGGTTTTTTTTTTAAGTTGGCATCATGTGAGGAACTTTCCTATTACAAGCACTTCTTTGGATTGGCGTTCTATTATAATGGTGCATTGATTTATAGCTCGGAGCAATATGCTCTGAGTATTGTACGGAGACATATACATTGTCATGTATATGCCCCAGACCTCTATGAGTGCGTTCCACTAAGCGCTCACAACGCTCACGACCGCGGTTTTTCCCGTTCCACTTGCTTGCGAGCGTTACAATCGAAAACTCAAGTGGAATGGACTGGAGCGTTTACCGTTCATGTAAACATTACAAATGGCGATCTCGAAAATAAGTCAGAAGCTTGAAGAGGTTAAGTTTTAATTCATTAATAATTTACGTTTAAATATAATCAAAATGTCTTTTATGGCGACAGTTGGATATTTGTTGATGCAGCGCAATGATGCTTGATAAACCACTGCTAGTTCCGATGAAGAGTAGAATGCAATTTTACAAAATCGCGATCGTAAATAGCGAAAACTTGGCCCATGTATTATTAATTATGAAAGTGTAATTGATCGTTATTCAGATGAAGAATATTTACCTGTGGTCGCACGTTGAGCATCTGCGGGAGAAACATAAGTTTCCACTAAAATATTTCTCTCCGAGTCATACAAGGTAATTTTTTCTGTCGCCATTTTTAACTTTTAAAAATTGCGCTGAATTTCTCAAAACGTCCACTTCGACCCAGTTCTTTAGATGGGTCGTTGTGGGCTCGGCGTGAGCGAAAATAATGACGTCATTAGTGACGTTTTCGCAACGACCATAACGACCGTGGTCGTCATGTGGAACGGCTGAAGGAATATTTTGATAGTTGTGAGCGCTTAGTGGAACGCACTCTATGAGGTCTGTGCATAGAAATCATATTATATATATGTACTCTATATATATTATGATATCTATGGGTCTGTGGTATGGCACAGGACAATAATAATGAGGTTGATTGACAGACCTCGTGAAAGACCCCGCTTCCATCAACGCTATTTTCACATAGGATTTTGTTTTTTCTATTATGTTACAGAACAATCACCTGATTCAGTTGTTTGGTGTTCTGAGTTTCTATGCATGCATCTGCCTTCAATTTTTCGACACGGACAGCAAATTGATGGCAACGTCAGATTAATTTTGCATGTTCTGTGGTGTCGTTTTCTCAAGGTTTATGGTCCTTGCTATATATTTACGAAGTTGTTATATATTTACGAAGTTGAAGCTACTGAAATTACAGAATACAGCAAGCATTTAGTTTTCTAATAGAATGTGAGAAAATGGAGGTGGATAAATATCTGGTGAAAATGTCAAGGATATTTATTAATGAATAAGTATGATGAACGATTGCGAACTGTTGAGGTTTGTTTTAGGAATAAGCAATAATCGTAAGAGTGCTTCAAACTATGCGGAGTGCGGAAATGTCAAATTACAATTTTTGAGTCAATCACAACATACCATCGAATATTAAAAATATAACTGGTCAAATACTTGAATCTGACATTTTCAGACTCCGCGTTCCGCATAGTCTGAAAGCACTCTGAGAATAATGATAAATCAACCTCATTTTATACAATTTTATCTTTAGGAATGACCGTAAGAATAATAGTTTTATCAATGACACATGACAAATGAAAGTGATTTCTCTCCTCTCTAAGTTTATGGTCCTTGCTTCCTGTTAGCGTATTCGACCAAGACAGTGATTTCATAGGCCTTTTGAATCTAGAAATTTTTTTGTGCGCTCGCCTTAACTTTTCGGGCACTTTATAGGTATATGTCATTGTTATCCTAACCTTTCTACAAATTCTGAATTTCAACCATAGTCTTAGTTGGATAAAATTATGTGCTTCAACTGTTGTATGTACTAATGAAGCACCATCAATTAATTTTTCAATTAATTGCACTGATAATAAGGGTAAAAACCCGGGTATTTTTTTTAATATGGCGAATGCGCTTGCGCGTAACAAGTCGTGAAAAGGACTATTGCATGTTTTGCTTTTCCAAACAATAAATATATTTCATTGACATTTCATTTTTGATATTTTCACCAAATTATGAAACACGAAATTGATTTAGCACATGTGCATTCGAAACAATATTGGTTGTAAGATTTTCAAAGTGAGATTTGAAAGTCGCATTATTACTAAGGACCAATTTATGCAATATTGTCATTGTCGTAGTCACTGTTTCAATCCTAGTTCCAGTCGCTGTCTTGAGAAATGTTTGTATTTATGCATCAGTCTTAAGCATTATGTCAGCAATTGTTTTCCATGAATTTCCAATGGCGATTTTGTCTTGAATTATTTTTTATTGCTAAGATCATTTTTTCAGAAACAAAAGTCGACATGTCATTTGTCAAATAGATATCTATGCACATGCGCGTTTTATATGTCGTCTTCATCAAAAGCATAAATATTGAAATTTAACGACTTTGAGGGTCATATTCTTCTACATTCATCTTCGGTATCCTAATAAGCCTCAAAAACTATTCATTTTATGAAATTCGTTTGTGATCATTATGTTGTTCTTAGAATCTAATCGGATAATTGAGAATTCAAAATTTGATGCCAGCGCCAGAGTGGCAAGAATGCAAACCAGACATAAGTATATTGTCTGTTTTCTTGGAGGTTAAACACTTGTTTTGAGTTTTTCTTAGAATATTTCCATTTTTTGTTTGTTTCCAGTTTTTTTTGTGTAGTGTTATTAATTTCAAGATTCTAGTAAAGTGGTTACTCGTGTATTTGAATCTTAAGACAATATGTCAGGATGTCAAAGGTATTATAGAAAAGACTGCAAAAAAACATGCAGCTGGTATTGATGATATAAATGGGAAATGTTTGTTAATCGTCAGTGACATTATAAACTTTCCTCTTTCAGATATTATAAATATCTCCTTTTACACAGGTAAATATCCTGATACATTGAAAATATCTAAGTCAATTCCAATATATAAAAACAAGGGATCAAGAAATGATGTGTGCAATTATAGAAATATCAGCTTACAATCCCAATTTACAAAAGTTATTGATTATGCTTATAGTACAAGACTGAGTAATTTTCTAGAAGAGAAAAATATCCTACCAGACCATCAACACGGCTTCAGAAAAAAAAGGTCCACTGAAAGTGCTTTAGACGCATTCTGCAATAGTATTTACAATTACCTTAACAACAAACAAACTCCTATTGCTCTATATTTCGATCTTACAAGAGCTTTTGATACAGTAAATCACAATCTGCTTTTGGAAAAACTTTACCGATTTGGAGTGCGGGGTGTCGCTAATGATTGGGTAGCAAACTATCTGGGAAACAGAACACAAATTGTTGTTTATAACCTTAGTCAGTCAGATCCAGCAAAGATACAGATGGGAGTGCCACAGGGTTCAATTCTCGGTCCATTGTTTTTTATATTATTCATGGCTGATATTCAATATACTTGCAATACCGCTAACAATACAATCATTTATGCCGATGACACCAATCAACTGGTATCTAATGAAGCACTTCTGAACTCCGTAAATTTATCAAATATAGTTGCACATGAATTCTACCAATGGTGCACACATAACGGTCTTTTGGTCAACACTAATAAAACATTTCACATGCTATTCCAACAAAAAAATGTCTCTCTGGATTACAGTACTCTAATAAAAGTCAATCACAAGTCAATTGCAGAAGTTAACAATATAAAATTTCTAGGCCTAATTGTCGACAAAAAAATGACATGGGAAAAACACACAGAAAACGTAATTTCAGACTGAGCCGCATTGCTTTCCCTTTTAAGACAACTAAGGAGACAGTCTCGCTGAATGTTCTTAAAACAGTATACTATGGTCTTGTACACTCAATTTTAAGTTATGGATTGATATTTTGGGTAATCAGCTCACACACAAAAAGTTTTTGTTATGCAGAAAAACATTGTTAGGTGTATGGTGAAAGCACCTCCCCAAGAACATTGCAAACAAATATTTATTAATCTTAAAATCCTAACTCTACCGTGTCTCTATATATATCTAATTACAACAAAAATAAAAAATGAAGAATCTAACTATGTAAAGAACAACATGATTCATACGTACAATACCCGTAAAGGACACAATTTACGACTACCATTCTCAAGACTGAGTGTTGGTCAAGACTCATACATATATCAAGGTATTGCTTGTTATAATCACTTTGTAAATATATTTGGCTCAATTCCGAACTTTCATAAGTTTAGATTTACATTATACAATTTTTTATTAGATAATGCTTTTTATTCTGTTAGTGAATACCTGGATGTTTCATAATATTTTATATTTATCTTTTACTGTGTTTATCTTGTATTGCATTTTATCTTATTCAATATGTTTTAATATCACGTCGAATATTTTAATTCAATGATTATGTCGAATTTATTTTTTGACTGACAGTGTTAGTGAGAGTGAATGTTAGTGTTTTACATTATGATTCTTTTCCTTTTTGACTAGTCTGATAAGTAATACTTACTGTTGTCTGTGATTACTTTAAAAGATGAATAAAGATATCTATCTATCTATCTATCTATCATTTGCGAAAACTCATTTTGAAGGCTACAAAAAAATATTATCCGAAGATTCTGGACAGTTTAGTGAAGTCGTCTAAGTTATTATTATGAAAAAATGTTACACACTATTTGTGAATGTTCAAATTGAAATAAAACCAACAAAAATCAGTTATTTTCATTTCACCTAAAACGATATATTGTGAAATTCTGTCCCTGTCACCTAAATATACATATATAGTCACTTTTTTTCCATGCTGTATGAATAATCTTCGGTATGCTGGATAATATATCTCATTTCTCTTCTTAACTCTCTGTTCTTTCGTCTCAACTTTTTTTGAAGGTTCTCTTTTCGAATTTTTTTTTAGCTACAGACGATACAGGAAAATTTTGGGAAATAAGTGTATTCTTCTTCAAGAGCCCGTCATCTGTCTATAGACTCTCTCAATCCTAGATTAGTCTACACCAGAACGTTACGTTCATTTCATCACGGAAAATGATAACTTATTCCAGTACAACGGAATCATTTTGCCCAAGAGTCACATTGAGTACACAACAATAATCATCTGAACTTGAATCACTCATTTTTTCACTCGAGGACATACAATAGTCAATAGAATATTCACCAGGTGAACCAGAATTTCATTGAATGTTGATAATCACAAGAGATTCGACAAGTTTTTAATATACATTGGCCAAAATCATATGAACATTAATATATGAACATTAATGTTACGAAAAGTAAATAATGTACTTATGTATAGTTTCAAAAATCGACACCAGAGGGAGTATCCTTTATTTTGAATTCCCAATAAATCCAGTAATCATCGGATAATTTGGGATTTTCGAACTGGTAACACTGGTAAAAACCGAACGCACCTATAGATTATTAGATTATTATTTGTGTTTATTTTTTTATTAATTCATATGGTTGGTTAGTTGTTGTCAGTTGGTCTCAGTCAGTATAGTAAAGAACTGTTTACCAAATATAATTGTCCTCTGCTCTTGTCTTTAACTATGGATTGTAGGTCTACATTTGTAGTACTAATGTCAGTCAGTGAAACGTGAAATATCATACATTTTCCATTCGGTGCTTTTTTATTATTATAACCGTAGAATAATTGTCACAGATTACGGTACTTTTCAGTAGGAAGGGTAAGAAGCCATTCAAAATTTTAATGTTGATGGTGCATGTTCAAAAACCACTCTTCAAATATATTTCGAAAATCTGATCATAATATCTTCCAACATTTTGTGCAATTTTAGGGGTTCAGAATGTTAACAATGACTTTAAGAAATGTGATCAAACGCACAGTTGGCAGAGGGTTTGCAAGTTCTTTGGCAAAATCCATAGAACATATTGACCAAGTTCAAGAGTTATCCCTCGACGAAAAATGTTTCCTGGTTGATGAACAGGATAAAATTATTGGGCAGGCCAGTAAAAGAGATTGCCATTCGGTCCCGAAGAATGGTGTCATTCCTCTACATAGAGCTTTTAGTGTTTTCCTATTCAACAAAAAGGGCGACTTATTGCTGCAAAAGAGATCTGCCCAGAAGGTATGTGAAATAAACATGAATTATAGTACTCCCCATTAACCACATGAACCCTTTTGGCCCTGATTTTTAAATTATTGTAGTAAACATTTGTTTGTGGTATAGTTTTTCTTTATTAGGAGAATTAAATATGTACATATGGTTTGTGTTTAAAAAATGTGACATACAGAGTTTGAAAATCCAATCAATAGCAGGATAATTTATTTTACATGAAATAACTTAAAACAATTCTGCGCTGACGTCAGACAAAGATGGACATTGCAGTTTTCACAAAAAACTCTTGATCTAGAATAACAAAGCTCTTTTTTACATCTTTGTGGTTATTTCCTAAAAACAGTCCAATGGCTTATTCCATCAAAACGAACATCGGCTTGCGGTCTAATTTCTGGAAGAAGTCTCTTTGTATGCAGCGGGTATATTATCCGAGCTAGGTCTTCCCCTTTTCTTTGGTTGTAGTGGCGGACGTCTGCTTTTAGTTAATGACTCGCTAATATTTATAGTGAATGAAAGGAGATCCATAATATCTTTCTTGGAGATATTGTTCTTTTTTGAAAAGAGTCGTTACTCCAACCAACTGTTTATGATGGCTACTGTCACAAAGTGAAAAATAACACGTGAAGTGCATTTTTTTTAACATATAAATATTCAATATAGTTGAAGCAGAAAATCTGTTCTACACTACCCCTCGACACATAACTTCCAGTCTATCGACATAGTAGCAATTTTTTTCGGTTTTGCACCATTGCTTAGCTGTATCAATATTACCCTTGCTGACATAAGTGGAAATCATATTAACTACATTATTGTCTTGCCATTGGGTTACAACAATATCTTCTTTGCCGGTTACAAATTCTTGGATGGCTCCTCTTTTTTTTTTGTTTTAAAAGATAGAGGACATTTACCAGTTCTGTCTGATCTGATGGTACCTGTATATGAAATCTGTCTATTTTTGAGTTTCTGCACGAGACTAATAGAAGAAAAAAATATCCGCATATAGCTTGTAATTCATATTGTCTGGAATTCGTTCTCACAATTAAAAAACTATTCCAGCCGTTATTCCGTCATTTTGGTACTCTTCGTGAATGGGTGTTGTTTTTCCTTGGTACATGAGGAAATTATATACAGGGCCGTAGGAACCACAAAGCATATAAGCTTTTCTGCCCCATTTAGTGGGTTTATTTTTTATATATTGTCAAATATTTATGTCGATGCATAGATTTACCTCTAGTTTCAAAGCCCTGCAAAGTTTACGAATTATATCCAAGAGTGGACGTACTTTACTTTCCACAACCTGTCATCATTATCAGGTTTCTGGGTTACTAAAGGCAGATTATTTCTTAATTTTTCAAAACTATTTCTTAACATAGTGTTATAAATTGATGGTATACCTATTCGGAAATTCCAACACAGACGCAGCCTAGGAAATTTCAATATTCCCATGAATATATGCAAATAAATTCCTTATTTCGTCAGCAGTGCTCGTTTGTTCAAAAATCATCTGGTATATATTTCCTAAAAAGTGAATACGGATCTGGAGAATACTTGGTTCATTACATTTTGCTTTTCAATAAGTGGTTGGGTAAAATCAGTTATTTTCCATTTGTAGTCAATGGCTATCTTTTTAGGCTTATTTACTTTTTCATTGCTTTTGTTGCTGTTCTCTTTTCCATTCTTAGATTAATGTAGAACTTCTGAATCTGGCATATACTCTATGATAATAATAATAATAATTTATTAACCACTTTGGTACATCAGGGTACATATGGTAGGTCAGATAAAAGGTATACAAATATATAAAACAACATAAAAAAACTTAAAAAATCACAGCTTTACATATAGAATTATAAAGGAAGTACATAAAATGGAATAAATAATTAAAAAGTATCATTCAAATACTCTTGCAAAGTATAGTAGTCAATCAATCAATCAATAAATATTTAACTCTATTACAAAAAATGTCACTTTGAGAGTTTATTATCTCGTTCGGCAATTTGTTGTAGAGAGACAAAGCATTGTAAGCCGGGGAGCTTTTGTATTTAGAAGTTTTATGTTTTGGCATCCGCAGCTGTCCTCCGAATCTTGTACTATATGTATGTGTTGAAGCAATCGTTTCGAAGGACTCCAGGTTATTTCGTGCAAATTTAACACATTTAAAAATATAAATACATGGAACAGTTAACAGTTTTTCTCTAATAAAAACCGGTTTGCAACTATCTGGATAATTCATGTCGAAGATGAGTCTCAAAATACGCTTTTGGCCCACAAAAACTCTATTTAAGTCTGTACCGCGCCCCCATGCCATTATGTTGAGTGATATATGTGAAAATGCCATGGCAAAATAAATGCTTAATAAACTTTCTTTAGTTACACAGGATTTCATTTGTTTGATTGCAAAGAATGCTGAATTGAGTTTCTGTATCTTTCTTATACTCTTCTTCTGCTTCCATATTTTGTCCTTTTTTCTGCTTTCTGCTCCTGTGTTTTTGGCTCTTTTGTATTTAATTCTTCCATACTTTCTTCATTTTCACATGTCTAGTGTAACTTCCGTATAACTCTAACTCATCTTCACTTTCTGACGTTTTTTTTTTCTCTTTATTTAATGTTGGCCCATTTCTGCAACCAGGGCTTAACACCGACGCCGGTGAGCACACTCCTCTATTATTTCCGAGGTAGGGTTCTTCAATGAGCTCAACATCTATGAATTCGGGACCACCATCTTAACGTCCCATCCAAAGGACGGCATTTCTAGCGTCATATCTTGGGCTCATTGATATGACGCCTGCAGCTGCGATTATGCTACTACGCTACAGTTGGTGGGGCATTTTAACACGTATTTTCCTTATCAGGTGGTCACCCATCCAAGTATTAGCCGCGATATTGCTTGGTTTTAGATATTGATATAAATCGTCAACCTGACCAGCCTCCTTTCTGACAGATTTATTTCCATTATCTAGCTCCTGTTATACATTATCAATTTCCTCATATAACTCCTTATCTTTTGAAGGCCGGTAACGCTTCCAGTCTAGTATTTTTTTATTTGATGGGCCTAGAAAAGGGGGTTATTTTATATAAATACGTTACAAGCACACACACACACACACACACACACACATATATATATATATATATATATATATATATATATATATATATATTTATTGTCATGTGTTTCCAACTTATAAGAGGTATAAAATCAATTTCTGTCAAAATGTCGAATTCAAATCTTTGGACAATTACAATACTTTCACCCCTATAGTCGGTGGAAAGTAGGAAAGGGCTACAGTAGATGGAACAATAAGCCATCACCAGTATCAGTGTTATCATATAAACATTCAATAATTCATTTATTCTAGATATAATTCGATAGTTCTCTCCCAAGTTCATAATGAACTTGATATTAAAATTTTATGGATATCAAAAAAGACTTGAGCAAACATGGATGCAACTAATAAGTTAAATGCAATAAAAAATAACGAATGAGAAATATCTTTGGGATCTGCACGATGTTATTCCAGGAAAAACTAAAAATCAAAGATATACAACCACAAAAAATCGGGAACAATGAATGGTTAGAATGTTTCAAATACTGGGCCAATTGGACTATTAATTTTATATATCAATTATCTTTGCCCATTATCCAAATTTGATTGATTGTAAATGTGATTTGAATGGAGTGATTTACTTTGGAGTAATTTGGCTCAAACATATTATAATAGAAGGAAAAAAAAGCATTAATCTGCTTGATATGTATATTGTTAATGATCTCTTTATGAACTGGCGAAGGTACTAGTTCCAGCTACTTTGGACTTTTTCATAGAGAGATGCCAAAAAACTTCCCAAAAAAACTAAAACAATCAAAGGTTATACCCAAAAAAAAAGGAGATGAAAATAACCCAGATAATCATAGACCAATTTCAATAGTACCCATTTTATCTAAACCAATATAAATAGCTTTCAATAATAGACTTACATCGTACATGGATAAAAATAACTTATTTTCTTCTTCGCAATTTGGATTCAGAAAAAAAAACATCTACTATACAAGCAATTACTGAACTAGTTACTGAGACAGTTGAGGCCTTTGAGAGAGGCGAGATAGTATCTGCTACCTTCTGTGATCTCCCAAAGGCCTTTGACTGTGTCAATCACAACATCCTCCTAGGGAAACTGGGACTATATGGCATTAGGGGAAACTCTTTTGATTTCACTGAGGCCTACTTAACAAACAGAACTCAGCTTGTAGAATATAATAATATCAAATCGACAGTTCAAAATATATTTACAGGGGTCCCCCAAGGCTCAATCATAGGACCACTATTATTCATCCTGTATGTGAATGACTTCTCATACAACGTGAATAAGTCCATCTTATATGTTGACAACACCACTGTTTTTCACACGCACTGTAATCCAAGAATAAATAAAAATATAATTGAACAGATAAAGCCTTGGTTCACCTCAAACCAGTTGAGTCTTAATTTAAACAAAACAGTACCTCTAAATTTCTTTCTCAGATAAATTAATGGGGAAATAGACATCATTAAATTCTTGACTCTAAACTGTCATGGAAACACCATATCCAAGCTCTCACAAAAAAACTTACAAGTATAACTTTCTTACTGAGAAAACTATCACATAGCCTACATGGGATTATTCCAAAGCCAAATATCATATGGAATACTTCTATGGGGAAATGCTACAGACTGGATAAAAATATTTCGTATGCAAAAAAGATCTATTAGAGCAATAACACAAACCTCTTATACTGAAACATGCAGACATAATTTCAAAAATTTAAACATTCTAACTCTCCCAGCGTTATTATATATCACTGTCTATATTACATCAAATCTAATGAGCAAACTTTTTCAAGAAACAAAAATAATCTAATAATCCCACAGCATAGACTAACCTTGAACTCACAAAACCTCTCTATCAAACTTTTCAGTAAACTTCCCAAGCAAATGAACTTCCAACAACAAAATTCAAAATAGAAATAAAAAAATGCTTCTTACACTCAATGTCTACAACATTCAAGAATTCTTTGATGCTGATGTTCTCTACTCAATAAATATGTAGCTATGATATTTTCATCTCTATGTTCTTAAATATTTTGGCGAACCTGTGTACTTTAATCCATTACTGTATCTATTTATTGTATTTGTCCATCTAGAGATTTCCATCCATGTATTTTCTGGTACTCAAATTAACTACTTTATCACCCACAATTCTGACGATGCTAAAACATCATATGCTATTTGAGCAAATCAAGTTTTTTATTATTATTATTTATATGGAATCAGTAATGCTTTAACCTTTTCTAACGGGAGCCGACGAACATGCATATTTCAGACTGCCATATTTGCACGAGACGCATATTTTCAAACGATCTAAAAAGCATCTAAAAACGGTAAGCGCGTTATGGTGACCTATTGATATGTTAACTTAGAGTCTGGAGATGCACGATTGCATCTTTAAATACAAAATGAGTTTTCAAAATAAATGGGCTTTATTGGAGAAAGAACTTGAAAATATTTGGGAGGAAGAATCTGATGAAGAATCGCTGAATTTTAACTCAGATAGTGACTCAGAGGAAGACGACTATAACTATGAGGAAAATACGCAGAGTTGTGAGAGTAACAGGAGTGATATATCTGAGAATTCAGGAAATCAACATGACAGTGATGATGAAAATGATAACAGGGCACCTAACCAAGAAGGTAAGTTTTTTGCTAGTTATTTATTTGTTTATATTGTAAGTAGTGCTTACTATATTTTCCCGTTAATTGAATAGTTGTTTTTTTTTTCTCAAATACGTTCTGAATGTTGATATACTTGTAAATTAGTCCAAATACTTAGGGGGCACATTTCTTATAATATTTTCTGTATGTATGTGTTTGGGTTAACATCACATAACGAAAGTTTTCTTTCACTTTCAGGTGTGTCAAAGAAGAAAAAAAAAAGAAGTTGAATGACTCTGAAACAATAACATGGGTGCAAAATAAAAATTACATACCAAAAAAACATCCTTTCGATGCCGAAAATTCAGGTTGCAAGAACAAAAACCCAGTTAGCATATTAGAGTGTTTCGAAATTTTCTTTTCAGAAAATCTTGTTGAAAAAATTACCCAGCAAACAAATATATTTCACAGCCAAAATGTACCAGAACAAACCACAGCACATGATAAAAAGTGGACTGATGTTACTAACAGCGAAATGTACTGTTTTATTGGTGTTTCGCTGTTGATGCCACAAGTAAAGAAATTTAAACTTGTCGACTACTGGTCAAGAGATGCTTTACTTGCGACACCGATTTTTGGGCAAGTTTTTTCAAGAGATCGTTATCTATCTATACTTCGAAGCTTGCATTTCGTAGATAATACCAGTGACGATATGGTCAAAGAAGATAAGCCCTGAAAAATTCGTATGGTTTTGTCTCACCTTCAAACTACATATGAGTATGAATTTTATCCATTCGAGAATTTGTGCATTGATGAGAGTCTAATGCTTTTCAAAGAACGTCTTTCTTTCAAGCAGTACATTCCTTCAAAAAGGCGCAGATTCGGTGTAAAATTCTTTGTACTTTGTGACTATGAGGCAGGATATATTTTGAACTTCATCGTGTATTGTGGAGCTGGATCCGATATTAGAGAAGAAGCTGATAATGTAGGTATATCTGGAAACATTGTACTTACTCTTATGCGAAATTACTTGAATGCTGGACATATGCTGTTTACAGATAATTGGTATACTAGCCCAAACTTGTACAATCTGCTATGGTCACAAAAAACAAATGCATGTGGAAGAGTGAAGCAAAACAGAAAAAATATGCCAGCATTGAAAAACAAAATAGTAGGGCTGGCGAAACGAAAGCTTATAACTCAAGTAATCTTCTTGCCATCAAGTGGCATGACAAACATGAAGTAACTTTGTTGAGTACATTTCATATTTCAAAAATGGTTGTTACAAACAAGAAAGATTCTGAAACGGGTGAATATCGAAAAAAACAAAAGCAGTGATTGATTATAATGACAATATGGGCGCGGTAGATCGCACTGACATGTTGCAGAGCTCAATTGAATCTGTCCGCAAAACAACAAAGTGGTACAAGGAGTTTTTTCACCTTCTTGATATGTAATTATTGAACGCACAAGCCATGTATAAGATGAAAACCGGAAGCAACATACTTACCAATAGCTAAATTCCAACTTTCACTGGTCAAAGCCATTCTTGAAAAATACCATACAGAGAGACTCCGGACTTCAACAAGTCAAACAGCTCATGAAAATTCCCCATTGAGGTTAACTGGTCGGCATTTTATAACGCACTTGGAAAAAAATGACAGAAATTGGCAAACTAGAAAAAGATGTAGTCTGTTCAAAAACAAAATTGAGGAAAGAAACAACATATCGCTGCCAACCTTGTGATGTGCCATTATGTGTCATACCATGTTTCGAAAAAGATATACCAAAAAGATATACTGGGCGTAATTTATTTTTTATTTGTATTATTATGTCATATCGACTTTGAAGTGTTTAGTTAGCTTTGGGATTTTTTCTTTGTTTGTTTCTGATTTTCTTGTTTATTTTTGTCGTTGTTTTTGACAATAAATGGCAATAATTCCTCGGCATGTGATTTTTATTCTCTTACTGATACTAAAACATTTTATCAGAAAAGTATACGATTTCATGCTGGTTTGATTCTGCGCATTTAGACGCGAACGCGATCGAGTCGGGAACCGCAACAACGCGTAAAATCGGTAAACGGGAGACGCACGCAATCGCGAGCATGAAAAAACCAGTTGTATGGGCAGTCACGTGAAAAAAATGCCCGATTCGAAAGGGTTAATAAGTATTTTTGTTTGTTGAATATCTACTTTTATTTGTAAAATGATTGGCCGGTTTCCCAAAAGTTTGATGGTTTTCTAGAAGGTCACCATTGAGAATTTTCTGGTATCAATAATCTCTGTAGAAAGCATCGTACACGAGCGAGAGTACAGTTCAGGTCATTTATTTGAAGCGTATTCAGAAATGTGTCTTAAGCAAAATAATTAGTGCAGTGCAGTGAGTGGAATATTTTGGACAGCAAACTTGGATTGATTAATTTAATCATCAGAGTGAATTATTGTGTTTTTGGGAGCTGTAAATAAATAAACAATAATTAGTTTCGTATTTCAATAGTCACGAATCCCAGATTCGTAATAGATAGATAGATAGATAGATAATTTATTCATCATTGAGTTTTTACACAGGTAGTACAAAAACTTATCAGACTAGTCAAACAGATACAATATTTAAAAGCGAAAAAATTCACAAATTTTAAAATACACTCACAATTCTAACAATATAAAAAATATACATTCATTCAAGTCAATTACAATCAGACTTTATACAAGACCTGCAGAGGATAAAATATTTATAGTAGAAATTTATTTAAATACATTCATAGTTTGAATACTCTTATATCACTAACATTCTAAAAATTCTTTCATCGAGTAAAAAGCATTAGCACTCAAATAATTGAATAGTTTTAATTCACACTCATTGAAGTTCTTGATATTTCCTAGGATACTAACCACACGGTTATAACAGATTACACCTTGATGAGAATGTGAGTTTTGTGCTACACCAAGTCGTGAGAATGGCACGCGGAGATCATCTCTTCGACGGGTATCATAATTATGAATCATATTGTTTCGTGTAAAGTTTGACTCATCTTTTTTCATATTTATTGTAAATAAAAGTATATACAGACATGGTAGGGTGAGGAGTGATAGTTTGAAGTAGATTTGTCGACAGCTTTCACGAGGGTGCGCACCCACCAGGCATCTGATTATTTTTTTCTGCATTATAAAAACCCTACAGGCATGACTTGAGTTTCCCCAAAAAATCAAACCATAAGTTCGAACGGATTGCACTAGCCCATGATATGCAAGTTTGAGCACATTCAGAGATACTGTATTCCTGAGTTGCCTGATAACAAAGCAAACGCTGCTCAGTCTTGATACAATATTATCTACATGTGGTTCCCATGTTAGTTTTTGATCCACAGTGACACCTAAGAATTTAGTTTCAAGCACTCTCTTGATAGATATGTGATCTATTTTGATCAAAGGATTTAGTATTTTATTATTGTTTAGATTGAACTGTGTTTTATCATTTTACTATGTGATGTATGTTTGATGTTAAATATTACTCTTAACTTTAAAAACTAGTAAAATATTTTTCACTATATATACAGTGTGACCCATTTAAAATGGGACCACCCCTGTAGAATACGCATTTTTCAGTCATTCTCAAAAAAATTTTTTTTTAAATATTGGACATCAAAAACTGTATCTTGACACAAATGTTCATAACTTTAGATTCATTTCCAAGGCACTCTATGGTTTTTTTTCTTCGTCAAAAACGGCAAAAGTTTATTAGGCAATTTTTGTTTTGAAATTTGACTACACCACTGGATTTGTAGTCATTATAAACCATGAAAATTTCTTAAAAAAATATTGGTTAACAACGAAGTTACAATTTTGGAAACAAAGTATTTGATTATAATTTTTATTTAGATTATAGACATATTTAAAATCTGGCAACACTGCCGATACAAAATAGAACACCAGTGAATTTGTACAGCGAAAATCCGAAGTCAATAGCTCATTCCGTTCTACAGTTATAACTCCTGAAAGTACGGCGATTTGTGGTGGAAGCGATTTTGTAATAAAAATCTGACTACGCCACTGGATTTGTAAATTATATTCCCTTAAAATCATTTATTTAAGTTTAGGTTATAAGTGTATTCGAAAATAACAGAAAATTAAAAATTCATTTTCAAGTTATGCAGTCTTCCATAGCCGATAAAAACAAAATGAACCGAATCAAGTTTTAAAGAATCAAAATTATTTATTCAATAATAAAACAGAAAGCAGGACAAAAAATGTCCCTTTTAAATTCTGCAAAACTCAACTAAAAACAAGCTTTTAGAGAAGGTATCAATAATTTGAGGAAAGCTGAACTAATACATTAGGCATAGGTATTGTACTAAATCAATAGTAGGCTGTGATTTAGTACACCACAAATCGCTCACATTACCATACTTTCAGGAGTTATAACTGTAGAACGGAATGAGCTATTGACTTCGGATTTTCGCTGTACAAATTCACTGGTGTTCTACTTTGTATCGGCAGTGTTGCCAGATTTTAAATATGTCTTTAATCTAAATAAAAATTATAATCAAATACTTTGTTTCCAAAATTAATGTTGTTGTAACTTCGTTGTTAACCAATATTTTTTTATGAAATTTTCATGGTTTTCATTTATAACGACTACGAATCCAGTGGTGTAGTCAAATTTCAAAACAAAAATTGCCTAATAAACTTTTGCCGTTTTTGATAAAGAAAAAGAACCATAGAGTGCCTTGGAAATGAAACTAAAGTTATGAAAATTTGTGTCAAGATACAGTTTTTGCTGCTTAATATTAAAAAATAATATTTTTTTGAGATTGACTGAAAAATGCGTATTCTACAGGGGTGGTTCCATTTTAAATGGGTCACACTGTATAAATATATATATATATATATAATAAACTCTTTTTTTCAATATGTGGAAAATTCCAATGGAAAGCCATCTGAAAATACTCACATGAATGAAAACAAAATGTGATACAAAATCCTTTTGTATTTGAAAGCAATTTTTGTTTGAGATTTCCACATCTAAAAGATTTTTTTCCAATTTTTTTTAAACATAAAATGAAAGAGTAGAAAACCAAAATAACTTCTTCAGTATTTGGCTGCTTTTAGTTTCTATTCCGTGGTTTAATAATAATTTGATTGAATACTGAAATTGTACCAAATCGATCAAAATGTACTAAAATAGTCAGAGCGAGAAATTGACATTGTTACCAACTTTCAGTTATCAGAGGCATGCACAGATTATCGTTGCGAAATCTTTACTTGTTGGCTGTTTAAAAGTGTCCATATCGATTCCAGTTTAAATTTTACTGAAAAGTAATGGTACTAGTTTTGATTGATTGGCTACTATCAACCAGCTATTTTAGATTCAATAACAATTTTTTGCAGGAAATTAAGATCATGTTGTGGTTCATTTCATTAGGTCGTTATTCTAATTTACATAATTCTGGAGTATTTTTCATCTGGTCACTTCTCACCTAGTTTGAGAATGCTAAATTTAATTGCAGTGAATACTTCAATCAGTACATACGTTTATTTCGACCCCCCCCCATATGCAATTTTAATAGCCACAATATTTTATTATCTTTCCTTAATCTCAATACAATAACGGTGCTTCGCTATTGTTGGAATTCAATAGATATCACTTTTCAACCAATCCTGAGTGAGAATTATAGTCCTTGTACAATTACTCTAGAAGATAGTAGTACAGTGTGAATTTAGTCGTAGAACTCAAAATTACACTTGCATTATGGAATTAATTTCTGGGGTGTAGACTCTGGACAAATGCTATTTTTATACCCCAAAAAAGGGTTCTAAGTATTGTAAAAATAATAAACAAATCTAACTAACTTCACATAATGAGTCTGATATGACTTTCATCTTCAATCAAGTTCAATCAGATTTGATTTCTATATCCTTTCAAATGAATTGTCATTATTTTTATTTAACTCTAACTAAAACTTAACTGTTTCAGCTTACCTACCCGAACTGCTACACCAATTCTTGCTGTAGCCACCCCATAGCAGATTTCCCAGGAGAGGAGGAAGAAAATAATGCCATAGGAATCCGAAAAGCAGCCCGACGCAGACTAAACTATGAATTAGGTATTCCATTGGAGAGCATTTCTATTGAACAAATAGATTACATCACTAGGATTCATTACCAAGATGAAGGTAATGGAAAATGGGGTGAACACGAAATAGATTATGTTTTATTTCTGCAAGCTGATGTAAAAGTCAAGCCAAACCCCAGTGAAATATCAGAAATTAGCTTTGTGCCAAGAAACGAATTGGACGAATACCTTCCAACTTTGAATGGGCCTCTAACACCATGGTTTCAGTTGATTTTGAAGCATAGGTTGAGGTTTTGGTGGGATAATCTCAATAATTTAGAGGGAATCAGGGATCATGTTAATATCCTCAAGCTCAAGTGAGTTTTTAGGAATTATATATTTCTGTGGCATTATTTTAGGTTCTAACGTACCATTTATTTCAAGTGTTTTTGTTAATCGGTTAGAGATTTGTATGTAGTACATATTTATTATAATTTATAATGAAGTGCAATTTTTTTTTAATGACTAATAATAATGTATTTAAGTTATTTATCCAATTATTTATTGAATCATAGTCATCAATAAAATAATAATGATGCATTTTTTCAATTATTTCTACTGAAATGGTGCAATAGGAAAAACTTAACTCGTTCAGGAAAAGTAACAACACAACAAACTAACAAGAGTTTTATTACCACTATAGCGAGAATGGTTCAATCCAAGTGAACCATCACTGTTCTGAAACAGAACAAGAGAAAGAACTAGTTTAAATAGTTTCATCAAAGAAATTGGATTATAACATTTGGAATATTTTCTGTCCTATGATATGTTCTAAGTGGAACATCAGTGAAAATACTGGATGTGAAGAAATGAGGAATATAGGATCACACTAATATTCTACGAGTTAAGCCAATCCTATTTTAGAGGGTCATTACAATAATTATATTTGCATGTGAAAAGACTCTGCGTATTGTTTTGAGTGAAAGACATGACACTTCTTATGCAAATTGGCATCCAGTTGGATTCTGATATTTCTGTATGCTTTTCTTGGGGTCAAAAGTGAGCATTTTCCATATTTGAGCAGAATCTGTATTTACAGGGTGAATCAGGCATCTCAAAGTTTTACTTGCCAAATGAAATAAAAGTTTCATTTTCTGAAAGTTTTATATATTTCTTTGTAAGTTGTTGTTGAAAGGGCCTATCTTACAAAACGGTATTAGTTTGTTGATTCCAGCGAAATAGTTAAATTTGCTGTAACTAGCGAATATATTCAAACCTAAATAATCATTTGCAGATTTAAAAGTGTAATAACATCAAAAACACCCTTTTTATGCTGCTAATAAACTTTTTTTTTAAGTTTCTCAGAAAAAACATATTTTACCCCTATTTATCATCGCCATGGACTTAAACCCACACAAGTTCACTGCTTCACATAAACTTTACAAGCATAAATAATACATTTCAAGTTTAAATTATTCTAGCCTTTAATAGAAAACATGTTAGGCAATTTCTGGCTATAAAAACATTTTTAATTAAAATCAGAGTTTTGCAAATATGTGCCACTTTTACCATAATTCAATTAGAGTATACTAATATTAGGCATATATTTGCCATACACCTCAGTTCTCCTTCAGCATTGTAGGTGGTTGTGGGCTTTGCAATGTTTAGACTTTTTCGAGTTAAATAAGTGTTTAATGAGGTAAGTACTTTTTTAAATACATCAACTGCATGTATCTCTCTGGCAAGTAGTGTTTTGGTATAAATGGCTAGTAAACGTAAAATTAAGATGATATTAGGTTCAAGATGGCCCTCCAAACATCAGATATTTTTTGGAGAATTGTATTTACTTGAAAAATGCTAAAAATACTATGTTTCATCATCTTCATGGACATCATCACCATGGACTTGAACTGTCCATGGTGTTGAAATGAAGAGATTCTTTTTTAATTTTAATGTTTTGATTTTGCTCAGTGATCTATGTTTAGCTCTTGGGAAGAATGCCAAAGATTAATTTCGTATCATTTGGTATTTGTCTTCTTGTTTTGAAAATATCTATGATTTCTTATGAATACAAGTTATTTTTTATGAAAAAATAAATTTTACTTCCAATAGAACAGTCTATAATTTTCTCCATTGTTTTCAGGTGAAAGGAGGTGAGACTGATGGGGCGACAAGTCATTGGTTCGTCTGCCGGACGTCTTCCAGTCTTTGGTATGAACACCACTGCAGCCTCTCTCCAGGCTTTCAGTATGTGACCGAAAATGAAACTGGCCTAGAACAGCCTTTTCAAGAATGGTTTTATTATCTCAAGGCCATTTTATAGTAAGGCGAGGAATTTTCCGTCCTTTTCGGCCGATTTAAAAGGTTTGAAGCTTTTAACGTCCAATTGATCTTTTGGTTGTTGAAGATTTTTTCCGCTATGCTCCTGCTGGGTCTATTGGGGTTTGTGACAACCCCTTCCAGCTGAGCACTTTGCAGTTCGTCTTCAATAACAACCTTGGACCCAGGAAAGTGTGTCTGGATGAGAACACTTATGCTTTCCTTCTGGCTTTCTGTATATCCACCATTCGGCTTTTTGATCTGACCGATACCCTTGGTATGTTCTTTAGATAGAACTTTCTGGAGGCGTTGGGCTTGGGCTAATTCTGTTTCCCCCCCGCACATGTTTTCCTTTTGAATTTTCTGAGTTCTTTGTTGTACTCAGAAAGAGCTGCTTTGTAGTCTTTCCAGTGTTCCAGACTTTTAGCTCTGTTGAATAGTTTCCTAACTTTTTTCCCAAGTTTGGTTAACTCTTTATTCCACCACTACTTTTTGTTTTTCTGGGCAGCTGATTTCATATGCTTTTATTATTGCATTTTGAAGCTGCCTGGAGGCTGTATCAAGTTCGTCAGCTGAAGCGATGGATGTATGCTGGTCCCCCAACTGCCTCTCTTGATGCTCTTCATAAGCATCCCAGTCGGGTCAGTTTGGGTGTCCTATATCTCTCAAAGCGTGTTTCTGATGAGTCCAAGTCGAATCTTATGTGTTGATGATCCGACATCGAGGAGTCATCAGATACAGTTGCGAATGTGGTTAGTTATGAATGGATCTGCAAGGATTAGGTCGAGAACCTCTTTTCTAATCACATTTATGAATGTGGGTTTGTTACCTTTACTAACAATGTCGATGTTAGTAGCTGACAAATATTCTAAAAGGTACTTCGTGCATTTGTGTCTGTGCTTCCCAATGCAAGATGGTGCGCATTCGCGTTGCAGTGCCTGTTTCCTCTTTGACACCATCGGATAAGGCTTTGGACTTCCTCTGATGGTAGTTGTGTTGGTGAGTCCCCTGGGAAGTATGCCGAGGCCATAACGATCTGCCTCTTGCCTGCTTCAGTTGGCACTTCCACAATCTGTTGCCAAATCTCCAATGATGAACTCTGGAACAGGAGTAAATTTAGTTTTAGGGCCAAGCGTGGTTTTTCATGGTTGTTGCAATGTAGTAACTTAGATGATTTCATAATGAGTCTTTGTATACGTCCTCCATTTATCCAGGGCTCTTGGATTATCCCTATGCTGATGTTTTCTTCAGTAAATCTCCTTCTAAGCAAACTAGTGGCTGCTTTTGAGTGTTGGAGGTTTATCTGAAGAACCTTGAGTTTTGTGCTCATTTTGTGAGCGAGGACCTTGGAGCTTCTCCTTCCTCATGCCATTCCAGGCCTTTGCTTTTCCCTCGGTCTGAGGCACCTGTTTGCCTCTACCAGGGTTCTGCACTTTCTTTGCAGGTTTTGCGCTGTCGGCAGGCTTTTCAGCCCGTCCCTTGGTGCTCAGGGTTGGGTGACCAAACTTGTAGTTTTCACAAACCCCGTTTTTTTAGTCTTTCGGCTGATTGATGGTCAACCGAGAGCGTTAGGAGTTCTAGAGGGCCCTCGGTTGCTCTCTTTAGTACCTCCAGTTTGTTGCGTTGATGCTTTCGTTTTGAGCTTCTATTAATCCAAGGATTTTCTTCGTGGAGTATCCCTGGCTTCCAGATGAGTATGTTGTGAGACATTTCTGCCTCTTCAACTACCCTCAGTTCAGCTCCCTCCCATGGTTTGAAGCTCCTCGATGTCCTCGACGGTGCTTTTCAGCCACATCAAGGCCACCCAGCTTGGTCTCTTGTGCGAGCTGTGGAAATGAGGCTTTGCGACCGACTTTTTTCCTGACTCGATTATTTTATCCAGGATTGTCTCCTTCACGGACTCCATATGTTCCATTGTTAGGAGGACCCCTGGATAGTTTTTTGGCAGAATACCCACTTTTACGCCTCCAGTAACTTGATTGAAGGTTGGTTTGGTGGGCATTGAGGCACTGGTGCCTCTTTCTGCATCGCTCGCTTTTTTGTTCGGTTGACCGTCGGGAGTTTTTGTCTCAGACCGGACCCTTTTAAGTCCTTTGTCGGAGGTTGACTCCATCTTCACCAGTTCAACAGATTTGACACTGGCCTCTTCTGCAGGTAGGCCTTGTTTTATGAGGTATTTGAACCCCTTTCTGGCAACGCCGCTGAGCCTAATCCTATTCTTTCCAATCGAGAGGGCTTTTGAGGATTCGACGGTCTCCTCTTCGCTTCCAGATTTGAGCAGGGCAGCTTCATGTTCAGGACTTTCAGTTTCCTGTAGACTACTAACTGTGTCCATGAAGATTTGGTTCTCTAATTGAGCTGAGGAGTTTTCCTCACTCTGTTTTTTTCTCTTTATCCATGTATGATCCCAAGAGAAGCTAGGTAACAACGGTCGCCTGCGACAGAGCCTCGCATACCGCAGGGAGGCAAGTGAAACTGGGGGGCGCCAGGTGTCCCGGAGTTCACATAATCGCTACTAGCCATGCAGTCTTTCGCTTATGCTGTTCCACTGTAGTTGGTGATATTTTTATTGTAGTTCTCTTCTACTCGGCCGGCTGGTTAAGGCAAACTCCCATGCATTGCTTACCCCTAGCAGGACCACAGATGATCCTGTCATTACCTATCCAGCGGTGCTACGTGGAAGCAAACATCCGATGGCTGTGTTTACCCATCATTCCACAGCCCGAACAGCTGGATAATGGCCAAAAGCAGCCAACCCTGCCGCCTGGTGTACAAGAGTGTTGTTTCATGTGTGAATTTTATTTACAGATATATTGTTATTAAGACATTGGGTACGTTAATTTAATTCACTGTTTGTATATGAGATTTTTGCACGTGAGTGAATAATTTCAATAGGAGAGAATGAGATTGTCTATAAATGATGATTTTATAAATTTTATAATGCGGACTCTGGAGTCCCATCAGGACCAGTAATATTGCTACTGGAAATGGATATTTTTCGTGTTTTTAGTATGTGATACATCATTTAACAAATAGCTCTTTTTCTAATTTTTTGATTGAAATAACTATTATGGCTTGTATTATAGAAATTGTTTTCTTTACTTATGTTTCTGAAATAATTTGAGCTGATTTGTATTTCATTTAGGAGTAAAGCAAAATACATTTCAACTACAGGTACTGTTTAGATACCCATATTTTGACAAGCACAATTTTTACAGGAAATTCTGACACGAAGATGTCTTGGAGGATTTTTACTAACTATTTTCTTACAATGCTGGGTCAGGAAAGAATTGATGGTGGCACATACTTTTCTTTGGTATAATGGACTTTTCTTTGGTATAATTCTGAAGATACAGTAACTCTACTGGAATTTAGTAGAGGTGTGAGCTTGGGGCAAAAGATTTATGTAATAAGCAAAAAAGGCATGCATACCAAGAGTTCTGCAATTGATTCCAAGGCTGCTAGTTCAGTTACCCCTAGAGGTAGGTGTAAAAAGGAGAAAATATAATAATTCAGTTCCAATTTTCAGTTCCAAAAGAGGTAGGTGTGAACAATGAGCCCATTCAAAGTGTTCTCCATATCAAGTTTTTTTATGTGTAAATTCACGAGACTTGTTTTAACGAGTTCCTTGATGTACCTATTTTGTTGAAAAAATTATATAACAAAGTATTTTTTATTTATCAAAGGATTTATTTGTTCATTAATTCCCTATTCTTTATATCAACTTGATTATTTTTTCTACTCTTATTAAAAAAGTAAGGAAACTCCTTGACGATATATATTCAGGGCTTCGGTTTTCCAATAAAAACGACAAATCTTGACTGTTGTGATGTGGGATTAGAGAGAGAGAGATGGAGATAGACACAGGGAAAAAATATTATTTGGAGTTTCTAAGAGAACTTTCAATTTAATAGTTGATTGCCCATTGAAGTATTAGTATAGATACTCACTTGTCTTCAATAATTGTCTTCTTCTTTTTCTTCGCACAAGGTGGGCCAGTTGCAAAGAACCCCGTGCACGTAGGCCTCTCTATTTGGGCCGATTGTGAGCCCTCAGCTGAATCCTCTGGGTTCAGAATTGTGCTCCCAAGGTTGCTCTCCCTCTGATGCACCAAAGCGGAGCACTCAGTGAGTGCAACGATTTTACAGGCACCATCTGCATAGGGGATTGTCTGTGATCCCGATAAGCTCCATGTGCCTGTTCAGGTGATTGTATAGGAGCCCAGTCACAGTCTTGATATCCCGTCTGTTAGAGACAGGATTTCTTTTGACATTTTCTTTGATGGCCCCTTTATATGGAGCTTTGTGATTGCCTCATGCATGGCGCCTCTTGCCATGTTTTGATAAACTGCTTTTGTAGAGTTCGTCCATGTTTTTTTTTAGCGGAACACAATATAAATTTCAACCATTTCAGTAATTTTAATAATCCATATATTTTAGCAGTGGAGAATAATTACTTGAAATGGAATTATCTTGAAATGGTTTTCATCAACAATGAACCCAACTTAAGTGTTATCTATAATTATTTATTAAAATTAGATTAAAATGAAAGTTCTAATAGCAATGTCATAAAAGTTGGTTATGGACAGAACACACGTTTCTCATTTTTGACAATGAGACCTTGACACATGACAAGTGACATCTTGTCAGGCATTTCCTGTCTGTCTTCTCGATTTCACCTTAGCCATAACTGAACCAAGTAGTCTGCCAATACATAAATTATATTTTTAAATATTACTGAGAGTTTTTAAAGTTTCACTTTTCTATTTTATCATTACCTACAAAACATGTTTTTTGATTTAGTTTTGTGATGTGTTCACCGTTGTGTAATTTCTACCTATAATAATGAAGAGTTACTGCCTTTTCCACATAGCTAACCTCAACTTAAGTTCTCATTCGATAATTTTGTGCTGTTTCTCTCACAAGATTGTTCTTGGTTTCACAGATGTCTTGAGAAAGAAAATAAACTTTTTCTAGTATTTCCAAATTTATAGTTTTTTCAACTAGTCCAGTCATGAGACTACCCTTCTTCTATATATATATATATATAATATATATATATATATATATATATATATATATATATATGGACATTAATGGACATAACCCTCAATGAAAAGTGTTAACCGTAGGCACGTGTTTCGGGCTTTCGGCCCTCATCAGTACGGTGAAGAAGTGCAAGGATGAACAACACTTGGTAGTAAAAGACAAATCAAAGGAGTCAACAAACAGATGCCAGCCGCACATTTGTGGTTTCGGTTAGCAGACCCTGCATTCCAGGGCAACAACCAACGTCACCACGGATGCTATAGCTACCTGCATGACATCCGAGTCCAGGATTATAAAGATGAACGGGAGGAATATCGAGGGGACTGTTAAAAACAAAATGGAAGAATTTAATGGACATAACCCTCAATGAAAAGTGTGAACCGTAGACACGTGTTCCGGGCTTTCGGCCTTTATCAGTACGAAACCTCATAATCGAAACTACAAATGTGCGGCTGGCTTCAGGGAAACGTTAAAACAGCTCTGTGATAGGTTGAGGAGCACCCTTGGGGGCAAGGATATAAGCTAGTAACATCGGAGATTAAACACTACAAATCCCCTTATAACCGGAGAATTAAACCTCCCTGGTCAGTGAGCTATTCCCAACTTACAATAACGATCACGAGAAACCAGCAGAACCCGAGGACCTGGGGAATTCACCTCCCATTTTCACTCTAATAGACCTCGTTAATGCAGCTGCGAAACTTGAAACCAGGAAATTGCCCGTCCCTGATGGGATTACAGCTGAAGCTATCAAATTGGCTGTAGAGGTTATCCCAGAGGTGATCTTGACTCTTTTCAACGAGAAGCTCTCAGTACAGGAATATTTCTCCCTACCCATGGAAAATGGCAAAGGTGGTTCTGATCCCAAGGGGCTCACCGGTTGATACGGAGCATTAGGTTGAGCCTATTTCGCTGCTGGACTGTTTAGGAAAGCTCTTCGAGTACATGCTCAAGGCCTGGTTAGAGAAAAATCTGAAAAAGAATCGCTGGGGTGTCGCCACGGCAGTTCGGTTTTAGAGCCAATAGGTCTAGGACAAATGCTCTGTACTTACTTGGGGAGCGGTAATCCTAATAGATGTCAAGAACGCCTCCAACACGGCTAAATGGCACTTCATAATACAGAACCTGGTGGAGCTGGGTGTCGAGAATTACCTTTTGAAAATAATTAGGCATTATCTGACCAGCAGGATTCTAACATGCGGAACACACAGGCAGCAAGTATCTGAAGGGGTTCCCCAGGGCTCGGTGCTGGGTCCCACATTATGGAATGTCTTATATGACGGTGTTCTTAAATTAAAACTACCAACAAACTGATGCACCTTCCGCTTACGCAGACAATCTTGCCCTCGTTATTAGGGCATCTAAAAAGAACAAACTCATCAACAAAGCGAACAAGGTCCTGTCGAATATGAATAATTGGATGCTCGAAAATGGCCTGGAGATCGCCCCACAAAAAACGGAAGCCATAATAGGAGAAGGAACAACATAGTTTTAGCATACAAATTACTCGCAAAAAATTCGTAAAATACCTTGGGGTGTGGCTAGATGATAAGGTGTGGCTAGATGATAGTTAGATTCAATGAACACGCCCGGAAAACATGTGAGAAGGCAAACAGGCAGATCACGGCTTTGTCAAAGATCCTCCCAACAGGGACCGGGTTTTCTGAAACGGCGCACAATATACGGGGTCATCAAATCGACCATATTATATGCAGCTCCGGTATGGGGACGAATTATGCAGGTGGTACTTACAAAAAAATGCTGATAGCAAAGCAGAGGAAAATGCTTTTGTGGGTAGCAGTGGCATACCGAACGATATCGGCAACCGCGATATGCCTTATAACGGGTGTACCACCGGTCGACCTCCTCGTGGAAGAACGGGTAAGGCTGCAATCTATGGCACAGGTAAATGAGGAAGCCAAGAGGCAGGCACGTTTGTTAACATTTGAAAAATGGCAATAGAAATGGGTAGACAACACTGCTGATGTCCAATGGACAAAGACATTGATCCCGGAAATCGCCCCATTGCTCTCATGCAAATATGCCAAGCCGGACTAGTTTATAACGCAGGCACTTGGCGGGCACGATCCTTTAGAGTTTTCACGTGTAGAATAATTAAGACCCCCGACTACCGATGAATCTATTGCGGAGAGCGAGATGACGTCGAACACCATCTTTGTATGCGAGAGATGGACACAAGAGAGGCTACTTCACGAAGCCGAAATATGAGAAAGGGTTACCATCGAAAATCTTATTCCGAATATGTCTACTAGCCAAAATGCATGGAATAAAGGTGCCACTTTTCTGAAAAGAGTACTGAGAGTTAAAGAAACTGATGAAAGGGAATTCTAGAGACGCGAGGGGGAAGGACGCTGCACGTTAAACTCCTCCCCCATGCTCCAAGTCCATAACTCTGAGAAATATTTATCAGATATGCAGCTGTGGATACTCCCTCACCCGAAAAACTAGTACCCAGCTCCGCATCAAACAGCATACATCTTGCTTTTTCCACAATTGTTCATCCACTTTGCAACACCATTCTGTTCAGTAGTGTACGGCGCTGAAAGTTGATGCTGGATGCCATGGTTGATTACATTATTCAATTCCGTTGTCTGTTCTCAAAGTTTTGAGCTTTTTTTCACTTTGTTTTTCTGATTTTTATTTTTGTGAGGGTGAAAACTTTTCTAATGAAGTCACCAACGAGTACCATCTTTCTATAGAATTCAATGACATAGGCCCACAAACATCAGAATGAACAAATTCGAGGATTTCAGTTGCTCATGTTCCAGCTTGGTTGAATGGCTGTCTCGAATTAAGACGAAAATCTGTACCTGTTGCTAGTCCATTCTTGAGCTTCCTCAGACTCTGAATATTTATGTGACCCATTCTCCTGTGCCACAAAGTCTGAATTGAGGTCTTTTGCACTGTACATGTTTTCATTTCATGTAATATAATCATTGAGTTTGAACATATTTCCAACTAATATATATGTTGCAATCAGATGATTGCAACATATATAATATAATTAGATAATTACTGCAGTTGAATACTTTGCAACCTGTCTCATTGAAATCCTGGCGATTTCTATACTATCAGTTGGCTTTCATAGATGAAAGATCGGTGCAAAGTTCAGGTGCTTGAAAAATATTACTTATAGTGACCCTTGATGTGCCTTCTCCATTGTATAAATCGATCGATCTGGAATTTTTGAGGCCATTCCCCATTCATGGTCATGTGCGCCGAGGCATCACCATCTATATACCAGGATTATGTATCACCCACAATGAACGATGTGAATAGGATGTTTTTTTTAATATGTTTCACCTTTTTTCAGTTACCGTGAATATGACCAAACTTGTTTCATCTTGTGCCTTTGGTTTTCTGTTGAAAATATTTTTTATTTGAAACATTTTTCCTACATAAAGCTAAGGACTGGTCGCAATACCGAAACCTTCTACCCCCATAATCATGGGTTTGTATTCTTCTGGAAGTCCTGCTTAAAGTAATGTGCCGATCCAATCATCACCTATCTTCATTCCAATGCTGGATAGTTTATGAGTAGTAGTGATAATTTTGTTGACGTACTCTTTGACAGATGTATTGTCTTCCAGTTTGGTTGTTATTAACTTTCGCAGTAACCCAACTTTCCTGGTCAGACTTGAACCTGGCTTCCTCGGTAGTTTTTGCATCTAGGACATGTACTTAATTGATGGAAATATTTTTTACTTGGCCGTGATGTCTTTCTTAATTCCCTTTCTACTGAGAGAAGATCCCAGAATATCTCGTGCTCTAGGAGAATTTTCATGGCAAATTTCCATGAATCATTATTTTCACATCCTTTAAGTTTTTCAACTTGATTGACTCAACATTATTCGCAGTTCTCGGTTCTTCTTTCAGAAGTATTTTTCAAATTATTCTGTTCCAATTTCTCATTTATCTTCTATCCGGGACCATGAAAGAATGATTTAGTTGAATGAATAATCGGTGAACGCATATAAAAATTAGAAACTGGACAAATATTCTCAATGTTACATTACAACAACTTTATTGTAAAAACGAAGTGAAACATGTTATAGGATACAGACACAGGTAATATCTTTGCAGATATTCAGTTTTGTAATGAAATGACTGCAGTTCGTTAATATATTGATAATAGAGTAGAACGACTTGCGGTGGATAGATTATCAGCCATATACGCGCTATGATTGACAGGTTTGTACAGAATTGTCAAGATGTGTACACTATAAGTGCATATGTATGTATTGATGAAGAATTGAAGACATTCCGAGGTCACTTAGATTTCAGGCAATATCTACCAAATAAACCCACCAAATATGGAATACAGGAAGTGTACGTAGGAATACATCCTGTAGGTCCCTATAGAGTAAGCAACAAAACTTCTGATATAAGAAGAACAACTTATTGCTCCAATTTCAGGCTCAAAACAAAATGTTACTTCAAATAACTGGTGCATATCATAATATATAATGCTGTAACTTCTAAATGACCAAAAGAGCAATACCAACATCTCTTCTGAACAAAAAAAATCGTCAAATTGGCAGTTCTTTATTTGCTTTCTTGAAATCCATTGCTGCTGTCGCTTACAAAAAGTTAAAAATGTGGTACTGTTTTCATCTCTCCACTTTGATAATACAATAGTGTGTGTCAAGAAATTGCAAAACATGGAGACTGGTTATATTTTTCCCACGTTAACTCCAGAATAATCTAATAGAGAAAATAATAAATAGTGAACATATTTTTTTCTGAAAGAATTAGGTATGCAATTAGATCTTGAGCACAAGAATGCTAAATCAGTGACACTCGTGATCTTCACGTATAGCGCGAAAGGAAACTACTCCTTCACCTGCCACAAAGATGAGAACCAATAAGCAATGTGGAGAAATAAAGCAGTACAATGTGTAGTAAGCCCTTATGTATGGGCTAAGCTTTATATGCTCAAATTGCAGTAAATTCGAGGATTTTGATTTAGAAAAAATTTCAATTCAGATTTTTTTTTTGAAGTACGTAGGACACTTATGTTTTGTTGTAATATGCTTTTTCACTTATTTATGTAACCAATGAAAAATATTTAGGCTGATATTGATGAAATAAATGCAGAATTCACAATAATTTTGCATTTTCATTTATTTTCTGGAATTTATGTGCATGAATAGCTTGGGGTGTTATATCCCACAACACCAGTTCTGTCACTATATCCAGCACACTGTCCAAGGGTTCATGATATTGGTATTTCTATGGAATAATGGTCGATTTTAATTTTTAATATATATATTTCCATAAATTAAAACCTGGTGCCAACAAATTGAATTGTACAGAAATAATATTTTCAACTAGTGGAATAAATATTTATGGTATTTATTTAAAAATTATTCAAGAACATGTATTGTCTTTCTATTTCCTTCCTTAACCCGCACATGATGTTTCAAGAACTTCATAGGACTTCATGGACTCAAAACTTTAAAAAATGAATTGAAAAAAAAAACAACATAATTTTGGATGGATGGATTCCAAGGATCCAACTGAACAAAATATTTTGTATTTAACTGTAAAGTAGTGTTTTCATTGGTATAGAGATTTTGCTTTTTCCGGGAGTTTGGGTAGTTTTATGTAAATTTATTGGAATTTGTGGGTTTGATAGATCAACATTATTCCGTAAAGGTTTTGAATATTATTTGGAAAATTGGGTTCACTGAAATTAGCCACTCCATCAATGAGAGGATAGTTGGTGACGAACATGAGCTTTAGCCTGTTTTTTGTGTTAATTTGAACTCAACAGCACCTCCATTGTCAATCTTAACCGAACATATGCAATGTTTTGACGGAACTGTATTTTTTTCAGGCAAATACTTATCACTGACATATTTTTTTGTACAATATCCATCCACAAACATGTTTCAAATCAAATGACTATTATCAACAGGATTCTGGGAGTGGCTATGGGGTTCCCCTTGTCTCTCCTTCTTGGTAGAATGTTTATGGACTAATGGAAGAATCTTCCATTAAAATCTATCGGAATGGCATTCACTCAAACTAATGGTCTTCCTGTGTATGTTAATTTTTTCAATTAACTGATGTTTAAAGGGTGGGGTCGCAACAATGAATTTTGACAATCATTTTTATAGTCGATACTATCCAATAATATTCTTATTGATTTGCGTTGGTAGTGAAATGTTCTATTTATTGCATCCTTATGAAATAGTCGTTTCATAGAGTGAAAAACACTGCTGTTCAAAGAGCTCTCAATACTTGATGTTCCTTGGTAAAAATCGATCATTGTTGAGTTTTTTTTCATATTATAGCTCATTGACATGTTGACACCATTTTAATTTGTTATCAATATGAATTCTCAAAAATTTTACACTGCTTTGTGTTTCTGAAGGTGAAAACCATGTTTAGGGTATATAACTGAATGCCATTCCGATAGATTTTAATGGAATATTCTTCCATTAGTCCATAAAAATACTACAAAAAATGAGAGACAAGCCATGCCAAACTCCTGTTGATACGAGTCATTTGAATTGGAACATGTATGTGGATGGATATTATACCAAAAAAACATGTCAGTAATAAGTATTTGTCTGAAAAAAAAATTTTCAGTCAATACATTGCATATGTTTCCTCAAGATTGACAGTGGAGGTTCTGTCGAGTTCAAATAAACACAAAAAACAGGCTAAAGCCCATGTTCTTCACCAACTATCCTATCATTGATTCCAATCAATTTAAATAAAAACTAACAAAACTCCCGAAAAAAGGAAAATCTCTAAACCAATTGAAACACTACTTTACAATTAAATACAAAATATTCTGTTCAGTTGGATCATTGGAATCCAACTATGTTGTTTTTTTATACATGCTTTATTAGCTTCACCTGTATATATGAATGTAGGTAATGGAATCTTTGAAATTAATTTTCACACAGATGTCTGTATTAATTGAAATTTTGTACACCTTCTAAGAACCGATGAAAATACAATAATTTCACAGTATGACCTGGTATTCTCACCAAGATCGCAAAAAAAATAATTTACATTTCAAATGTATGGCGAATGCGCAGATTCACCAAAATGTAATCTCATTCACCATAATTTCGAAAAAACTTCCATTCCATGAATAAATCAAAGAGTTTTCACACGCTTATGTAGCAATGAGGACTAAAAAGTTGAAAATAATAAGAATAAAGTTATTGACCAAAAAATTTTCTCTTATGTATAAAAAGTGTAGGGTGCTCTCCACTTTCTTTTCATAATGATTGAAATAACTGATATCAAGAGGAAATTTTTTGGTCAATGACTTTATTCTTATTATTTTCAACTTGTTAGTCCTTATTGCTACATAAGCGTATTTTTCAGTTTTTTTAAACTATAATTTTGTTTCAATTAATTTTTTTAACTTTTGAGTCCTTGAAATAAGCCCTATCAAGTTCTTGAAACAACATCATCTGGGGGTTAAGGAAGGAAATAGAAAGACAATACATGTTTTTGAATAATTTTAAAATAAATACCATTAATTCGGGATGGGTAACAAAATATTTATCCTGCAATACGAAAATACCTCTTTTTTTTAAATGTCTTGCTGAGTACTGAGTACATGGGCTTTCTCAGGATTACAATGGTATACTTACAATACACACCCCAAAAAAGTGCACTGCACGAGTAGACATATTTCATCACTCATAATATTCCTACAACACATATCCTGACAGACAAATTATCGAAAATTATAATATATCTTTAGGTGTGTATATATATGTATATATATATATATATATATCTATATATATATGCGTATGTGTGTGTGCACATATGTGGGCATGTATTTGTAAACATGTATGTAAACAGATTATATGAAGTATATAAATTATAATGCATTCAGAATATCTATATCAGTGAATTATGAAATTACACTTTTGCATGAATCAGAAATGATTTCACTAAGTTATTTTTATTTCCTGTAAACATGGATGTATCTACTGATCTCTGGAAAAGAAATTATATTATATTATATTATAATTATCATTACCATTTCACTCTGTATATATTGACAGGAAATAAATTTATTATTATCACAATAAGTTCACTTGTTGACATGTTTTTTTGGGTAACCTTCCACAGTCTGAAAATGAAAATATAATCAGGAAAATCTATACAAGTGTAGAAAGGGCAAACTAATTAGTTCACCCCGATAAGTTGAAAAAGCGAAAAAGACTACAAGAAAAATACAAATTATACAAACAAGGAGATTTCGAAGATTTTGAGAACGGGGGCAGATATAGTCCCCGAAACGTCAAAAACTATATAGAGAAGTATCTTTTGAATTTTTACTATTTTTTTTATAGGCATATTCAGGGGACGACAAGTTACTGACAAATTGAATAATTTTTCTATAGGAAATATAATTTGGTGAACGCATTAACTTTTCGGGGTGAACTAATTAGTTTGCCCTTTCTACACTTGTATAGATTTTCCTGATTATATTTTCATTTTCAGACTGTGGAAGGTTACCCAAAAAAACATGTCGAAAAACGTTGTTCCTCCACAAAAAATCACATTCATTCAATAAGTTCACTTGATTTTAGAGTAATGGGACCATGAGACTATTTTCTGCATTCTGCATAAAAATCGATCTTTTTTATTGTAGACTTGAACGGGGGACATGCTATTGAATTCAGTTGCACCTTGTACATTATTTCACTATATCATTAAACTATAAAATAAACATTCGAAGGAAAACAAAGTTCATAGAGGTATAAAAACTACTATAAAAATATTTATATTAGGGGTGAACAGGAAGAATTAACAAGTTCGCCAATAATAATAATAATATTAAAATTACTAATAATTGATATAGTTAAGGCTTACTCCAATCACAATAAAATTATAATTGTATTATTAATAGGTAGAAAATAAAACCAAATTGTAGATAATCCATATCTACTACCAAGTTAATAGGTAAGAATCTAATTATTCACAATGAGAATTCATAAATCAATTTCCATGTAGTGTACCTTGTTTTGATAGGTCAGGGCTCATGTTATGACACAAAGATATATAATTATTTTAATAGACTAGTAATGTCTTCTACTCTTTGAGTCATATAGTCAATAAAAAAAAACTCAGCCACTTGCCTAGTTTATTTTCAATTGAATATATTTATTGATTCATTTCTTGACCTGAACTCATTACAAATACTTCAATACCTTTTTTCAATATAACTGCGCAGACACCCAGTTTTGTCAAGACCAGTAAATTACATTTATTAGTAATAAAAATGGTAATATTTTTATGAATAAGATGAAAATCGGTTATATTAGAGTAATTTCAGGAAACAACAGATATATTTATGTGACCCTCATTTTCAAAAAATAAATAATGCCAAAATGTGGGAACGTTTATTTTAAGAGCCTGTGACAGAAATTTTCCTCGATTTCAAACTAGTTAAATGAATAATGCTGAAGAAATTACAAGAATGGCAAGGATTCTCTCTAGAAGTAGTGGGAGATGATTATTGGGGTAGAATAAAACCATATATTCACCTTCTATAATTACGTCTTGTTTGGCAATTCTAAATGATATCCAAATCTTAATTGTTTCAAGATTTCTCAGGAGAGGCTTCTCATAAAATCAAGGAAAATGTTCGTCAATTAACAATTTACTCACTTTAAACTTCTAAGGCGAGTGTGTAATCAGGGTAGCATTATTTTATTTGGTTTCTATATTATATTGAACCAAAATTAATTTCATTCATAATACTTTTTTCTTATATATGAAATATCTATATCAATTTCAAAAATAATTCGTTTTTTATTTTTTACGTTTGTCGAATTTGTAACCTTTTGCAGTAACATTCAAATTAGGTACACTTTCAAAAGGTTAAATAAAAAATAAAAATAAATAATAAAAACTGTGAAAGGTTATAAACCCAAAAAACCATGCTACAAAACGTAGTAACACCAGAAGAAATAACCTTTCAATCAATAACTTCATTTGTTGTTACTTAAACTAGCCATACTATCTTTGTAGTGCTGATTGAGCCACTTGTGTTGCATTCATCAATTCAATAAACTCTTCTTCAAATCGTAGAAGTACCCATATATAGAAGAGCAGAATTATAATTCAAACAATGGAACATCTTGAAATCACACTAAGCTAAGATCATATTTTCTAATGGTCCTGTAGATGCTTCAGCTTGGACACTCAGGATTGCATGTCATTATTTTATTTATTCAACTGATTTTATTTTATTTCATTCTTTCCTGTTTTTGGGATCAACTTTGCAAGCTTATACAATTATTTTAATAACTTGATATTCGCAACTTTATCTTGTTTTTTTAACAAGATACAATCGCAGTTGGAGTAATTATCATTATTTTTGTATGCCTTATATTTCTTTTCTTCTTCACATATTTTGCAGCATCTACTGCCGCATCAACTGCCCTATTCTTCCTTGGGGTGACTCTTGAAGATATTGGACATCTCGTCAATGAGTGTTTCATATCTGAAAGCCACTCTGATATCGGGAACATTGGTTCTGGCAATATCATTTCCAGCAACTCCTTCTTTGGTATAATTTGGCCCCAACCAGTACTGTTTGGTTTTGTGAGAGAAGCCTGACATGAGCACACTGTTTCTCGCTAACTCGCTCATGTCGCAGCTTGATAACTTCCATACCTATTAAAAACAAAATTTGTTATTATGACTCACATTTCGAGCGGTTGATTTCAGACTTATACAAAACAGAAAATCTAGTTAAACCTTCCTGTTCAGAATTTCCATAGTGTTTTGTTAAATTTCTCACACTATCCACTATCCAAATGTTTAATAGAGGAAGGTTTGCTTCTTGCGGTGGTTTTTCCACTTTATGTACCCATTAGAGATACATAATATTTTTTTTTATCAACCAACCAAAAACCATCATTACGTAGTTATAGTATAATATAATCAACATTTGAAAGCCAGTGTGGCAAATAAATAACGAAAACCCACAGAGGCAGTGCCTGTAAGTGGGGGTCGGATATTAATTAATTTGGGGACAGACTTGAAAGGATGATTTTTTTGTTAAATGAAGTTGTTGCATGGAAATGATATTTCAGCATGGTTGAAAATTTTATACAGTATACTATGTGTGCAAAGTAGTTGAAAAGAAAAAGTTTCCAATACATGATATTACACTATTTACACTACTTGGTCAGTTATTCTTGATATCAATTAGGAGATGTATTTTTGGTCTGGGTGTATTCAAGATCCATGAATTATGTCTTCAATATCAAATGACTGTAATGATTTCGATACTCATGAAACTAAAATGATATAAGAGTGATAGACATACCTGAGCGGCGATACTGTATTCCTCCATGAGGGGCTCTTTGGTAAAGTGGAACTGTAAGGGATCGTCTGTAGAGAGAGAGACTACAAGCCCTCGGGCTAGGTACTCTGGAAGGGGATTGCGATGGTAATTCAAGAAAAGGCTGTTATTTGACAGCGGGCTCATAGCGATCCCTATTTGTGCCAGGTAGTAAAGGTACTGTAAAACTGGCACTTTTCTTAATAGCAATCCATGGGAAATGTTCTCTGAAAGCATATACCCACACACCAAATGCTGAACTGGCCCTGCCTCTCCACAATGGGGCCTCAAAGAGAAGGGATGTAGTCCCTTTTCAGTCCTGAAGTGATTCAAGACTACAAGATTCGCGTACATATAGTATAGGTAGTAGGCATAGTTCGGGTTTTCCTCGTCATTCCAGTGGTCTGGAGTGGGGGTGTCCTTGTCGAAAAGTGGGTTTTTCTCCGGTTTGCTTTCATCATCCACCGAATCGAAACCTATTACGTATTGCAGAAATGTATGCAACTCTGGGTGGGAACTTGGCTTTGCAGTCACTTCAAACAGAGGCAGAAAAATGTTGTCGATAACTTGTTCGAAGTTGGTGAGGACTTTGTTGAGTTTAAATATGTCACTGAAAAAATAAAATAAAATGAGAACTGGAAAACAATTTCCATGATTTTTCCAGTATGCTGATGATTTATTTGGTTAAATGATGAATAATGAAAGAGTAAATGTATTGTTACGAATGCACTACTCCACTGTCGTAATCACACGCCGCCGAAAATATATTGGAATGTAAACAATCCGAGGCAGGTAGCTGTGACACATACGGAATGATCGAAGCCATTCTCGAAAGTTCTCCGACTATTCTGGACGATTCTACAGTGTGTGGCGGACGATTATAAAAGTGCATCGCACGCGAGCGATGGATAGTTACTTATTTGATGAGTTATTTGTTTCATCCATTAGAGTTTAATTAATGAGTTAGTTGCCGTCAGACACATGTCGCCTGAGATTATTTATTTAATTATTGTGTTGTAATTGTAATGTGTAATAATCGGACAACAATTAGTTCTCCATTTCAATAGTTGCAAACCCCAGTTTCGTAATAGTTGGTGTCAGAAGTTGGATTCTAGTGACTAGAAATACACCCTACGACGAGATGGAGGCCATAATGGTTATGATCAAACAGCAGTTTGTCGAGGAAGACAGACGACTGTTGGGAGAAAAACAAGAGGAGGCAGTTTGGTCGATAAGAGGAGAAGGAACAGAGACAAAAAGAGAAACAAGAGGAAAATAAACAGTTGCAGGAAAATTTCCGGAAAATTCTGCAAGACCAAAAGAAGGAACGAGAACAACAGAAAGCATTTTGAGAGCAGATGTTTCAGAAAACTGAGGAGCAAATCGCAGTAATGAAGGAAGAAGTTTATGCGGTATACAAGAAGAAGCAAAAAAAGTTACTATAGTCCGAGAAGAAGCAAAGAAAGAAGTGTGGGCGGTGCCAGAACTAGAAAAGAAAATTGCTTCACTGAAGATCCAAGACCACTGTGACAGGGTGCCACATCACATAATTCCGTAAAACACCACCGACTTTTGATGGGCAGTCGGCATGGTCCCTATATCGTAAGCAGTTTGAAGCTCCAGCAAGGGCCAATGGATGGGACGATAAAGAAAAAGCTACTGCCCTTATAGTGGCTTCGAGGGGGCCTGCTTTGGAAATGTTACAGACCATCCCAAAAGACCAACATCACAAAGATGGAAATCTTATTGTTGAAGACACCAGTGCAGAAATCGGATGAAAGTCTGCAGGAATTTGAAGCATACGTACAGAGACTGATCGAGCTTGCTTCAAAGAACAGTTGGCGGTGCAGGTATTCACTGACGGATTGAGAGATATTGAAATTCAAAGGACCCTGAGATTAAAACACTTTAAGGCACACCTCAAGGCTGAAAGTGAGAGCGGTATCTATCGAAGAGCCACCTCAGGAAGAAACACAAAGTGACAGCCTAAAGCAGATGTTTGTAAAATACTAGAAAAATTGGAACCCAGTAATAGCAGCGCTACTAACCAGTCAAGAGGAAACTGCTTCAGATGTGGTAGGAGCTGACATTTCCAGAGAGATTGCAAGGTGAGGGTACCACCACGCTTGTCATCGCCTGCCAGGACACCCCCACATTCTTACTCACTTGCGAGAACAAGATCATCTAGGATAGGTACCAGGAAAACTAAATTCAGCCAGCATATCGGGGAGCATGCTGGCAGGGTCATCCAAGTCGATAGAATCAGCGGAACTACCAATAGTTTGACCATCAGGGGAAAAGTGAACCAAAGAAACGTCATATGCACTATAATAGACAGCGGTATCCTACCACCTACATCCATTTTTTCCTACGAACGGTCGCTGGAGAGAATGCACCGATACAGGTGGGAGCTGACATCACATTAACCCTTGGAAGTCTACGAATAATGGAAAGAGTTTTCATGGCAGACATAGAAGACAATTAATTCATGGGATGGATCTGATAAGTGACTATGGATTTTCTTTCGATGGTGAGCCGAAAACCATGAAATTTGAAGGTGAAGAATTTATTTTAACATCATCCGAAATGGGACATTCTTTGAAATTGCGGATAGCCAAAACTGTCAGAATACCTGTTTAATCTGGGAAGATTGTTGTGGCTGATTAAAAGAAGACCCTGGGTGCTGCATTGGAATAGTACAGCTAATGTGAAGAATCCCCTAGGAAATTATTACTTGCACGAGCTTTTAATCAGTACAAAACAGGACATGCCTGTCAGAATTGCGATGATATTTCTGATGGAATAACATTCCGGAAAAGAGACATAGGAGTATGCGAGCCAGTTGAGTGGGTGGCAGACTGCAAAATGAGCGGGTAACCGGATAGGAGAGGCACGACTGACGACATACTAAGGACCATCGGGAAATCCTTGAATCATTTGTCACCGAAGGAACACGAAGCCGCCATGAGATTAATTGCAGAAGAGACTAACATATTTGAGTCCGCAGGGTCAACAGGACGAACCAATCTAGTCCAGCACAGGATAGATACCGGTCAAGCCCATCCAATTCGACAATCACCAAGAAGATTACCATTTGTCAAACAACACGAGGTGGAAGAGCTTGTCGGGAAAATGACCAATGGTGTTTTCAAATAATCATCGAGCCCATGGTCCGCTTGGTACTGGTTTCCAAGAAGGATGAAACTACAAGATTCTGTGAGGATTATAGGAAACTTAATGACGTCACGAAGAAGGACAGGTTCCCAGTAACCCGAATCGACGACACACAGACCACATTAGTAGGCTCACATGGTTTTTACCCACTTGAAGAGCGGATACTGGAGAGTGGGCATACACAAAGACGATAAGAAAAAGACTGCTTACTACTGGTAGCGGACTGAATCAGTTGACCGTTATGCCTTTTGGTCTCTGTAGAGATTGATGGAGCTGATATTGTGTGGGCTCACTTGGAAAACTTGCCTGGTGTAACTGGATGATGTCATGGTTATGGGAAGAAATTTCGAGGAGCATCTTGCCAAACTGCCTGAGTTTTTGGAAGTTTAAAGAGTGCCAACATCAGGCTGAATCTTCAGAAGTGCTCTCTATTCCTATTCCAAAAGAAAGTGGAATTCTTGGGCCACACAGTTTCGGCAGAAGATATTTAAACAAACGAATCGAAAATACAGGCAATTCGAGACTGGTCTATACCAAAAGATAAACACGAAGTGAGAAGCTTCCTAGGGCTGTGTACTCATTACTGCCGTTTTGTGGAAGGATTCGCAGATATAGCGGCTCCACTACATAAGTTGACAGGAGATTGGGTCAACTTCCACTGGTCCATCGAAAATAATAGGGCTTTCTGCAAGTTGTAGGCAGCGCTTTGTTCAAGTCCCATCTTGGCATACCCTCAGCAAAAAGGAGCTGTGTTATCACAGGTGCAAGATGGTCAAGAAAAAGTAATCGAATACTGCAGCAGGGTGATGTCTAAGCCCAAAAGAAATTACTGTGCCACCAGGAAGATACTTCTAGCGATGGTCAGGGCAGTAGATCACTTCCATAAATACCTACATGGAAGGGAGTTCCTTATAGGACCGATCATGCGGCCCTGAAGTGGCTACTGGAGATGAAAAACCCAGAAAAACTCAAAACGAATGGACTACCGCACACATGAGACAAGACCAGGAAACTGATCCAAACATTGGGGACTTTCTACATTGGAAAGAGGAAGGAACTGACAGACCCTCCTGGAGAGATATTTCGGACAAAGATCCCATTATCAAGGCAATGTGGGCGCAATGGTATTCCCTGGTTGTGGAAAATGGACTACTCAAATGGGTATGTGAGTCAGCTGATGGAAAGTCTTCAATTTCCCAATTTCTTTTTCCCAGGAAGAGGACAAGGGAAGTCTTGAAGGAAAATCAGGAGGATATCTAGGAGTCAATAAGGCTTTGGATAAGATCAGACAGACAGAGGTTCTACTGGGTTCAATGTCGAGACGATGAAGAAAGTTGATGTCCAAAGTGCGCCGTTACTAAAGGTCCCAAAACAAGGTCCAAGGACCCATAATGGTAACAAATACATCCCTGTTGTCATGGACTATTTCAGCAAATGGGTGGAAGCCTATGCCATTCCACAATAGTAAGGTCATTGGTGGACATGTTCTCAAGATTCAGACTACCAATGGAGTTACATTCCGACCAAGGAAGGAATTTCCTGTCGAAGTTATTCAAGAAAGTTTGTGAGCTGATGGGTATCAGCAAGACCAGAACTACTTCGCTCCAAGCTCAGTAGGAGGCATGGTTGAAAGATTGAACCGAACTATGGAAGAACATATTTCCAAAGTTATGGAAAAACATCAAAAGGATTGGAACAGGCACCTTCCACTATTTTTGATAGAATACAGAGCAGCTGTCCACGATTCAGTCAAGCTTATGCTGGCTAGTATCATCTTCGGAATAGGACTTCGATTGTCCTGTGACTTGGTGTTCGGATCACCAAGCAACCAAGAGGTTGAGGTGCAGGACTGGGTTGAAGGCCACATTTTTAAGTGTGGTATAACTAGCCACAAGGTCAAAAAGTGCGGAGAGGACCCCTTGGTATAGGTAAGTGAAAACATCAATTTTTACTGCTGATTCTTGGAACAGGAAAATTCAGTTGAGAAAGTAGGTTGGATGAATCGATTAGATTATTCACAAGTTTGTATCTAAATACACAGGAATAATAAGTTTTTCTGTATTCCAGGAATATAAAATGGTTATCTATCCATTCCTAGATCAAGTGTGCCTTACAACACAGAGTAAAAATTATCTAGAGCTATATTTACATATGAAATATTGACTAGGAAATTCCAATCCACCTAGTAGACATAAATGTGACATTCATTAAGGCTGATTTTTTAGTCACAACATAGTTGCATGTTTTCCCATAAATCGGAATTTTAGTCCTAGCTCTCTCTGTAGGTATACTGTGCCCCCTCCGCTGTCACGGAAAGCAGAAAGATTTAAAGATGAATGAATCGGAAGGTAAACCAAAGTGGAAGATGTAGAATAATTTAAAAAGTCAAGAGGAGTGGGGCTACTAATAAGCTAACACGATAGTAGATATAACTCAGTTTAAATAACTAAAATTGCCCAAACCTGGCGCCTTAGTGAGGAAGCTGTAAACGCAACTAAGCGTGTTCCCAATTGCGGACAGGGGAATATGGTAATGGTGCATTGCCGCACTTCACGATTACTTTTTGATAAATTATAGGAACAAAAAGGATAAAAAATGGGGGAGGAAACCATTGCTTATTGAATTAAAAACCGAAGATGTCATTGAAATGATTTTGTCTTCAAGACAGACCAAAAGGAGACGGACAAATAAGTGCCAGAACCAAATAGGTTACTGTGTAACGCCTAAAAACCTCGAAAAGTAGGCCAGTGCAATGAAGTAGAACAAGGAGAGGATCTGCAAGAAGCCAAGCAGGGAAGAGGGAAATGGCAACTCAGAAGATCTTAAAACCCGGCTGAAAAATGATTAACCCACCTGAAAAAATTATACTACGCAGGGACACAATTTCAATGATCAAAGGCAATTGTATGCAAAAATATTAATAATAATAATCTTTATTGGTCACAAGTACACCTTGGTGTCTGGATAAGTCAGAAGTATAAATAATATAAAATAAACTGCCTAAAAAAATACAAAGATATACAAGCTGCGATATACTACTATACATGTATACGGATATAGGTATAAATTAAAATAAGATAGCGAATGTCCTCAAAAGAGAAGGCACAAGAATGAACACAAACCACATCACGTTTTACATCAACAGTTTGCTGCTACTGAAAGTGCAGAGCTTATCGATATCATCGGGAAGGAAACAGTCGAGGATGCTACATATGTCTAGACTGGTCATAAAAAGGAGTGAGCATGAAGGCCACACTAGTAACTAGACACAAGGTAAAAAAGTGCGGAGCCATGTGCGTACCCAACACATCTGTGACATGACATCCCTGAGATGTCGCAGTCAGATACCATTCCAATATCGTTATTATAAAATCAGTGTGATGTAATTGTAAAATGTCACGTTTGGATGTGTTTTTATAACTTTCATGATATCCGGGAGTACTCTTGGTAGGACCTGCGGCTGGCCATCTTAATGAAAGCTAGTTGCTATTCCGATATTCGATATCCACCCTACCAATCGTCGAAGGCAAATGCCTGTTCAGACCACAGTGTCCAGTCACAATATCTGTGATAAGATGAAAAGGTCGTTCATTTTCAGTCCTAGTAGACATTTTGGTTCAACCAGTGGTCCACTTTGGAATATTTTTGACTGCCTGCATGTCATACCTCAACTGCAGTGCCGCGATCGCAGCTCTGCTGTCAGTGATCTCTATTAGTGATGTAACGCTGCCACATATAGTCGGATTTCCTAATTATAATATGGCATATGTCTACTGCAAAACTGAAACATCAAGTGATATTCTGAATTAATGGTATTTTTACAAAAGAAACCAGCTCTCTAGCTCCCTCAGTTTGTAAGCTTCAAATGAGAAGAACTGTCATATGAACTCCGCATCAGAAAGCAAAGTGATTTGACCAGGACCGTACCTGAATTTTCTATTGATATTTCACTATATTGAAACTTGTATATTTGTGACTTTGGGCGAAATCACACATTTTTATGAATGCTACATCCTGTTAAAAATGGGCTCAACCTGTTTGGCAAAACCGAGGAAGATGTGCACATCTACTCATCTACTGTGGCGATACTATACGGCACAGCATATTCTCTCACAATGCCACTGACAGGAACATTTCAGGCATTAGACGCACACTCGGGAATAACTGACGCAGGCAGTCTGATAGGAATTATGACGAGAAATCGCGCGACATGGAAGACAGTAGAGAAACTGATCCGAAGGATATCTGGATAAACTAATCAGGAGGATAACTGGAGTGTGAATATCAAGATGGAACATGCTACCTAGAATCACTGAAAGACGTAAAAAAGTGGTGGAATGCGGAACAAAGTTATGTGATAACCTGGAACCAAAAGATGATCGGTTCCTCTGTTTCTGAAAAAAAAAACATATCAAGCAATTTCTTTTGAGAATGGTGGCTAAGAGGATTTGCTTTTGTTAGAGTAAAATAAAAGATTTTCAAAAATAATAATTAACTTACAAAAGTCGAGGCACTTGAATCAGCCAGCGGACGTTATCGGAATAGACATTGTTCTCTAAAGCCCACTTGGCAAGTTTATCCCATTCATCAGCCGTCTTACCGTAGATGCTCAACCTGAGTTCGGCGTTCTGGTATTTGGATTCCTCGAGATCGCTGGCGACCTCTTTAATGATATTGGCGAAGTACTTGCCATTGAGATAGTTGTCCGTTTTCATGAACACTTCTCTGAGCCTGCTCTCACCAATCGGGTTGTATTTTGCATTGAATTTGTCAAATCGATGGAAAGTGTTTCTGTCCGCGTGAACGTCCAGCATATCTACGGTGAGGTCGTAGGTTGTGAGGCTCATAGACTGAAACATATACATATTTTCATTAAAATCAAAACTAAGTTTAGTGGCGTACTGATTTTGGTTTGCCCAGAATATTTTTGTCTCCTTCCTCCAAAACATTTTTGGCTTTATAAACTCACCATTACTAATCTAGTTGTTACTTGATTAGGGTTTAATATCATTGCCAATAGTGGGCCTTATTTTCTACCAATTTGGACTAACATCTTGGTCGATGTGACTATATAAAGATGAATTATAACTAACATTTGCACAACTTCGTTGTCAGATACCATCATATTATCGATAAAATCTAAAAAATGCTGCTTTGAAAGTGAAAAACTTTCAAAATACCCACCTGAAAGACTTCTTTCAGCGTCATCGGAACGCCTTTGGTGATCGATACCACTTCGTCTGCGTTGTTCTTCAGTGTTTTCTTGATGAAACGCAGCAAATGCTTCTGGTTCATGCAGGAAGCGGCGTGAATATGTGTATCGACTTTACGAATATTGTAGAAATCTCGGTGCGGCACGGCTTTTTGAGAAGCCAGTTCGCGGAGTTCGTTGAGGAGAACGTGTAGTTGGAATTTCGACGAGAGGTAGGTCAGGCGGCGGTAGCAGAAGGATTTTCTAGAAAATGAAAGGACATAAAGTACTGTGAATGAAAATAAATTTTAAACTTCTAGGATTCCGTCAGCCTGAGAGTAACATCATTATGCCAGATCTCAGGAGAGGCAGAATATGCCGAAAAACACAAGAATATATCATTCTGCTGCTGCATTATTGGAATATAAGCCGCGTTTGACATCAATTCAAGCAATAGAACATCGACGAAATGAACATCGGGTTAATCTATTTAAAGGTACTTGGGGACAGGTCCGAATTTGATGTATTGGCTTTGCCCATTGATCACACATGCATCTTCGGTATGGTGGTCAAAGATATAATATAGAAATGCTATAAAAAGCTGAGCAAAGCAAGAAGACTTGCCTGCTTGGGAATAAGTAACAACAGTAGTAATGTCGATACTTTCGAACCCACCTTTTTTTTTTCAAAGAATACGGTATTACAGTCTGGAAACAACGATAAATAAAGCAACCCAGAACTGTAAAGAGATTTATTAAAAAAAAACTGACCACATGATGAATCAATACACATTTGACATATTCGGTAATAATTATTTAAATAAAAAAATATACCTACCACGTTTTCAAAACTAAAAAGTATAAAATAATTTCTCCTAGCCCATGCAGATTCCTAACCCTATAGAGATTGTCCTAAAAATTTGTGATTGTGAATACTTGTGAGATTTAAAACGAAAAACGTGGATCATAGATCATTAATGCATGAATAGTTCACCTAATTCACTAACAATTTTATTGCGCTGCAATTGATGTTGTGCCAGTTCTCTCATCGATAGCTACTCCCCATGTATTGCGTGCGCCCCACGTTTTCGTTTTGAATCTTATCTTATAGTATTATCATAGGTATTAAAAATTCACAATCACAAATTTTCTTTAGGAGGTTATAAATCTGTATGGGGCTAGAAGAAAATATTTCATACGTTTCAGTTCGTTTTGAAAACGTGGTATACTAAACAAAATATTGATTATTTTCTGCTTTTTAGTCATGTGTGTGTGTAAAATTGAATTTCTTTACTTATTTCTTTTCACATTTTTTCCTCCTTTTCTCTTTCTCTCTCACACACTTAATTCTTCAATCTGAAACCTGTTGCAAAATTTGTACCGAACAGACAAACAAACAGAAAAGAAAGCAAGTTAATATTGCATTGCCATCCAGTTCTGAGCTATGTTTGAAGTTTCAAGTCTCTAGCTCATCGGGAAGTTTGTTTAAAATCGATTGCAAAATTTATACCGAACAGACAGACAGACATACAAGAAAGCGAGTTAATATTGCATTGTCATCCTTCAGCGTGCACAAACATCCCTGGGAGGTTTTGGGTTGTTCTGAAAATGTTTGAATGAGACGCAATAAGCACTTCCCAAAGAGGCCTTGGATGTTGGAAGTATTGTATTTGTTCTTCTGTGGCATTTCTTTGTATGCCTACTGAGAGGTATTGCCGAAGTCAAAAACATGTTAACGTGTGGATGTTTTTTCTAGACATAACGTATAGTTCCCCTTGATAGGTTCATCCCAGGTATTGAATATTGTCCAGTTTCATAATGGTTCTCGACAATTTTATTTAATAACTTGATCATTTCACACAACAAAAAGTTAAACATTTCATGTGAATTAAATCTTCGTCCCCTCACTTTTAACTATTCAAGTATTTCATTTTGTATTCCTTCCTTTTAATGCCAATACCTCCTATTTTACACAGGACAGAAAAAACATTCTTATATTTTCATAAGCAAATGAAACATTATTCATTTTAATAAAAATCAATGTCCAAATGACCTATCCACTCATTTTCTGATTTCATTTTAAAATTCCCGCCATGTAACTTTGTTACAATTTGGCCATTCATTATGGTACACCTGATAAACCTCGCAGAACTACACTGGACATGGAACACTCATTCAGTATTCAGTGCATTCTGATTCTACCTTTTGAAGTTTTTTTTATTTTTAACTGAGAAAAACGTGGAAAATGAGTTAACATTACCAATTATACAGTGCTAGTCAAAAGTCCCCTCCCCCCCTCGTATCTTTTGAACGGGTATACTTATAATAATGAAATTTGGAGGGTGGAAATAAACGGATGTAGGCATCTCAACTGGTCATAACAGGTGACGCAATAGTCATAAATGACGTCACAAGGCCACTGTGACCAATAATTTTAAATGGGACCCTATGGCAAGTGACAGCTCGTTTGAAAGGTATTGAAAATACCTATTCAGTCATACCAATTTTGTTTGGGTTTCGGCTGATTTTGATTGATAAATTGAAGAAATACGAAAATTATAGTTTCGCATTTAATTAATAAAGATTTTAAAGTACGCCTCTGGTTAATTGTCAAAAAGGTCGACGTTTGTGAATTCTCTACTTGTCAAAAGGGTTTATACCTTGAAAATTTACCGAAGCTATTGTTTAACGAGACGTTTAAGTGTTTACATAGGCAAAATGGATGCTACTGTAGCCGACAAAGTAGCAGCTATCTTAATAATTGGTGAATGTAGAAACAATTTCCATGCAGCGAACGACTGTTTAATGAGAGGTACCCGATCGCCCTATATCGAGGGTTTATTTGAGGGAGCTTCTTCGGAAGTTTGAAGCATCAGGTAGTGTTCAAGATGCCAAACGATCTGGTCGACCAACAATTAGTGATGACAAAAAATTGACATAATTGGAGAAATGGTAGTAAACCCTACTTCTTCCACAGCCCAAGTTGCGTCTATCTGTGAAGTCAGTCAAAGAACAGTACATAGGATGTTGGCTAAAAACAAAATTTCAACCATACAAAATAAAAATGGTGCACCAACTTTCAGATGATGACCCGAACCGAAGACTAGAATTCTGTGAAACTATGTCCAATAAAATGAACCAACAACCAAGCTACATACAGACAATTTGTTTTAGTGACGAAAGTACTTTCTTTCTCAATGGAAATGTTAACACTCAAAATGTGAGGTATTGGGTGACACAAATCCTCACATCTTTCGTGAAAAACATACTCAATTTCCAGAAAAAGTAAATGTTTGGGCAGGTATTTTGGGAAACCACATAGTTGGGCCTCTTTTTCTCAATGCTAACTTAACCGTTGTATCTGGAGATGTTACAAAATGATATTGAGGCGTTAATTCTTGAAATTCTAGAAGATAATCCAGATGAATTCGACAACTTGGAAATAACGTTTCAACAAGATGGTGCTCCTGCACACTATTACGGTGCAGTAAGACGTTACCTAGATGAAGAATATCGTGGTAGATGGATTGGACGACGAGGTTCGATCGAATGGCCAGCTCGGTCACCGGACCTTACACCATTAGATTTTTTTCTATGGGGGTACTTGAAATCTAAGGTTTACGCTACAGCACCTGACAGTATTGCCATTCTGAAACAACGAATTGTTGAAGAATGTAGGGCAATTTCCGCTGACACACTGGGACGAGTACGACAAGAGTTTAGCAATAGGATGCATTACTGCCAGGAAGTAGATGGAGCACATTTTGAACACTTATTATAAGAACTGGTTCTTAAATCTTTATTAATTAAATGCGAAACTATAATTTTCGTATTTCTTCAATTTATCAATCAAAATCAGCCGAAACCCAAACAAAATTGGTATGACTGAATAGGTATTTTCCATACCTTTCAAACGAGCTATCACTTGCCATAGGGTCCCATTTAAAATTATTGGTCACAGTGGCCTTGTGACGTCATTTATGACTATTGCGTCACCTGTTGTGACCAGTTGAGAAGCCTACATCCGTTTATTTCCACCCTCCAAATTTCATTATTATAAGTATACCCGTTCAAAAGATACGAGGGGGGGAGGGGACTTTTGACTAGCACTGTATAATAGACATTTTTGGTATCACTGAATAAAGTATGTATTGTATGAATTGAATGTCCAAACTGGTCTGGGACTGCCTCCAGAAGCTCATCGAGCTGGCAAAACACAACAAGGTCACCTTGATGTGGGTGCCAGGTCATAGAGGCATTGAAGGCAACGTCAAAGCGGACCAGCTAGCTAGACAAGCATCTGAAACGCTATTCACAGGACCAAAACTTGTACATGGGATTAGCAAAAACCGATGCAGGACCCTGATCGACGAGTGGATAAAAGAAGACACCAACAATATTGGGATCAAACTGTCGGGCAAATACACAGCAAAGTCATGGTAGGGCATCCAAACCGGACCCTGACGGCTGACCTTCTGAACCTGAACAGAACGAAGGTTCGTATAATAATAGGTCTGTTGACTGGACACTGCGGCCTAAGAAAACACCTAAACACCATGGGAGTACGCAGGGAAACCGTGGAGTGTAGGCTATGTGATGAAGAGGAGGAAACGGCCTCTCATATTATCTTCGACTGTGACGCCCTAAGTAGTAGGCGACACAGAACCTTTGGAGAGATCAGCCCGGAAACAGGCATGAATCCGTAGAACCTTATCAACAGGCTTCTAAACCTAATTAAAGGCACAAACCTGTTTGAATGAGGAACCACTGACGACAGAGTGATACAATAGACCCCAGCTGGTAGCAGTGTCAAGGGAAGCTAAGTGCCAACCCTGTCTCTGGCTCGTCAGCTTTCAACCAACCAGCCAACCATGAATGATTCAATTCGTAGTAGAGGTTATGAAAACGTATTGGTTATGGCTATCACAACGATATTATCATAATTATGTGACATTGCTCATTTTGGAAGGAATTGAAATGAGAAAGAGACGAAATCTTGCGTACGGAAACGTAATTCGGATTATGTTGTCTACAAATATTTCGAAATCTTGAATAGGTACTCGAATTCAGAAAATGATTGCAAGTTGTCTGTAGTATCTGAGTGATATATCATTCGAATGATAATTCGATGATTTGAATATCTCGAATACTCATCATTCGATTCTGGAAATGATTCGATTATGCCCATCACTAAAAAATAGTACCAAAAATAGTACTTGTAGATTTTATACATTTCGGCATTCCACGGGACGTGAGGTTTTCATTCATAAATATTTGAGATGTTTTCCATTTGATCGTCTAGAAGTGAACCACCGACATAACCTTAATCTAGACCGCTAGAGGTCATATCCCCACCACTCGAAAAATTCATCCAAATAGAATTTACGTGAACGTATCTGCGCAAAGCGCAGAAAGCACAAATAATGTCATTTCAGATTTAACGATGAGGAGCCATTTTGTTCATAGGCACAAAATGCGCATGCTCTAAAAGCTCTTTGATATCTTGTAATTGGATGAATTCTCATCATACGGGATCAGCAGTATATATTAAGGTTATGTCGGTGAAGTGGACAGACAGTAAAAGTATTAACCAAGTTTCGTAGGACGGTGTTGAGCCAGTGATGAAAAGCAAATAGCGACTTAAACTGCGAGTTCGGGAACGCCTGGACAGAGATACTTTTGATATCTTTCCGAGTTGTCTATTTGTTTTAATTATCACGAACTGGTTTCGGTTACAAAAGCAATTGGCCTTACATGTGAACTAATGTTAAATGTAATGCAGTTGAAGTACTGAGAGTAAACATCATTACTTGTACTGTATAAGCAATAAGCAATATTTTGTTGACAATCATACGTGTTAAGAGAGTGATGAACGTGTTTGTATTATTTGGGGCCCGTTTAACGTTCTAACATCCTTGCAAAGGTGAAAGTGGGATCCCATATTCAGGTAAAATTGTGGACCTTATTCCTTTTCTGATTATTATAATATTTGAGAATTTCATTTAATACTTTTGCGTTGAATCTGATGTTATTTAGTGGTTTCCCAGGGTTATATGGGTACTTTTTCAGTTTGTTAAACTACTTGGCTCCCTCACTTTTTTATATTCTCAAGACTTTATGAACCTGCGACCTTAATAAACTAACGAGCAAGGACATTACTTGCCGAACCTAAAAGTACACAGAAGTAGCATTTCTTTATGATATTCAAAATATCTATAACTTGACATGGATAACCTCCAAATGCGGTGAACTATCGTATCAATACAAATATTTTTCACCATTTACTTACTTTTTTCTTTGGCAGAAAAAAACTTCGACTCACTGGAACTAGTAGTGAGCACAAAATTGTTACATCGTGGTAGTTTATTTAGAAATTGTTAAAAAAAATAAATTGTTACATAGTGAGTATTGGAAATAAACTAGGAAAACTTTAGCTATCGAGTCACTAGAGGGCATTACCAGTCTTGCACACAGCGAATAAAAGTTCTATTCATTTATAAACAGAACATCGCAAAATCTCGCACTTTTAACATCTCTGAGATGTTTTTGTGCTCACTGGAAGTTAGTGCAACATCGAAAAACGTGGTGAAATAATGAAGCAAGAAGAGACGCAAACAAACATACATTTCCGAAGTTCAGCAGTGGTCTGGTGCATTGACGGTTCCAAAATTGAAGATGAAACAATAACATGTTGAGGAACATGAAGTGTAAGGCAAATAACATAAGTGTAAGGCAAATAACATGAACGACAAGAACAGATCAGCATTTTTAGAGACAGCCATGCTTCACTCAAGGTGCTAAAAAATCCAGAAATGGCATCCATAGTTTTGTGAGAATGCCATAAAGAACTTAGGCTAATCCTATATTGGATCCGCGTGGTCACTCTGGGATTTAACATCAATGAAAAAGCTGATGAGCTTGCGAGACAAAAATCATCAGCTACATATATTTGTCCTGAAACCTGTGGTACCGATGATCCCAAATCTGAAACCGTTCGACAGCTATAGTTTATGGAATTATTCTAAACACAAAATTGTCACTGCTCGTTCTGGGAAATTCGATGAGTCGCCTAAACCTATATTGCAAGTTTCTGAAAATTCAGTGACATAAATATATTTATAAACAAATATTTTAAGACAAGCTAGGTTATTCTGTGAGTAGCAGATTTCGAATCTTGCCGCGTAAGAATACCTATTTTATATTCCCGGCTATCTTTTGAATCTGCTACACACAGAATAACCTAGGTCAAACAATTGAAGAAATTATTTTTTCCTTTTTTGTGCATTAGTGTAAAAGCTTGTCTTAATTTTTATTCAATTCTTTTCAGTCATTCATGAAATCCATCATTTTATTGAATTCAGACAAAAGTTGATAATCTCCGACCCCAAAAAACCCACATATACCAATTTTGAACGGAATTGGGCCGCAATAACAAAACACGTCGCCATCTTGGAGCCACTATCTTGAATTCATGAATTTTGATCATGATGTCCGACTCCAAAAACCCCTATACACCAATTTTGAATGGAATCGGGCTATAATGAAAAACTCGTCGCCATCTTGAATTCGTGGATTTTGACGAAAAAAATCATGATCTCCGACCCCAAAAATCCTCACACCAATTTTTATTGGAATCGGGCTATAACAACAAAACACCAAATTTCACGTTAATCGGATAACTAAAAGTGGGTCAAATTTAACTTGTAAGATTTGATTACAAACCCACAGACAGACATCGGGACATTAGTTATAAAAGCTTACAAAAAGCATTCGTTTCCCCATAGAGCATGCGAGAAGCATAGGTAGTCAATACATATATGGCAAAAAGAACGTAAACGTGACGTATCTGTGACATATATAGCCAGGAATCCCCAGAAACAGAGGTTGTGTTACACAGAAGTGCTCGAGAGCATAAACACCACTGATTTCAATTAGTTCCATTTTTGGCAGCCCCATTCAAACAAAAAATATAATTATTGGACCCTATTTTGAAGAAAACTAAAATGGTCCAATAAAATATTTTAATTTTAAATCATTATAAAATTAATTTTCTCGAACATTTTCTTATGTAACATGAAAACTTTTGATGTGCTGTGTGTAGAAAAATATGCGCTTTCAGCACTGTCAAAAATAGAGGTTGCCTTTTGAAAAAAATGTCGATGACGTCATATCTGGAACAATAATGACGTCACCAATGCGACTAGAACGTCAAAAGGTGCACATCTTAAAACAAAGGTTGACGTGTCCGAGGATTTTTCCGAAAAGCTTTTCTTTCTCTAGATGATGAATTTATTCCTTACTTTATGTATACACTATATAAGCCGCAGTTTCACATCATTTTGATTACAAACTGGACTCACTTCATCAGTGATGTACCTAATACTTATGAATTGGTTCAAACTCCAGTGGAATTATGTTCGCATCATGCCGTTTTAACAATTTCAGGCCATTCAGTCTCTGGCACGTTTATTATCATACATTGGCTAGGTTTTTTTGTCAATCGACAAAAAAGCAATAATCCACTAAAAAAATTCCTGCTTTCGATTTTGAGCTGAATAGGACTATACATTATAAAATTCGTTGACCATCTTGAATTGTATATGAACATAAAAAACTAGCCAATTAAAATTAAACACTTTACTGGGCCATAGCAGGTAAATTTGAAATCTCTATTTACAGCTTTCACAATATAATTTGAACATTGAAGTATGTATAAATCAAGGAGGATAACGAGTTTTTTATTGATATTGGTCGATGAAATGATAGAAACAGAGCAGAGTGTGGCGAAATTTAATGACACCCCTCAACCAAAGGCCATTTTAAAACTCTCAAAATAGGTAGGCATGTTGTAAAAAGGACGAAAGGATAATATTACTTATATATTATAAACAACAACAATCTTGAACAAAATCTGATGATTTTTTTTAATGAAAACAATTTTGTTTCCAGCATGAAAAATATTTCTAAATGGACGACATTACGAGGTACCTATTACATCGATTTTACGGATGATAATGTTAGTTTTTTCCTACGAAAAAGTACGAGTATCTTTGATCCTTGCTCTTTATACTGAGCAAACTATACCTGAATAGTCTGGTAGTATATATCATTTTAGAGAACTATACGTACAATGGTCCATCGGCAATCATATTGCACATATCGTAGAAGTCGGTAGTGAACGTTATGACATCTGGATATTCGTAGGGACAGGGCTTTTCATTCTTCATGTCAGTCTCATTGAGGTATATATTGTAGACGCCGCGGTTTTTTTTGAGGACGTGATCCGTGTCTGGAGTGTCAGGAGCTTCCCAAGCCGTGTGGTTTGGAGGATGGATCCCATGATCTAGAATTTTACAGTATTATAATGTAGGTAACTGTCCCATTTTTTAATATAGTATATTCTTGAATATGGCGAAATCAATATGTTTATTCGAACGAACAAGCCTTATGAATGACTTTTGGTGGGTACGATTAATGAAAAGGATAGGAATATGGAGAAATTATTTTGAGAATCCGATATCAGGAGATTTGGTGTGAAATTGAAAATTATATCAAATATAGTTGAACACTCTCGAACTGCAACTTCGTGTTTACCAAAGTACGTTTTATAAACCGCCCAATCAACTGACGGGACGAGACAAACCTTGATTACATGAATTAAGTGGTCTTGTGACTGTGTTATTTTGAGAGCTCCTGTTCGAGGCTAATTCAAAAGGCCGTCCATATTTTTATCTTCGAGATATGTCTTCTCAACAAATAAGTTTTGAAATATATCAAAGGACTTGACAATAGCCACAGTGAATCACCAAAAAGAAAAATGAAAAACTAATACTCGACTGCTACCTTAACTAAAATTTTTGGATATATTTTATTAATACACTGAATTTTCAACATGCAAATGATTTCAGTGAATAATCAAAAATAGAAAAATAAAGTGGGCGTTGAGAAACCCCACTACTACGCGCGATTACTGAAAAGTTCAAAGGTGTTGTCGCATGTATCAATTATTAATATTCACATGCAAGTATTCCTTGCACTTTTCAGAAATGGTAGTAGTAGTGTTTCATTTTTCAATTCTTATTTTTCTAACGAGCATCATTTATATAATACCTCTTACAAATGTGTGTTTTGTTTCGAAATATTGTATTGGGTAGTAAACTTTGGTCAATCACATATGATGAAGTAAGTAGTTCTAGAGTGAGTTTGCTTTGATTAAACACAAAGTGCATCGGTTTGTGAAATTAATCACTATTATTCTCAAAAACTGTTTAGTTTTTTGACGTACTGCTTATAACTGAGAGATCAAGGAACGGTTGAACTGGAAAAGAGAATATTTTGTGTGAGGTTCGTTAGATCTCATCTATAACTCTTGAGCATCAAATAGAAATGCGTTTACACAACATTTTATATTTTTGTTTTATAAGTATGTTATAAGATAAAAGAATCCAGTTTTTGTCATGTCAATAATTCAACTGTTCCGTTACCTCTAAAAATTCTCGATATCTTTATGTATGGATTGAATTTGTTTTGATGTAGGTAAGTATAAGTATGGGTAAATTTTCGAGGAGAAATATGGTGTGAAATGTTAAATATGGTGTTATAAGAAACTATATGGGTTGTTAATAACAAAATAATAAAAAGCATGCCTTTCCTGGAGTACATGTGAAGTGGAATTTTTTACATCAACATATTTTTGATTAAAAAGTTGAATATACATACAAATAGTTGAAAATTTGATGTTTTGATGTTTATTTGTTCATATTATCGACTGTATACACAAAATGAATCGATTTATGTGTGAGGAGATCCTTCGTTTTGGTTTATCGAATTTAGTGAACTTATGGATAAAATTTTAATTTTTATATGATTCTACGTTTGGTTTATGAATTATTCTGGCCAGCAATGATGAAAAAATCAGATTCGGTAAACGGATGGAACAAAATATAATTACCATAAAATTTGACTCCTGAAAAATTGGAATGGATGAGCTGAATATGGGAAGGAAAACTGTAATTGATACGCAAGCAGCTCCCTACTCTTTGAATTGTCGAGCATTAGGTAGGGCTCTGGCTCGGGAAAGTTTTACGCATTGAAAAACAAACACATGTGATGATTTCGTATCGAAATATGCACTTGCTGCCAAAAGTAAACTCAAACATCATGTATTGCTTGGCAAACGAAATGAAGAACTGGACATTGAAATGGTTGTTGTTATTCACATAAACATATAACCTGTCTAGTGAGGTGGTATGTATCGCTGATATGTGTATGTTCACTTGTTTAGAGGCGACGGCTCTTCGTGCACAAACAATATTATTTACCTTCAAAACCGTCGTTGGTAAGAATCTGATCGACATTATCTTTGTTGAGCCTCCTCAATATAACATCATCAAACGAAGCTCTCGCCGTTCTCAACAGCAGGTCGGCGTACTCTCGATCTGATGACGAACAATGTAGCGTGAGATAGGATGAAAACATGCAAGGCGAATTTGGCTTAATTGGTGTTAACATGCGGATTTACGAGAAGAAAATAGGATTATTCTAAGGGAGTATGCCCAACAGTATTCCCACCATAAAAGTGCAAGATATACATATACAGTTTTTTATAGTTAAATTTCGAAAGGTATAGAGGTCGAGTTGCACATCGTTGAAAAGGTAATTCAATTCTTCTTTTAACTATGGTTGTTCTATGGAATCACAATTGCGAGTGCGGCTTTTTATAGTCCCCCCTCCCCAAAACTATTTTGAATGATATCACCCATACAACTCTTTGAAATGGAAGACATCGTGATTGCTCGATAGATAGATAGATATTTATTTTTCCTTTTTTGACACTTTTACAATGGATCAGGTACGTCGAACTTAATTTTTTATACATATACGTGTAAAATTAAAATTTACAAATCTACAACTATGTTTAAATTACAATCACAACTCTAAAACTAACAGTGTGAAAATTGTGTAGATAAAACAGTACAAATACAATATTTATCACATCTAACTTATAAATATTTTGGTAGGTCACAGTTTCTTCAGATAATTTTCAAATTCTTGTATATTGTGGAAACAACCTTTGCTCATAAAATTTCTCGGTTCTCTTTTGAATTTTTTTGAATTTAGGGACTTCATTTTTTTGGGAAGTATGGGGTCGGCTTTAGAATAGCCCCATGGTAAATCCTGCCTGTCGTAAGAGGCGACTAAAAGGATAACCGTAGGTGGAAGATGGTCTCATCGCCCGGTGAAATACCACCATATCGACTTTGTGTGCTGTGAAATGGATCATTCCATGTTTCAGTGTTCGGTCGATACTTTACGGTCTCCCTCTTTCCTTTTCCCCAATTCTTCCTTTATTTTCAGGTGCATCCCAATAGTAATAATGATGAAGTCTCCTAAAGTAAAACACTCCGGAAGCAAAATACCTCTCCATTCGGATTTCCGGGCGAGAGGTACTCGAGGGGACTCAACATTAAAGATTAATTTTTGCAACATCCGCGGACTCAACAAGAACATCAATGACGTCCACCATCACCTACAGACGAAAAAACCGGATATTCTGGCTCTAACAGAAACACAAGTAAACTCGTCCACCAACAAGGTCCATATGCTTTGTCCTGGTTACGAACTCCATTCTCGATTCAGGTTCAAAGGTGGAGTCTGCCTTTACGCTAAGGCTAACCTTTCATGCCAGCGTGAAGAGAGTTTGGAACCGAAAGACTTTGATGTGATGTGGTTCAAGCTATCTGATACCAAACTGACTAAGTTCCTCTGCTGCCTTTACCTATCACCTAATGAACCTTCATATAACGACCTCTTTGAGTTTTTATCACTCAAACTGGACTACATTCAGGAGAACCATCCAACAGCTGAAACCATAATCATGGGAGACTTTAATGTACATAACGCTGCCTGGCTCAAATTCTCTAACAAAACAGATGATGCGGGTCGTCAAGCCGAGGCCTTCGCCATCACTCATGGTCTAGAACAACTGGTCGAGCTACCAACCCGCATCCCTGATGTCAACAACCAGTCTGCCAATACACTAGATCTTTTCCTCACCACCAATCCTGACCCGTATAGAATAGAAATTTGTGACCCACTTGGAAACTCTGACCACACCCTCATCTCCACAACATGCTCTTTCCATTTACCATCGAGCTGCACAATACCACCCGTCTCATGTGGCATTACAATTCGGCCGACTGGGAAGGTCTTCGTATGTTTTTCTCAGCGTTTCCATGGAAGAGAGTTTGTTTCTCTTCAGTAGATCCAACACGATGTGCTGAGACAATTTCTGAAATCATCATGTTGGGGATGCAAACTTACATACCGAATACCGAAAGAAGAACATCATCCGATAAGACCTGGTTTAACAGAAACTGCTCTAGAGCTGTGGCTTCCAAACAGGCAGCATACCATCGATGGCTAAAAAATCCGGGCCCTGAGACCAGAGCAGCATATGTCGAGGCTAGAGGCATATGCAAAGAGACAATAGAATGCTCAAAAGATGCCCACAATGCCAAAATAAGATCAAAACTTGCTGAATGTCCTAACGGATCCCGTTCATTTTGGTCTTTCGCCAAAGCTGTGGGAAGAAACTTCACTTCCAGCTCATTTCCTCCTCTAACCAAAGAAGATGGAACACTAGCAACGACTGCCCAGGAAAAGCCAATATCTTTGCGCACCTATTTGCTGGAAATTCCACTCTGGATTCATCGGGAAAACAACCCCCGAACATTACACCTATTGACAGTCACATGCCCGAGATCACCTTTCGCCAACGTACTATCAGAAAGATTTTGCTGGGTCTCAACACCAACAAAGCCTGTGGATCTGACGGAATCCCGCCGATTGTTCTCAAGAAATGTGCCCCCGAACTAACACCTGTTCTTTGCAAGTTGTTCAACCACTCTTACAATTTGGGGTATTTCCGTCCAATTGGAAAATTGCAGTCAAGCAAATGAAATATCTCGAAGATTGCTCCCTACCTAGCAACTACAGACCTATCGCACTGCTATCTATTATTTCAAAGGTCATGGAAAAAGCCATCAACATCGAGCTCATGAAATATCTGGAAGACTCAGGAATTGTCAACGATAGGCAATATGGCTTCCGCCATCAGAGATCAACTGGTGACCTGCTCGCTTACGTCTCACATATATGGCAGCTATCTATTGAAAAGTATGGAGAAACTTTAGCTGTGGCATTCGATCGAGTTTGGCACCAGGGACTCCTCGCCAAGCTTCCGTCTTATGGCTTGCCCCCTCAGCTGTGTTCTCTGCTTGCTAGTTTTCTCTCAAACAGGTCTCTCCATGTAGTGGTCGATGGAGTTTCATCTGACACTCTACTCATAAATGCTGGTGTTCCGCAAGGATCTATTCTCGCACCAACACTATTTCTACTTCACATCAACGACCTGTTGAAAGCAACTTCATGTCCAGTACACAGCTTTGCCGATGATAGTACCCTCCATACCGCTTTCTCTTCCAGGGCCCCTATATCAGCCCGTGAAACCAGAAATGAACGAGGAAGAAATGTTAATAATATAAATATGGACTTAGCAACAATTCTCGAGTGGGGATCTAATAACTTGGTAGAATTCAATGCAAACAAAACACAAGCATGTCTTTTCTCTAGAAAAGCCGATCTCACTGTGCCTAACATAACTTTGTCAGGAGTAACCATATTACTGAAGTCATCCATATCGATGCTTGGTATTACTATCAGCAATAACTTTTCCTGGGAAAATCACGTGAGGTCCATTGCCAAAAGTGCATCCCAAAAACTTGGTTTTTTGTTTCGTGCCAAGAGCTATTTCACCCCCACTCAGCTGCTTATGATCTATAAGGCACAGATCCGACCTGTCCTGGAATACTGTTCCCATATTTGGAGCGCGGCACCTAAACATATCCTGAGGCTATTGGATTCTGTCCAAAAAAGGGCAATTCGTCTCGTCGGTGATGCCTCGCTTACAAACTCGCTCACTTGTCTGGAACACCGTAGAAAAGTTGGCGATTTGTCTCTATTTTATAGATATTTTCATGGGCGATGCTCTTCTGAAATATCAACAATCGTTCCTGCTTTGGCAGTCTCTTCGAGACTAACCCGTCAAGTTCAGTCATCACACCCCTTCGTGGTCACTTTGGAGACCTGCAGAACATCACTTTCCAAAGACTCGTTCATCCAACGAACAACGAGGCTTTGGAACTCATTGCCTAGGGAGGTGTTCCCCGAGGCATACAACCTCCAGAAATTTAAGAAGAACACCAACTCCTACCTTCTTTCCCTTGGTTCCCACGATGTTCTCTGAACATTACAGGATATCCCTTTTCGTGGGAACCAGAACATAAAAAAAAAAAAGTAGTAAGTGCCCCTGTATACACCCGTATTTTTATAAAACCTACGTTCAGCTTTTCCGATGTACAAATTATTTGAGTTCCTCGTGTCATACTTGGATATTTCACCTACAGTTATGAACTTCCTTATGTTTGTCTTCACATGTAAGGAAATGTTCATGAGTTATATGCAGGGCAGAGTGAGGATATCATTACCCTTAAAGTTTCTCTGCATGACTCGTTATAATGTAGTCCAAACATGACACGATAATTCTTTTCTGAATGATAAATGGTCCTCTAGTTCTGTGCTACTTCCCTCATGTTATAATCAGTGCCGAATGGATTGATGCATAGTACACATTTAACAGGGATGTTTTATTGAGTGTGCGCTTCAATTGTTTCATAGCAAAACATAGGCTAGTGAGTTTGTTGCATGTAGTCAATCTGGGGGTCCCAGTGCATTCTGAAGTCAATATACGTACCTGGGAATTTTGTATCATCACACATGTTCACTTTGATATTTTGTATTGACATTTCATACTCATATTTCTTTCTTGTTGGTCCGGTGAATTACATGCACGAGGTTTTGTTGATATTCACAACAGGATGATTCATTTGGCACCATTCGTAAAATTCATGCATTACTAATCTCCCTCTGGCATTTGCTTGTTCAGAAGTTGTACCATGTACATGGTTGTCATCAGCATACATGAAAGTCCTACCTGCGGTTATGTGCAGAGGCATGTCATTAACATATAGAATGAATAATAATGGACCCAGAATACTACCCTGAGGGGTTCCTAATTCAGTAGTAAAATTGTCCGAGAGGACATTTTCTACCTGAACAGTTAGCTGCCGGTTACTTATATAGGAGACAATCCAGTCATTCAGTGAACCTCTTATGCCCATGGAATTAGTTTTTTTTTACAGCAACTGAGGATTAAGTGTGTCAAATGCACGTGATAAGTGGAAGAAAATTACCAGCACATAGTATTTTTGATCGAGTTTCTCGCATACGTGCTGTGTAAATTCGGTTGACCGATCTTGTCTAAAGCCATGCTGACAATCCTGGAAAATACCGTGTTTTTCTAGGAATGGTATGTACCTTTCATATGCAGCTTTTTCTATGATCTTGGAAAAAGGACTTACTAGGGTGATTGCCCGGTAGTTCTCAATTAGTTGTTCATTCCCTTTTTTGAACACTGGCACGGTTTTTGATATTTTAAGTTTCTCTGGAAATTTTCCCGTGATGAGCGATGTGTTTATTATTTGGGTAAAGTGGGTTGCTAGGATTCTTTACATTCCTTGATTAGTTTAACTGGTATTTCATCCAATCCAAAATAAGTTTTATTTTTTAGATTTGTAATGATGTTGATAATTTCTTGATCATTATAAGGATGGTAGAACATTGTGGCACAATTTGTGAGTTCAGTGTTTGGAGTGTTTGATATAGCACCAGATTTTGCTGTTAGGTTAACAATATAATTTGCAAAATAATTTCCAAACAGGTTCGAAATAATACCGGGGTCAGATACTTTGCCATAGCATAATTGGCAGAGAGCTGTCTTGTTTCCTATTTATTTTTTTGTTCACTATTTTCCAATATCTTTTGTTATGTTTGGGAAGATTTAACTTTTGCTCATAAATTTTTGTTTTTTAGGATTATTTTGAGTTCCAGGTTTTTCTTTTCAATTTATATTTTTTATGGATCTCATCTGTTTGCTGGCAAACTTCCTAAGCCAATTTAACTGGCGTGGTTATTTCCGCCTCTATTAGAATTTGGGACAAGTGGAATTCATCTTTTTTTTGTTTGATTTATTATTCTGGTCTTTTTTGGATGGGATATATTGAAACAGTAATTGAAATTTGTCCAGAAGGTATCAAACATTTGGTCTATATCCTCACTTTCGATAAGTCATTCGTATTCCCTCATATGTAAGGTCCTGAATTCATGGATGGTATTCTCGTTTACATACCTTTTTTGGGTATGATAATTGACCGGTTTTTTCCCTGAGCTTTTTGATATGCTCCTGGAAACAACTTGTGCTAAATTATCGGAGAAGCCGAGATCAACTACTTCGGCCTGTATTTCCCCTCTTAGATTTGTTATGATGTGATCAATGCTAGCCATACTTTTTGTGGTTGTAATTCTAGTTGGTTCCTTGATTAGGGATGTAAGATTCCACGATTTGATTAGATCATAAAATTTTTGTATGTCCCCTGTTTTCATGTATTTATTTGTATTCAGGTCCCCACAAATGATAATTTTTTCAAACTTGTTTATAGCAAAGTTACAAATTGCCTCAACTTGGTCCAAGAATTTTGAAAAATCGCCCAGCGGTGGTCTATAGATTGTCACTATGCAGGTTTTGTTTTCATATGAGATTGCGCAGCACTCGATACATTGTTCAATTGACAATAATTTGATATGTTTTATTTCTTTGCATTCACCTAACTTGACATATGTCTAAAACCATCTATATTTACCAGCTGTATGAACTCTTTTTTTAGCCAAGTCTCTGTGAAATATAAAAATTGCACTGGGGTGGAGTTTGTAAAAAGGTCGATCAGGTCAAGTTTATTACTCAAACTTTGGACATTATGGTGCACTACGACTAAGGCATCTTGCCCATTTTTGAGGCTTGGTCTAAAAAATGGTTGCCATTCAAATTTGAACCAGGATCTGCTGTATCATTTTTACATTTTGTTGTTTTCTGAGATTGAGCTGTTTTCAACTGTAACTACCATTTTTAGGACAATATTTTTGCGATTTGAGTTTTTGAGATATTTAAATCTCTCAGTTGCCAAAAATTTGCTTCCTTTACAGTTTGGATCAACAATGAGCTCAATAGATGAATTCATGACATAATTTTCGTTTTTGTTTAGATATGTCTTCAAGTATTTGATGATATTATCATCAGGGTCACTATTAAGTTCAGAGATGGTGAATTATTTTCCTATATGTACAATATTTCTAAGGGAAGCATTCATAGTTTTTGTATTGCTCATGTTTTTAGTGTTGAACATAACCAATACAAAATCATTATTTCCATATGTGAATGTCTAGTCAAAAATATTTTTTGTTAGGTCTAACAGTTCGGTATTAGGTTTGATTATTTCTTCAAGCTTATAACTACTGTTCATACCCACTAGTGATTTCAGTACTTTAGGGAAACCTTGGGCATACTGGTCTCCTATGACGAGTATCTTGTTCTTTCTTTCCTGCACTTCCTCAATGTTTTCTTTATCTCTTGTTGGTATTGGCTTAACTTTTGTCGGAGTTCTTGTGCTACTGGCATGGGGGGGAGCGGCGGCGGCGGCACATCAACTTAAAAATTTCAAATAGTATAGAGGGTCAAGTGGCACATCGTTGGAAAGATAATTCAATTATTTTTTCAACAATTTTTTTGGAATGTTTTCAATTCTTTTTTCACAATATGCATTTTGAATTTTTGTTATACTTGACATTTTGAATGCATATTGTGAAAAAAAGTATTGATGAAATTAAAAAAAACTAGATGGTTGAGAAGAGAATTGAGTTATATTTTCAACGATGTGCCACTTGTCCCCCCCCATGCTATTTGAAATTTTCAAGTTGATGTGCCCCTCCAAGCAATCACAATGTCTTTCATTTCGAAAAGCAGTATCGGTGATATCATTCAAATGGTTTGTGTCCCATTGTTCTACGTCTACGGATTTTGTGACTTGAACGCCGGGGTCTCAATCTGCCTACTACCCATTGATTCTCTCTAAGGTCTCAACGTACCTACTCCTTCGAAAGATTGAGGCCTCAGGAAAAAAAAAAACGAATTCCTGGCGCATTCCAAATTTCTGACCAAGGAAATCTTTCGGAATTCTCGATATTTCAGTTTTGTGTGTGAGACAGTTTGGAAAAAATATGAAGATGGTCTATAAATTATTCTTATTTCCAAAATTGAGGAAAGTTGACCTCAATCAAATGAAATTATCAAACACGAAGTTTTGGCACCTTCTTCAAAAACAAATATCTATTTTAATTTTGATTACACTTTGTACGATAGTATTTTTTAAAGATATTTGTAATTTTTTCGTAATTTTGTAATTTATTTACCATTGCATAACAGAAAATTACAATATATTTTATTATTCCTATGAGAACCTCCTGCATAGGTAAATAAACAAGGAAGAACTCTCATCAGAATTGATAACCCTTGAGATGCTTGTTTGAAGACAACCCAGTAAATATACAGTGCTTCTCAAAAGTCCCCTCCCCCTCTTATTTTTGGAACGATTTTACACAAACAAGTGAAATTTGGAAACTGAATATTAAGGGTTGTAAACTTCCCTACAAGTGATGATAGATGACGAAATCGTCAAAGATGACGTCACAGGGCCATTGTGACCAATAATTTTAAATGGAACCCTACGGCAAGCGACACCTCTTTTAAAAGGTTTCGAAAAAACTTATTCAATGATACTAATTTTGTTTGTGTTTATGGCAGTTTTGGCAACTCGCTTTTAAAAAACGCCAAGCTGTGATGAATTAAATCAGTTAATACTAAAATTCCAAATTCAAGCTCCGCCTCTGGATAGTTGTCAAATAAGCTGACATTTTTGTTAGTCTCCCTAATTCGACGTTTTTGTAATTGTCCAAGTTTTTGTACATTTAATAATTTGTGTATTGTTGATCGAACGTTTAACTGTTTTAGCAGCTTTTGGTACTTTTAATATTTTTGTACATTTTAATAATTTGTTAAACTGTTGTGAGCCGAACGTTTAAGTGCTTCAAGAAGCGAAATGGTACGTGCTTTAGGTGATAAAGTAGCAGCGATCCTAATTCTTGGTGAAACTGGACAAAATATTCAGGCAGCAGAACGCATTTTTAATGAGAGGTTTCCCGATCGCCCCGTTTCGAGGACTTATTTAAGGGAGCTTCTTCGTAAGTTCGAAACAACGGGTAGTATTGATGATGCGAAACGATCTGGCAGACCACAAATTTCTGATGAGAAACATTTTTATATACTGGCAGAAGTAATAGTTAATCCTACTTCTTCAACAACTCACGTTGCATCTACCTGTGAAGTCAGTCGGAGTACAGTACACAGGGTGTTGAAAAAAAACAAATTTCATCCATACAAATTGAAAATTGTTCATCAACTCTCAGACGACGACCCAGACCGAAGACTAGAATTTTGTGAAAATATGGAAACTAAAATTAACCAACAGCCAGACCATGTCAAAACAATTTGTTTTAGTGACGAAAGTACTTTCTATCTAAATGGAAATGTAAATACACAGAATGTGAGGTATTGGAGTGACGCAAATCCTCACCTGTTTCGTGAAACACATACCCAATTTCCCCAGAAGGTGAATGTTTGGGCAGGTATCCTGGGAAACCACATCGTTGGGCCTCTTTTTTTAAATACTAATTTAACTGGTGAGGTTTATCTGGAGCTGTTGCAAAACGCAATAGAACCTTGTTAATCCTTGAAATTTTGGAAGATAATCCAAATGAATTCGGCAATTTGGAAATAACATTCCAACAGGATGGTGCTCCTCCACACTAGTACGGTGCAGTAAGACGGTATTTGGATGAGGAGTATCGTGGTAGATGGATTGGACAACGAGGTTCAACGGAATGGCCAGCTCGATCACCGGACCTCACACCTTTGAATTTTTTTCTGTGGGGGTACCTTAAATCGAAGGTTTACGCCACTGAACCTGACAATATTGACGTTTTAAAACAACGTATTGTTGCAGAATGTGAGGCTGTTTCCGCAGACACATTTGCAAAAGTACAAGAAGAGTTTAAAAATAGGATATTTCACTGTCAGGAAGTAAATGGAGGTCACTTCGAGCAATTTCTTTAAGTAGATACTGATTCTTAAATCTGTAATTAATATCATACTGAATGGAATTTAAATTTTAATGTTTACTAATGAGCCATTAAAACTGCCATAAACACAAACAAAATTAGTATCATTGAATAGGTTTTTTCGATACCTTTTAAAAGAGGTGTCGCTTGCCGTAGGGTTCCATTTAAAATTATTGGTCACAATGGCCTTGTGACGTCATCTTTGACGATTTCGTCATCTATCATCACTGGTAGGGAAGTTTACAACCTTTAATGTTCAGTTTCCAAATTTCACTTGTTTATGTATAATCGTTCCAAAAATAAGAGGGGGGGAGGAGACTTTTGAGAAGCACTGTATGTAATGTATGCAGTGAACAATATAAAGTTCCCCGCCTGCGCAAGAAAAATGTTAAAACACCGACCACCGACCACAAGTAGCATGTATAGAAAGAGAAGTATGAAATAAAGCCGAAATTCGAACGTCTCTGTTTTATTATTATAATTCTAATATCCTGAATTTGCCTATTCATGTTAGTAGTGCAAACATAACATTGGCGACGAGGTGTTTTTTTTACTCACGTGCATTATATTAGGTAGCCAAAGTCGGTAAAAGTGAAAAAAGTACCCAGTTTTTCGAGCAAAATATAAAATGGCGGGAAGTGTAGGACCCTAAAACTTCGGACTTTTCAGTGTTTAAGCAAAGAATCAAACAATTCTTCATTGCTAATAAGATCACGGATTCGGATCGTAAAAAAGCAATATTATTGAACACCTCAACCGAATAATGTTATGTGCTGGTGCGCAATTTATGTGTACTCGAGATTCCAGAAAATAAATCGTACGACGATTTGATTCTGTTATTAAGCGAACATTTAACGCCCGTGAAATCGTATTTCGTTGAACGCCTCAGTTTTTATACAGCTAGGCGCAAGATAAATGAAGGCGTGGCTGAATGGGAGGCGCGAGTGAAACAACTATAGCGTCCAAGTGCAAATTTGGTGCGAACTCAATACGGTTATGAGAGATTTTTTTGTCATTGGCATTGATGAATAGAAAATAATGGATCGACTATTTGAAGCAGAGGACGCCTCGAAAACGACGGTGACCTTGTCCAAATTACTGAATACTGCCATGAGGGAACAAACCACAAAAGAAAGTTAGGGAGTCACCATCAAACAAGAACCAGTTCACTTCCAGCGTCAGCGACGCGGGGGTAGCAGGGCCACAACAAGTATAGTTATTCTAATCCCAATTGGAACGGCAATAAAAATGAGAGCACTACGAGGAGTGTTCATATGCACTGCCCGGCAAATGGGAAATTTATATACTACCAGTGTTTTTACTTTCAAAGCGTTCCTGGTACAATCATAAAAAAGTTCAGTGGTGTGCCGCCCCACATAGCACAAGACGTCTTAAAGACGTCCGTTTTATATCTTATCTTAGTCTGAACGTCTTAGTCCCTGAATGAGACGTCTCAAAGATGTCTTTCTTCAGACGTCTTAAATACATCTGATTCTCACGTCCTGAATACGTCTTAAAGACATCGGAATTGTGTCAATATATGAAATAAAAAAGGTAGTACGTAGTAATGATCTAGAATATTTCAGTGGGTGTTATCAGTGATTCATCATTCATGATCATATAAGTTGAAACAAATTAATTCTGAACGTTCTCGACAGTGCGCGTGCGCTTGTGTACTGTGTGATGTCTGAGAACGTATGTGACGTCGGTGATGACTTTAGATCATATAGGTAGAAGATTTATTTGTCCAACATTTTAGAGAGAGATATATCTCTTTTCAGTGTAGCTCGGTACCACACTTTCCATACAACAAAAGAACTCAAACTTCCAGGGTACTTTCAGACAGGTATTGCGATCTTGAATGTCAATAAATTTTCGCCAATCATAACAATATTTAAGATTCGCAATGGTATGATTGGCTAAAATTCGACGTTGATGTTTTTGCGATAGTTGCGCTATAGTTTGAGTTGCCTTTCGCATAATAAACAAAAATACAGGTGTATAGGATGCAGGTGATGACACCGTGATATGTTATTTCCATATATTTCAAATATGGTTATTTCTCAACGACCTTTCTGTTGCTGTTCTGTGCTAGTGTGCTGTGAGCTGAGCTGTGACTTCTGTCATTCTGTCTTCTGTATTGTTTGTTTGTTAGCGTCAGCTGAAGTTTTGGAGGGTTTTGGCTTTGTTTAACCAAGTTTTATGTGTGTATAACTAGTCGTTAGTCGAATTGATGAATAATTTCAATTTGTGAAATTGTTGATTCATCAGCTTTCGACTATTTGCCGAACGCATATATTTCGCAATTTAAGGTTACCGCAGCTATAGTTTCTATAGTTTTCCGCATCTTTAAGATGTCTTAAAGATGTCTTTGTGCTATCTGGGGGCTAGTTGCCCAGATTATTAGTAAAGGCGCTATCAAATATAATTGAGGAATAAAAGCTTGGCTTGGACATCTGTTATCTGAAGCCGCATGATTTACCCAGTCCACAATATTCCTTAATCACTGCCGTGTGTTGGTGAGGTTAGGAATTATCCATTGAAAATAATTTTATCAATGCTTATGGCTTTCTGGAGACCTTTCGAAACAAATAATAAAATTCAGTTGAGATAACATGTGTCTACTTTTACATGGGGTGATCAATTGCTATGATTGTAAGAATAAGTAACTGAAAAAATACCATTGGAAGATGATATACCGACGCCTATGTCAAGGCGGCAATTGGAAAGAGAAATCCTTCACGGAACTTTTTTTGTCGGTCCAATTGGGATTAGAAATACTATAGCAGATTATCCAATCATGTTGGTAAGGAAGGAGTGCGCAGTTATTCGGTAAGCCAAAACAATTCGAGTACTATGTGTGCGGCAGGAATAATCATTCCACGCGCGATTGCGCATACAAAAATTGTAGCTGTTACAAATGCGGCGAAAAAGGGCACTTGGCTCCTAGATGCAGGAAGGTTCCCCATAAATTTCTGGAAGAGGCAGAAACGTATGAGGACGATTCAATTTTCAAATTAACAGAATTTTACAGTGAGGTCAGTGACAATATGAGTAATGTCAAACCCACATTTATAAATTTAAGAATTGAAGGCATTCCAATGAGTTTTGAGGCCGATTCAGGATTCGCTCACTCTGCAATATCTGAAAAAATATATATAAAACATTTTTCAATACATAAAAAGCTCTTAACAAACGACCTGGCACTGCGAGATTACGTCGGATTCACATTTGAACCCTTGGGTTACGTGAATTTGGCAATACACTTCGAAAATAAAGATTATATTTTGAAAACTTATGTGATCAAACATGGAGGCCCCCACTCATTGGAAGGAATGGACTAAAAATGCTCAATTTAGGAATATGAAAACTGAATGAAAATCGTCAAAATATTGTTGATACACAAAATTTTGTTCATGTAGGTTCTTCGGCCACGATCAATGTTCTTCTACAGAAATATGCAGACATTTTTTAAAGTAAGATAGGGACATTCAACAAATTTAAAGTTTCGTTACATCTCAAAGAAAACTCAGTACCAAAATTCTGTAAGCATAGACCCGTTCCATTCGCTCTGAAACAAACAATTTAAGCGGAAATTAAGCGCTTAGTCGATAATGAGGTTCTGGTACCAAATGAATTTTCAGAATGGGCCACACCCATCGTTCCGGTTTTAAAAGAAGGGGGCGGAGTGAGAATTTGCGGCGATTTCAAAATTACACTGAACCCAAATTTGCGCATTCAACATTTTCCGTTACCTCGTATATAATATTTGTTCTTACAACTTCAAGGGTGGAGAAACATTTTCGATAATTGATTTATCTGAGGCTTACCAGCAAATCGTGTTAGATGAGGCCTCTCGGGAACTTGTAACCATCACAACCCACAAGGGGCTATTTTCGTATACCCGCTTACCATACGGTATCACTTGCGCAGGTGCCATTTTTCAAAATATCATGGAACAATTGTTTGCCAATTTGGAGGGAGTTGTCTGTTTTGGTGACTGGTAAAAATGACAAACAACATTTAGAACGACTAGAAAAAGGATTCGAGCGCTTGCAGGATTGTGGGCTAAAGGTTAAAAAGGAAAAAGTTTTTTTTTCAGGAATCCGTGAAATACCTAGGACATATTATTGATAGATCAGGATTACATACTTCAGATGAACGGACATTAGCAATAAAAAACGCAAGGGCCCCTAAAACAATCACTGAACTAAAATCTTTTTTGTGGATGTTGAATTTTTACTGTACATTTATTCCTAAAGCTTCGGCTCGTTTAAAGCCGCTGTATAGTTTATTGAAAAAAGATTTCGTGTGGAACTGGAATTTGGAGTGCGCAAAAAGTTTCGAAGAAGCAAAAAACATGCTACTATCTTCGACGGTTTTGGTGCACTTTGACCAAAGCAAAAAATTAAATTGATGGTTGATGCCTCCCAGTTTGCGCTGGGCGCGTCAATCTCACATATGTACGACGACAAATCCGAGAAACCTATTGCCTTCGCGTCGCGGCTATTAAATTCAGCGGAGATATCGTACTCGCAAATCGAAAAGGAGGCCCTAGCGATTATATTCGGGGAAAAGTGATATGAATTAAAACAGTTTGTTAACTTGTGTATAGGATTCAGGAGATCAAAAGCCATTATTACATAACTAGATATATGCATCATTATGTACAACCCTTTCGGGTAGTTTTTCTTTTTATCCGAGGAGAGTTCACTCTTGGATCGTTTTGATACGACTGGGGCCGTTTGGAGAAGTGAATACCCCTTCGTCTGACCACCCAATCTTACGATTGCTCGTTATTTGTTAAAGCTAGGCCTTAATGACTTTCCTTCACGTATACAAAATGCACCCCGATACAAGACCTGAAGAACTTACTCTTTACCTAAAACAACTTTTCCCGGAGGCTATCTGCGAAAAGATGAAATCAAAATACCCTCAATACTACTCAGCATTTAAGGTAACCATCCATGACCGCAATCTGAAAGCAGCAATGTCGCCTTCGATATGGCCTAAGGGAACGCACATCGATATGTTTTTTCACCGACTTGCGGAAAAAACAATGGCACTCTGATGAAGAACTCATTTGTGAACAGTTCTTCTGAAATATTTTTTGAAGAAAAAAACTCACTTATAATTTTTCACATGAATATTCAATGTATCGCCAATAAAATCGATGAAATCAATTTATTTTTGAAAGATAAAAATATAAGTATTCTATGTTTCTCAGAACATTGGCAAACTGAGCTCAACTTGAAAAGTATCAATATACAGGGATACTATTTGGCTAGCTATTACTGTCGAAGTAAAAACCAGCATGGTGGTGTCTGCATTTTCTTGAAAACAAATATTAGGTGCCGCACTATAACAACTACAATTTTCAACCAAGAATTCCATTCTGAATTTTGTGCTCTAGAGATATCCAATCTGAAAGTGGTGGTTATCGCGACTTACAGATCATGTGTAGGCAATTTTCAGGTATACCTAAATCATCTAGAGGATCTACTATGTACAATACCAAACAAAAAATACAGCACTATCTTGACCGGCGATTTTAACATCAATTTCAAAACAAAGTCACTCGATTTGTCACAATTTATGTCGATACTAAAATCCCATGCCCTTGAAATTACTATCCATGAATCTACTAGAGTCACTAACAAGTCTGCCTCTTGCATTGATAATATAATTACAGACATCTTACCTGAACGACGCACAGTGGGAGTGTATGATCCGTGTTTATCGGACCACATGTCACAGTTCATTATCACACCCCTAAATGTAGTAAATACTGATACAGTTGTCAGAAGACATTTCTCGAGCAATGCATTAGAAAAATTCAAAAATTCTGTAGCCCAAGCTGACTGGCACATGTTTTACAAATCCCTGGGTGATGTCAATAAATCAGCAAACTGGCTCTTAGAAACATACAGTGAATCAGTAAAGAAATGTTTTCCTTTGAAGAAGTATAACTCAAACAGACCTCCTGTCAACTGGTTCAATGATGAATTGAAGAACAAGCGAAAAATTCTGTCGTCTGTGAAAATAATCGCAAAAAACACAAATGATGCTGACAACTGGTCGACATACGGAAGATTAAAGGCCGATTACAGAAACTCTATCTTATCCTCAAAAAAAATAGCCTACGAAAATTTCTTACTTGCCTCAAATAACATATCAAGGGATAGCTGGCGAATCGTAAATTCGAATACAACAACAAACCTAAAATTAATGACAATTCATATTTCAGTCCTGACGACTTCAACATATTTTTTAGTACTGTTGTTGAAAATATTATCAAAACATTACCAAGTTCCTCCTTTACTACTTCTGATCTCATGAAAAAATTACCATCGCCAAAATCAAGTTTTTTCTTATCCCCAACTACTGCAGAAGAAGTTGTATCAGCCATAAGTAAACTTAAAAAAACCAGCACAGAAGACGCTTTTGAAATAAATGCTCTACTTATCAAAGAAACATTGGACATTCTGCTCGAACCATTGGTTGCTCTCATAAATACGTGTTTTTTAGATGGCATTTTTCCCGATCTATTTAAAATCTCAAGAGTTATGCCTTTACTCAAAAAAAATTACAGTGAAACTCTGGACAACTTTCGTCCAATTTCTATAATCAATACGTTCTCTAAAATTATAGAAATCTTACTGAAAAACAGATTAACATACTATTTTGAATCTAACAACTTCCTTGCCAACACTCAATTTGGTTTCCGCCAAAACAAATCCACAATAAGGGCACTGCTGAAGGTCGTGGAAGATATTGTTGAAGGCCTTGAGAACAAGCAACATTCCATTCTCTCCATGTGTGATTTGTCCAAGGCTTTCGACTGTGTCTCTCACGACCTACTTTTAGAAAAGTTAGCATATTACGGGGTTAGAGGAACACCACTCAAACTGATGTCATCGAACTTAACAAACAGACAACAACTGGTTAAAATTCAAAATACAACATCTGAACTCAAGATATTGAAACATGGAGTTCCTCAGGGCTCTGTCCTTGGACCCTTACTCTTTATTATTTATATAAACGACATCTGTCAGCACATGCTACAGGACACTACCACCATTCTTTTTGCTGACGATACATCACTTATCAATACTTCTCCAGATTTTTATAGCCTCAAAATTCTAGCTGACAATTCGATTGACTTTGCTAGAAATTGGTTCTCTGCTAATTTCCTACAACTCAATGGTGATAAAACGCAACAGCTGGTTATTTCCAGAACAATAAGTACACCTCAGGAGCACACTGCAAGCTTCTTGGAATAACAATCGATGACACTCTCAGCTGGTACTATCATACTGAAAAACTGAACAGCGAGCTTTCTAGTGCATTATTCCTCATAAGAAGATTGAGATATGTTGTAGGTTCTGAATTATTGAGGCAAATATATTTTGGTCTGTTTCATTCTCGAATTAGTTATGGAACCATTTTATGGAGAAATTCCAGCAATGCGGTAATTATCTTCAGATCCCAGAAGAAGGCTATTCGCCTTCTAGCTGGTGTTGGATTCCGTGATCACTATCGTCCCCTGTTCATTGACATGAAAATAATGACACTGCCATGCATTTATATTTATCAAACCCTCTGTGAAATACACTCAAACAAAGGGAGTTATACCCTTTCGTCTGATATTCACAAATACGAAACCAGATCGGCAAACCAAATAGCTCTTCAACGCTTCAGGCTCACTAAGTCGAAATCTAATTCTCTGAATTTGAAACTTTATAACAAGTTGAGCTTAGAAGTTCGCGCCTTGAATGAAAATTGTTTTAAGATTAACGTAAAAAGTTACCTCATAAATAAATGTTTTTATAGTGTAGAAGAATTTCTGAATGCATGAAAAATTTTTACATGACTTTTACCATTTATATATTTACTTGTTTTTTTTTACAACAAAATATTTTTAAATGTTATTTTTAAACACATTTATATGTCGATAGAATGAATGTTTTTTCATATTATTCTATCTTATATATTTTACATATTATCTTCCATAGATAATATTTCTGTACAAACTGACGTGCTATAAACCGATGTGTAAACTAGCCAAATAAAGTCTATCTATCTATCTAACTATACTGGGCGTTATTAGTCTATTGACCAATAACTGGACAACCTCCCAGAGCGGCTTGAGAAGCTATCACACTCAGTATATAATGAAGCGTGGGGCTCAATTTGACAGTACAGTAACCAATCTCAGATAGTTCAGAAAAAATAATACACTTAGGACTTATAATATATATGTATTTTCCAAAGAATAATAACAACTTATACCCATGGTATAAATTACGGAGAAAATGTATAGAAGGGCAGAATGAATTTAATATATATATATATATATATATACATATATAATTTGCACACATTCCCCCCACAACAGCAAAGTCCCAAACCCAACATAATAGAACCTGACACATCACACTGTCAAATCAGTAACTTTCGGACTGCTTTCACATGCGCTGTCTCCCATACGAGAACGACAGAAGATCAAAAACTATGTATTTCAACATTTCCAACAATAAAATTGTAAAAATGAAACACAAACTACGATTCACATAATGCGTGAACCACAACACTTCACTTCCCCATTTATGATGCCTAGGTACGTACCAAATTGGTTACATCCATAATTTATGTAAATTATTTACGAAAAAACAAATCAAAAATGGTCTCCATTATTTACAGAATAAATTGAAAAAGTCCCCAGCTGAGGACGAAACGTCTTTCTATTAAACGTCTTTCGTTTTACTAAGAATCCAAAGCCCAATAAACCCCTAGTAACTATATACATATATATTATTATATATATATATATATATATATATATATATATATATATATATATATATATATATATATATATATATCTTGGAAACAAAGTATTTGATTATAATTTTTATTTAGATTATAGACATATTTAAAATCTGGCAACACTGCCGATACAAAGTATTTTTTGAGAATGATTGAAAAATGCGTATTCAACAGGGGTGGTTCCATTTCAAATGGGTATATATATATATATATATATATATATATAAACTTGAATGTGAAACAAATATAGAATGACTAATAAAATAACTGTTCTTCAGTTACTTTGGCGATTGCTAATATTACTACTTTGGTCGAATCAATAGTTGACTCTACTATGAAATCAATAAGGGAATAGTTCCTCTTTACCATATACATATATTATACGTAGTCAAATAAACAGTTTTATTTTCTTACCTTCGACTGGAGAACACACCACGTTTTAATGTTACTTGAGTTTTATTTTGAATTACTGATTTTTACGCGTGCACTGGTTCGTAATATGATTATTTAGCTTCTTAGGAAAATTTTGAATTCTATTAGTTGAGTTATTACTGAGATAATTTCTGTTGGTTACACTTCCACTATTTTCTGCATACTTTTGATAAATTGGATACTTTATGAATAATTTACGAAATCTACACTTATTTCGTATCAGAAGATAGTATTTGAATAGGTCGGTGTTGGTCTCACAGTAATGAATTCTAACTTCGGACATTAATTTCCACTGCGGTACATTTCAATGGCATTTTTACGAGTTAATGTTTCACCCGGCTATCGGAGAATCGTTAATTGTCTATCGCGGCTTTGAGCTCAATAGAAATAAAATATATGTCCTGTCGTAATTAAGTTCGGTCTGTTTTAACTTTTGTGTCGCCGCTGTCATCTTAACATATTCATGAGACATTTTTGATGAGTGGTGTTATCATATCAAATATTTTACATTCTTTGTCGGAACTCACCCCACATTTCGGCCTTCCAATTCAATGGCGAATGAAAATAAAACAGTCGTTCCCTTTTTATGGTCTTATCATTCAGTCAAGGGTATTACACATGGTTACGTTAAAATAACTTGGTTGATCGTGCTCATCACAGTTTTCCGTCCATTGCGATCTTTTTGCTGTCAATGTATGTTGTCTTTGTAGAATCCGGAAAGGGAGTTTAACAGAAAAAAAATATAAAAAAAGCTTTTCAAAGACAACCAAATGCCCTAAAACGAAGAAAATAAATGCTTTGGATGTGTGACGGTTATTTCTTGAGTTCAGATTCAAGAGCTTGTTGGGCAAAGTTTTCAGTTCGAATACAAAGGTGACAAGCTTTTGAATCTGTGACGAAATACCTACGTCATACATCCAAAGCAATTATTGTTTACTTTTTAGGGCATTTCAATGAAAGCTTGTCTTCAAAAAGGTTTTTTATTAATTATTTTATTTTGTGCTTTTCAGTTAGTACGCCTTAATCTATGCATTTTTTTGAAGCATCGTTATTATGAGGCCTTTTTCCTGTAAGTTTTCAGCTATCTAGATCTTCAATGAGGAGGCCATCTAAATATTAACTCGTCCGTCATCCTGGAGCTGCCAACTTTAATTTACGAATTTTGACAAAAAATCAATAATCTTTGACTAAATTCATAATCACGACATAACAATTTTGAATAGAAAGGGTCCATAATCACAAGACTCGTCCACCATCTTGGAGCCGCCATATTAAATTCATGAATTTTGACCTCGAAAACCCCCACATACTAATTTTGAATATAATCGGACCCTTATCACAGATATTGTCCACTATTTTGGGTCGCCATTTTGATTTTGTGAGTTTTGATCTTCGACCCCAAAAACTCCCACATACCAATTTTGAATCGAATCGGACCATAAACAAAACTCGTCCGCCATCTTGGAGCCGCTATTTTGTTTTTTCTCTAACAAAAATTGTATAATGCATTGTCACCGGAATTATGAACACCTGCCAAATTTCACGTTAATCGGACAACTAGAAGTGGCTGAAAATTCACTTGCAAGATTTGAAACGGACAACTTACATAGGAACATTGCAAAGTAAATAAAAACTTGTTTAATAACTATAACTACTGGAGATACATGATACATTTCCGTTATCAATATTGAGTATCAACACTAACCTTCGATTGATTGCTTCTCATCATGATGCTGCTGTTCTTTGTCTGGATCTAGGAATCTAGCGACTGTCGAAGAGAAACTTTGGTGGGACATTTTCATATATCGTTTTCGAATCTCCAGCGCTTTGATAAGGAGCTTCGAAGCCTTTTCCAGATCTTCGAGCGGTACCTGAAATATTTTCTGAATTAAGTACATTATTATTCAACCTTAAAAAAACTCGCATGCCCGTGGAAGTTCCATTTAAAATTAGGAATTATTGTAACCGTATTGTCATTGTATATCGGCACCTTATATGAAAAACTTTGTAACTCTGTTTTACTTAATATACATGATGTTTCATAATTGAAGGCTGATCCTAAACGGCGATAATCCTTGAATATTTTAAGAAAAATTCTTCATATGAACATAGATCCGCAACCGCTTTATTTCTGAAATAGAGGGTGTTGGAATTTAACAAAAAAAATATGTTTTTTCCCAATATCTCTAAAACGGTTTTTAATTTTTTAAAATTTGGTACGCTTAAAAATTTCCCCGAAATAATGTTCTTAGATTTTTATCAGTGGTGTACCTATAAATCAAAATAATGATACCCCACTGTTTTTTTAAGTAAATATTATTTTTATAATTGCCCTCTATCTTCTCATAAAAATGATCTCTTGCCTTTTTTTTTCGTCCGGCAAACGGTTTTCGATTTAACAAATGGAATCCATTCATTTGCTTGTCCCTATACGAATTCAGCCGTTAAAAAGTAGGATTATCTATAAGAAAACATTTCGTTGTAATAGACTTTGATATATCTTTATTTAGATACGCGGCTTGTGGCATTATTTAAGTTATAAAAACTTGTTTATTAAAAAAACATGGTTAATTTTACAAATACCGAATCAGCAGACATGCATTACTGGTATGGGCTTGCTGACGGAAACGTATATGAAGCCAGGAGACTGTATCAGGAGCGCTTCCCAAATAGAATGGTTCCTGATGCTCGAACGATTTCAAGCACTGATAGAAGGTTATACGAAACAGGAAGTTTTGAGCCAACTAATCAGTTGAAAGGAGCACCTCGGACTGCAAGAACTCCAGCAATTGAGGTAGCTGTTTTAAATTCAGTTGAGGAAAATACCGAAATAAGTATGTACGAGGAGAGTATCGCCCATATTTTAGTATGGAGGATTCTTCATGATTATTTATTATATCCCTATCACATTCAACGGGTTCAGGCTCTACTTCCTCGAAACTTTCCATTACGAGTGAATTTCTGCCAATGGTTTCTCCAAAAAGTTGCCGAAAATCTTCCATTTGACAGGAAAATCTTATTCACGGACGAAGCTAGTTTTAGTAAAATCAGTATCAGAAATTTTCATAATAATCATTTTTGGGTCAAGGAAATCTGCATGCAATCGTGGAATCTCATCACCAGGAGCAGTTCTCACTAATCGTGTAGGCTGGAATTATTGTCTGGATTATTTTCTGGGGACATCTTGACCTGGTTAACAGTCAACCAATTCAAACTGAGCAAGAATTGCAAAACCACGTAATGGTTTCCTGTGAAGCTATAAGGAAAACTCCAGAAATCTTCAGTTATAATCTCCCTAGAGCTTGAATAATTTCCGAACATTTTTTTCGAGATGCAAATTTTCTTAAAAAAAATTCGCAACCGAGAAAACATTTACGGAGAATAATTCAAGCTCGCGGGAGATTCGGTACGAAAATTTTATAACAAAAATTATTTTGAAAAGAAAATACAATTTTCGACAGTTCAGTTAGAGTTTATTTTGCTTTGATGTTTGGTGCCTTAATAAATTGAGGTGGCTATGACATGACATTTTTTTGACGATTTGATTGACAAGTTTCAAAGGCGTACTTAGTAAAATTTTATATGTGAATTAATGATATGGAAACAATGTTTGGCCTTTTGTGAAGAAAGAAAATACAAAATTGGAGACCAAATATCTGTAGTAGAGCTCGCTAGAGTTTTAGAAGATTGGGGATTTAACATGAAGAGGAAAAACTCAGAGGACTATAAGGAATCGGTTGTGAAGGTAGAGATTTATTCTTTTTTTAACTGACGGAACCAAAAAGGAGGAGGTTCTCTATTCGACACGTATATTTTATGTTTTTCCATCATATTTTTTTATGTATGATCACGCTTAACTTTTTACTGAGGCGTCCGATTCCGATAATTCTTTTTTCAGTGGATAGGATGTACTTCGAATTTGGTCCCATTTGAATTCAAAAGATGAAATCCTCCCCTAAGGGTAGCGAAATGAAGGATATTGATCACTCACCCTCTGAATTCTGGTCCGTTAACCGATTCTATCAGGCATAACTTTGTACTGGGTTCTTCGATTTGGATGATTCTTTTTTTAATAGATAGGGTATACCTTATATTTGGATTTCGAAAGGAATTAGCCACCCTTACGGGTGGAAAAATAGGGGATAATTGATTTTTCACTAGTGAACATTGGCACACACATACGTAGTTGACAATGACAGATCGCTACTGACATTATTCTTGTTCCGTCAAAATCAGTATATTTTATGAGAGGATGGAATGATATACAAAGTAATGAAATAAACTAACCAGAACAACGGAAATAATTTATATTACAACAAATAGTAAAAGTAGATAATCATATTATTTAACTGGTAATAGTTGAAGTAAGGTGGGTAAGTAAGTATTTTGGAAGTAATCAAAAAACAAGTAGGTAGTAATTGGTAGATTTTAGATACAAAAAATTGAAAAATAAAACTTTTTAACAAAAAATCAAACCGACGAAATACGGAACTGAAAAGTAAAAATAAAATAAACCTTCTTAGTCTAAATGATAATTGAGCTCCTAAACTAATGTAAGTAACTGATTTTGAGTCGGCGCCAAACAAACTAGCAATTGAATTAGGTAAAGCGTAAAATGATGGCAGCGAGATGCACGGCTGCGTTTTGATGACTTCTTTCATAGATAATGATCTTCGATAATTGTTTGTTTGGCACCGACTCAAAATCAGTTACTTACACTAGTTTAGGAGCTCAATTATCATTTAGACTAAGAAGGTTTATTTTATTTTTTGCTTTTCAGTTGATTTTTTCGTCGGTTTAATTTTTTGTTAAAAAGTTTTTATTAGATGTGGAATTTACAGCAGCAAGAGCTGCGCGAGAAGCAAAGCGGCGAAGTCTACAAAAAGACCCAACAAAAAGGAAAGCAAGTGCAGTTGCTCTTGCAAACGAAGAATACAAAAATATTATACAAATGTGGGATGATAACGAGCCTGTAGGTTTGCAGCGAAAGTTCTTTCACGTTATTTCAAGAGAACTGGCTTGGAGAGGTGGGAAAAGGATTATGGCCAAAGTTGAGTATTTTGGAAAAGAAACAGACCATCAAGGTAATTTTACAGGAAGAATTGAATATAATTCGGTTTTTACAAAAACTGCTCAAGGAGGGTCCAAAAAACTCGCGAACAGTAAGTGGCTGATAAGAAATAAGAGCAATCTGAACGAGTGTCCAGTAAGATTGTTTCAAAAGTACATGGAAAAACGTGGGAATCTCCAAGTAGATCGATTATTTGTTACTCCAAATCCGAACTGAAATGAGCAGGTTTCGAAAGGATAGTATAAAAATTGTGCTATCAGCCAAAATACACTAACTTCTTGGTTAAAAGAATCTGCCTCCAAAATTGGAATTGACATTAAAAAAACTAAAGTGACAAATCATTCTGCAAGAGCCACGGCAGTATCAAGTTTGGCTAAAAATGGAGTGCAAGAAGGCCAGCTCATTAAGATTACTGGTCACAGCAATACAAATTCCATAAAACCTTATCTTCAAATGGATGCTGAGCATCACCAAAATATAATTGAAGCTACGAGAAGTGATAATTCCATTGTAAACAACCAAAATAGCCCCCAAATAATAAATTCTTCTATACAAAAAACAACTGCAATACAGCCTGGTAGTAATATTGTTTACAATAATTGTGTTTTTAATATTACCAATTATTAGATTATTAGCTACACAGTAAATTCCTTTCATTTGAATAAACTTTTTGATAACAAATTGTTTTTATTTTTTCTTTTAACGAAAGACTTAAAAAGTTGACAAAGGAGCGATACCGATATAACTAGGCGAAACCCGGCGACGCCGGCGCTTATCTATCTTTTTTTTATTTCCTTGTACTGAATGAGGTAGAACCTACGCAATTTTGCACCTAGTTATTTAAAACTCTATGAATTCTCAAAACGAATCAGGAAGTGGGTTTGAATTGGGAAGAAAAATTATGAACATCTTATATATATATATATATATAGATATAGATATATATATATATATAGATATATATATATATATAAACAGTGGGGAATAACGGGGATCTTCAGTCAGCACAAGTGTTGAACTATGAAAAACTCTTTAATACTCTTTGGTCCCTCGTATTAAAGAGTTTTTTTCTTTGTGTAATCCCCGTTATTCCCCACTGTTCATACCAATTTTCAGTCGTTATTTCTAAATTTATATAAATATATATATATATATGTATATATATATATATATATATATATATATAATAATAATTATTATATTCACATGAATATAATTCTGATGGTTAGGTGATGTGTGTAATTTTAATTTATTTGAAGAAATTATTTTCTTTAAGCCTGAAAATAAAGATATTAATTCTTAATTCGTCCTTGTTGGCAAGAGTGCTTATTTATGTTGGCAACGGAAAAAATCCAAGTGTGGCCGAAAAGTGGGTGGAACCTATTAATAAACTAGCAAATGACTGAGAGGTGAACAACATAAGATTTCTCGGGAGTTATGAACATCCGAATTTAAACAAAGGAATTGGAATTACAGAGGAGGTTTTTCCTCCAAATGGTAGACTTCTTGCGAATATAGGATGTTCATAAAATCAGATGTGGAATCATCTGCGACTCAACTATCAGGTTTCTCTCCAATCACTGCAGTCAAGAGATTCTACTTACGCTTTACTATGCAAATTTCTATTCTCACCTCAGGTATAGCATACTGAACTGGGGCACAAGTTCCTCTGTGGGTCGAGTGTTCATAATACAGAACTATGCAATAAGGATCATTGATAAGTTGGGATTTAGGGATTCCTGTAGGGGAGCATTTCAGTACTTGAAAATATTAACAGTTTCAGGACTATATATACTTGAGGCATGCACATATGTATACCGCAACAAAAACATATTGGCTGCCAACAGACCACCACATACCCATTTGACACGAAATGCCCACTTACTCCTACCCAGTCAACATCGCACTGCACTCTACCAAAAAAGCTTTGAATATCAGGGATGCAAACTGTACAACAAACTTCCCGATGACATTAAAGCTTCAGGAAATGTACGTATTTTCAAGACAAAAGTTAAGCAGCTCTTATTGTCAAAAAACTGCTACACTGTTGAGGAATTTCTGTCGTAACTTGTTTTGTAACGTGCACGTTTTCTTTATATACACTCAGAGTTAGTTATTGTCATATTTTTATATTTTATATTATTTATTTTTATTGTTTGTGACGTGAATGTGATGTTCCTATATACGTCCGGAGATTTTAGATTGTCTCTTTTCGACTATTGCTTGATTTTATTGACGTTTTTCTATTTTTTATTTGTATTTTCACACTGTTGATGTGCAAATTAATTTGTGAAAATAAAGAAATTATTATTATTATTATTATCTTCCATCAAACAAGATAACCTCTTGGGAGGTATTCATGTTGAAAAGGAAAACATTCTCAATTGAATAAAAATATTTTTCTGAAAATTTAAAAATTTTATGAAGTTAGTTTTTGTAACACCTAAAGCCACGCTGGACATTAAACTACATATGATAGATCAAAAGAAAAAAACTGAAAATTCAGATTTGTTCAGGAAGTTATTTGATTTTTTATGCAGTCCTGATTAAGTATTTCTTTTTGGAAAACATTCTTTTTTTACTCATTCGTCTACTACTTGATTAAGACTGGAAAAGAAAATAAAAAAACTATATCAGAATTAAAATGTAGTTTTTTAATTTCATTTTTTCTTTTGAGTTAGGGTCCTTTCGCAAAATCTATCAGATACAGTCCAACGTATCTTTAGCCGGGAAATAATTTTTTTAGTGTTAGGCATTAAAAGAAATATTTGTATTCAATATTCAATTGAGAATATTTCCTTTTTTCAACATGAACACGTTTTGTTTTCAATATTTTTTCAGAATAACATTTTTTTAAACCACTACAGATTGGAAAAAAATTGTATAAGTGTTGGAAATAAAAAGTGTTTCAATTACTAAGCTCTAAATTCATAGCTCTTTATACATTTTAATATGTGGAATTCCGAAGTGATTGTTTTGGAAATGTAAAAATACAGTCTGAGGTATTTGTATTCAAAATAAAAACGAAGCAACGAAAAACAAGATAAACATGCAACCACCAATGGAATATTGTAGAGAAATAGTTTTTCTGAACTACCTTTCCGGCTAGACGTTGAATTGTATTTGAGATATATTGTTACGAATACAATACGCCACTGCCTGTTTTTTTTACAATGTATCGAGATCGACTGGTTGACGTCATCGATCGCAACGGATCTAGAAACATGTGCGGGAAATTTCGGGTGCAAATGAATACCCATATTAAAGACTGAGCGAATCGCGGAAACAATTAGGTGATTGGCAGAAATAGTTCAATCTCTTGAAGTGGATATTATGATTTTGAGGTTATGGAGCGATCTCGAAGACGTTATCCACAAAATAAAACAACTTAAAGTTGAATAAATTCTATATGCATTTCGGAACTTTAAAGTCCCATTGTCAGCAGTTCAATTAGTACAAGCAGAGAGGAAGACGGTTGTCGAAGAGACATCAAAGATTAAAGGTAGCCCAAAACATTTAATCTTCGTCAACCTTCTTCCCCTCTGCTTGTACTAATTCAACTGCTGAATAAAGTTCCGAAATGCATAATATATAGTATTTATTCAACGTTAAGTTGTTTTATTTTGTAGATAACGACTTCGAGACCCCTCCGTAACCTCAAAATTAGGTGACTATTGGACAGTATAGTGGTCATTGGAGGATTGATTCACATCAGAAGTTCAGTGTCGCGTGCGGTATTTTAACAGTGAACTGTGACTGATTTATTAGTTGATAGTGTATTATTGCATTGTTTTTTCGAGAAGTGTGAACAAACACAATAATTATCTTGGTATTTCAATAGACATGAACCCCAGATTCGTAGCAATATTGTGGAGTACCCTAAGTCGAAAAAAAGAATCTGAAATGAATTTTTGCATTTTTACTGAAATGGTTGTTCGATTTTTCAATACAGCGCCAATTGAGAACTCATATAGATGATTGTGGCAAATAAGAATAATTCACAAACGGGAGAACTCAGAGGAAATCACGTTTGATTTTATGAACAACCTGTTCATATTTTCAAATAACTCAAGTGGCAACCTTCAGTTGATATAATTATCGATCGACGTTGTTCTTGTCTTTGAAATTGTGCCTATGCAAAACTGAAGAAACATAATTTTTTTCCATGTATGGAAGCAAAATACTTAAGGAGTGGTTCTCGGATGTAAACAACGAATAAATCAAACTTCTGATATACCTACCTGATAGCTTAATTGCCAAAATACAATTCCTGAGTAAAATACCCAAAAACAAACGCGATATCCCAGGCAGTGTTTCACGTTCAAGATGAAATACTCCAGCAATAGTAAAACGTAGTTATTAAGTTTTAGTATCAGATACATTTTTCACTTATTATCAACGTTTCGTAACTGCTAGCGGTAGTGCAACAAGTTAGAACACACTTTGTATTTTTGTAACGTCTACGGTCATAGGATATCTGGGCAATGAAAGATTTCCCATTATCCCGTCGTTTCGTTATCCCATTTTTCGGTCATCCCGTTTTATCGATATCTCGTTTTTCCGTTATCTCGTTTCCCGGTTATCCCGTTAAACAATTTTTACATTATTTCGTTTACCCGTTATTCCGTTTTCCTGTTATCCCGTTTTTCAGTTATACCCTTTTCCCGTTTTACCGTTGTCCCGATTTCCCGTTTTTCCGCCAGCCGTTCTAAAGTTATGAGCTTACCAACACAAACAGACATTCATTTTTATTAAATATATTATATATTCCGAAAAACTACTCCAGGACAAATACATTTCCAATAACTCTTCTAAAAATCCTTTCTTTCCCTAAAAACCTTATTCGGAGTATTTCGAACATTCAAAAAAACAATTAGCGAAATCGGTCCAGCCGTTATTTTTATAAAATAAAAAAAGAATATTACCCTGACCGGGATTTGTTCCTGTGACCTTCTGCTTGGTGGGCGACAGTGTAACCGCAGAGCTATTTCCTCTTTGATAATACATGACTCGATAATCTTTTTTTCGGCAAATTTCTTATATACCCGAATTTTCCAATTTCCGGGCAACTTTTATTTTTTTTTCCATATCAACCATCCTCGGGCTATTACGATCATTAAAAAAAATAGCCAAATCGGTTCAGCCGTTTTCACGTTTTGCTCTCACAAAGAATCGAGATTCATTTTTATTAGATAGATAGTTATGGCATATCTCTGATAAAAAAAGTTTCATGGACATTACTGTACATCTGCAAATGTATGCATGTGAAATTCAATGATTAGCAAACGATGTCGAGGAAAATTTGCACACGATTCAGCAGTAATTACTTACCCCACTGGTGTCCTCGCCAGATATTGACACTCTTTGGAAATGAGGTACGTAGAGCTCATGATCATCCAAGTCATCGAGTGATGCTCCTCCCACTGATGGCTCATAATGGCTACGTTTTTCTTCTATAACTCTGAAATGATATAAAAAACCGAAATATATTTTTATTCCATTTCGAGAAACTATATAATATCGACATTCGGGAAACTCCACTTTTTCAGAAGATGTATCAAAGGAATTCAGTAATTATCTCTATATACAGAAATGGTGACAAGACAGAACTGAATAATTACAGACTGATCTCCGTGATTACTATGCCCTAAAATATATGAAGGAATTTAAATCAAAAAAAGAAAGTCAATACATCATATCTCGCTAAGTCATTTGACACCGTTAGCCATCCCATTATAATTAAACTAAACAAAAAATGGCGTAAGGGGCAAAAGTCTGCAACTATTCAAAACATAATTGAGCGACTACAGAACGATATAATACGATTGATTTGTTGAAAATATAAACAGGATGTTCATAAAATCAGAATCATCTGCGACTGAAAAATAATCTTTAGTCACTATCTTCTATCGTCAAGATAACCTCTTGTGGGGTATTCACAAAAAATAACTTCATTTTAATCGTGGATTTTTCAGTTCACAGAAAAATCTTTCTATCAATATTCAATTGAGAATGTTTCACTTTTCGATATAATACGACTTGTTCTCTATTGGTCTGTCAGTTTCGGTGATGACACAGCAATAACATATACAGGAGAAAACTGGAACGATTTGAAAAATAAAGTGGAATCAGACCTACACATTTTTCTTAACAAATTCTAATTCCAAACCAACCTTATTTATTTCTCATCTCATGGTGTTTAGACAAGTAAAAGTGTAACTCCTAGGGGTCACTGTGAAGTATAAAAACTTTTTAACAAAAAATTAAACCGACCAAATACGGAACTGAAAGGTAAAAAATAAAAATAAACCTTCTTGGTCTCAGTAACTAAGCTCCTAAACTAATGTAAGTAACTAATTTTGAGTCGGCGCCAAACAAACAAGCAAATGAATTAGGTAAGGCGTAAAATGATGGCATCGAGTTGCACGGTGATATTCTGATATTTTTTTTGAAGTAATTTAATGATGTTCGTTGATTGTTTGTTTGGCGCCGACTCAAAATTAGTTACTTACATTAGTTTAGGAGCTTAGTTACTGAGACTAAGGAGGTTTATTTAATTTTTTACTTTTCAGTTCCGTATTTCGTTGGTTTAATTTTTTGTTAAAAAGTTTTTATTTTTCAATTTTTTGTGGCTAAAATCTACCAATTACTACCTACTTGTTTTTGATTACTTCCAAAATACTTACTTACCCACCTTACTTCAACTATTACCAGTTGAATAATATGATCATCTACTTTTACTATTTGTTGTAATATAAATTATTTTTGTTCTGGTTAGTTCATTTCATTACTTTGTATATCATTCCATCCTCTCATAGAATATAATTGTTTTGACGGATGTGGAACAGAAATAATGTCAGTAGCGATCTGTCATTGTCAACTACGTATGTGTGTGCCAATGTTCATAAGTGAAAAATCAATTATCCCCTATTTTTCTACCCGTAAGGGTATATAATTCCATTCGAAATCTAAATATAAGGTATACCCATCTATTAAAAAAAGAATCATCCAAATCGAAGAACCCAGTACAAAGTTATGCCTGATAGAATCGGTTAACGGACCAGAATTCAGAGGGTGAGTGATCAATATCCTTCATTTCGCTACCCTTAGGGGTGGATTTCATCTTTCAAATTCAAATGGCAAAGTCGAAGTACACCCTACCCACTGAAAAAAGAATTATCGGAATCGGACGCCTCAGTAAAAAGTTATGCGTGATCATACATAAAAAATATGATGGAAAAACATAAAATATACGGGACGAATAGAGAACCTCCTCCTTTTTGGTTTCGTCGGTTCCATGTTCCATTTCTTCCACATATGTTGACAAAAACACCTTGTAGAAAGAAATAAAATTAGTGTGGATAAAAAATGACAACTGGAATACGATTTTGTTTTGTTGAGTGGTGCGTTGTCATTGTATTGTCAATATTCTAATAGGACAGTTTGAGGTGTTTTGATATGGCCGAACAGTTTACATTCAACGAATATGCAGATATGCATGCATTGATTGTATACACGAGCATTTGGTAATGCTGCAGAAGCCCGTCGTCTGTATGCCGAGCATTTTCCCAATCGAACGTTACCGGCAAGAGAAACGTTCGAGCGTGTCGATCGCAGCTTGAGGAAGACAGGTATGTCTAATGGATAATTAGTTGAAGCCTGTTGTTTTATTTCGATATTATTGTAGGTTCAGTTTTGCCAAAACGAGGTGGTGAGGGCGCTCCTAGGGCTGTGGGTACCGTTGTATTGGAGGAAAATATTTTGGAAGCTGTCGCTGATGATCCTTCAATGAGCATCAGAAACCTATCAGAACAGCTCCATACATCCAAGTCCACTATTCATAGAATAATTAGGGAACAACTGCTCCACCCATATCACATCCAGAAGGTACATGCCATGACACCTGAAGATTTTCCAGCACGACTGGAATATGCCAATTGGTTCCTGGATAAGCAAAGAGAGGATATCACTTTTATTACTCGAGTTTTATTCACTGATGAAGCAGGTTCCAGTAGAGATGGAGTAATCAACTCTCATAATCCCCACATATGGGCCGAAGAAAATCCCCATGGGATATTGCAAACCAAACACCAACGGAAATTCAACTTGAATGTTTGGGCTGGTATCATAGGAAACCATCTCATAGGACCATTCGTTCTACATGACCGATTGAATGGATAACGTTATTTGGAGTTCATTCATAACGATTTGAATGGACTTTTGGAACATGCATGATGGCGCTACACCTATTCACACCAGAGATGCCTTGTTGAATAGAATTACATTACATTGTGAAGCCATACGAAACGACCTTGGCATGCTATTTCAAATGCAGAGAGGGTGTGTGCGCCGACTAAGAAAATGTATTGAAAGAGACGGGGGTCATATCGAGCAGTTTTTGTAGCGGATTTTGCATTTCTGTTTGCTCTTGAGGCTTGCGATTGATTATTTACACCATGAGTTTTGTAAGGTAAACGTGTTTGCATGATAAAAATTCGTTATGAACATTGTACCTATCATTTCTATTTTCATTACAAATTAATCTTTTCGAATAATGGTAGACATCTCAGGTTGGATGTCGTCGAACAAAAATGCATTTTTATCAAAAATCGTTGCTCCGATCGATTTTCCACACGAGTACTTTTATTCAGGAAATTGTCCAGGTAACCTTGTTTTGTTAAAACATTCCGACAAATCCAAGTTTTGGGGTGTGGACCATCGGGGGTAGTCCGTTCCTGACTTTGTAGCAGAACAACTGACTCCTGCATGAAATCTCATCGAAGGAATTCATTTGTTTAGTCAATCACCAAAATTTAGATATTTTGAATATCACTTTGAAAGTTATCAAAGAAAAACATTTTTCATTTTGTAACTTTGAGGGCCCGTAACTTGGTAACGAAGGCTTTTAGGAACAAAAGTTATATGAAGTACTGGTGATATTTTGACCCCATCTATACATTCCCGAAAGGAAAAGAGGAAGTCCAGGGACACCCTGTATATATATATATATATATATATATATATATCTGAGGGCTATGTCCATTAAATTCCTTCAACTTTGGTTTTAACAATCCCCTCACTATTACTCTCTTTTCGTATTTATATTCCTACTCGGATGTCACGCAGGTAGCTATAGCTGCCTCCGTGGTGACGTTGGTTGTTTCCCTGGAATTCAGGGTCTGCTGACCGAAACCACAAATGAGCGGTTGGCGTCTGTTTTGTTGACCCCGTTGATTTGTCGTTTTCTACCAAGTGTTGTTCATCTTTGCACTTCTCCACCGTACTGATGAGGGCCGAGAGCCCGAAACACGTGTCTACGGTTAACACTTCTCTCTGAGGGCTATGTCCATTAAATTCCTTTACTACACATTCCAGACTGATATTTTATGGGCATTGATTGAACATACATGAAGCTGTATTTCATGTTCATTGATGATGGCTACGGCCTATTCGAATTAGTCGAGTGGAGTATGGGTGAGAATTGTTGGCATTCTCGTCAATATTATCTGTTGGTAGTTGGGGGAAATTGACATACGTTTTTTTATATGTTATATCCGAGGCTGTGTTGATTCTGGTTCGTTTATAATAATTCGAAGGCATGTTTGATTCTTCTTGAATGATCAGATTTGTTGAGAAATTGTTGTAGTGGGTTTTAATTATATGATATAGCATTGCTTTTCCTTGAAGTTAAAATGAATCTTGGAAATATTCCCCATCGAATTTGTTTCAGACCGGAGACCTATACAAAAAATGGATATATGATGATTGATTGTTATGAATTCCCAAGTCTTCAAGAATGTTCTACACAATATATCAACAATACGTATATTCTAATGTATTTTCAAGAAAATAAAATGGTGCCACAGCACTCTTGACACGTGTTTTTCTATTTTGTTACTTTTATTTCGTTACTGCTAGAGGTAACGTTGAAACGTCTTCAATTAAAAGCCAAAGCGGACAATCAGTGGCACTAGAAGTTTCAAGAATATGTTTTTAGGGATCGATTACACTTCTGCGCGTATGTATAGCCAGAAGAACTCATTGATAGATTGATTTGTTTGAACATATGAACGGGGTGTTCATAAAATCAGATGTGGAATCATCTGCGACCCAAAGATAAACTTTAGTCACTATCTCCCATCGTTCAAGATAACCTCTTGTGGAGTATTCATGTTGAAAAAGGAAACTTTCTCGATTAAAAATTGAATAGAAAGATTTTTCCGAGAATTGAAAAAAAATCTACGATGAAGTTATTTTTCTGGATATCAAACAGATAACAACTGTTTTCCCGGGGAAGTAGTTCTTTTCTGTTAGATATCCAGTTGGATATATTTTGTTATTCTTGAATAGAAGTTCTTGTCACTTATTAATGAATGGACTTATCGTTTGTTGTTTGAATATTATGCCGCCGAAGTACTCTGCTAAACCTGTCTGCGGTCCTCTTTATATATGGTAAGAATGTTATAACAATTGGAATAGATTTGCGATGACCAGCGATAATGGTGATCTGTATCATTGGTTGTCATAAATAAAATAGGTTTTCCTGATGCAGTGTTCTGTAAGTGAACATATGTTCTCGAGGCTTTTATTTGTACCTTTTGTTCTGTATAGCTTCCTGAGTGAATACCTGGGTGAATACAGATGTGACGTCGAAGCTCACTAAGATGTCCTCTGGTTGAAAGGTTCGTGACTTCAAGATCTTTATCAGGTGATCGGCATTTCCCACGTAAGATTCAACTCTTTCTGCATGTGGTTGCGATGCTTTGGCAGATATCTTGCTAATAGATCTACCGGTGATCTTATAGAACTAACTATCGGCATGAGAGGATATTTTTCCCTTGGAATGATATGATCTTTGTGTTCCTTTTCGACAGTTGAATTGTTGATTATGTTCCCAGGAGACTTCTCAGGATAGGGGATTAGAACTATGGTTGTTTTTTTTGTATGGTGTATCGTCTAGTAATTGCATCATCATAGTTTTATGGTTTTTGGGGTTCATAATTACCGTTGCATTGCCTTTATCTATCTCCAGGATTGTGATATCCTCTTTTTCTCGAGAAGATATCAGGTATTCACGTTAGGTATGTTTTTTCGGCGATTTCGTGTTCCTTAATATGTCTTGTATGTCTCTGTCATCTGAACACTATATGGTTGGTTCTACGTTGATGATTCAAATTGTGAAATGAGCTGAGAACTTCTGCTGTCTCTCAGTGGTAAAATTATTGAAGTCATTTTCTGTTCCCATTGCATTGAGTGGATTGTGTTGCTCAGAGACAAGTCCATTCTCCGAAATCCCTAGAATCATTGATGGATGACAGGAAAAAACCATCCACAACCAAGAACACTATCTTGACACACCGACAAAAAAGGTACACAAAACAGGGACCGAATTAGAACGGAGATACGGCAATAACAGATCCACCAACGAGTTCTTCCGACTATACACGAAGCGAGGCACGCAGGAGTGAAAGAATGCGCACCCAGGTGTGACAATCCACCCCGATGAATTCAAGATTGTAAATGCGATTTTGCCGAAACTTCTTGAAATTGGACCTTTTGAGGACCAATACCCGAGAGAGCAGTTCAACATTACATCCGCGAAAAGCTATATATATATATATATATATATATATATATATAAATAAATACAAGGGATCAAACAAGAACATATATAGATAAGCTGGATGCAATACTTCCCGAATGATGGGAAAGACATCCAGCACGAAAATTATTGGTCTAATTGGCTAGGTACCTGTTTAACACATACAGTGCGCGTCAAAATTATGGAACAAATTCGATATTTCGCAAGCCATGTATTTTTGACAAAAATCCTGAAATAGGTCGATTTTTATTTTAAAATGCCGATTTTTTCATGTATATTCTAAAGAGGTTATGTCACTGGTTTTGACATGGTGACGTAATCGGTATTTTTTTTAAATTGGAATAGATGTCTTGTGATACCTCATCTGAAAGGCCTTTCAATACTGCATTCAATGATAATAATTAATTAGATATTTTTTTGTACAGGGTGAACAAAAATTAATATTTCATTTCAATAAGAGAATAACTTTATATCCAAAAAAATAGAACAATTAAATAAGATGTTCGAAATGCCATCCACCAGTCTCTTGACAATAAGCAAATCTACGGACACATTCCTCTTGCACATTGCGAATAACTTCTGGAGTAATTCTGTTAATTTCGATCCTAATTCGATTTTTCAACTCTTGTAGATTTTGCGGCCTATCTACATAGACCTTTGATTTCAAATAACCCCACAAGAAAAAATCCAGGGGCGTAAGATCTGAAGATCTTGGAGGCCACTCTATCGGTCCGCGTCTACCAATCCACCTCCTAGGAAAACAGTTATTCAAAAACTCGCGACCATCACGTGCATAGTGCGGGGGTGCACCATCTTGTTGCAACCAAATACTTTCATTTGGTGAGTTAGGATTGTTGGCGTTTGGAAAAATATCGGCAAGGCTAGGTATGAGTTCATTTCTTAAAATTCCAAGTAACGCTCCCCTGTGAGATTTCCTTCGAAAAAATACGGGCCAATAATCCTGTCGTTTATTATCCCTGCCCAAACATTGACTTTCTGAGGGTATTGAGTATGCCCGTCCATCATCCAGTGAGGATTATCCCTACTCCAATATCTGCAATTCTGACGATTTACTGAACCATTTCGGCAAAACGTAGCCTCATCGGAAAACAGAATTTGTTTTATAAAACGTGGATTGCGGTTACACAAATCCTGCATTATTTCACAGAACTCCACACTGCGATCGGGATCATCATCATTGAGTTGTTGATGTAGCTGTACTTTGTATGGATGGTACTTTTCTGCTTTTAGAATACGTAATACAGAACTTTGGGATATGTCAAGGTCTGCTGCAATTTGTCGTGAAGTATTGTGAGGATTATTCTCTACACCCAATAGAACATCAAGTTTCACGTTTTCTTTTATTTTAGGACGTCCAGCATTCGGAATATGTCTGACATGACCAGTTTCTCTCAATTTTTTCTCAATCTTACTGACTGTTGAACGACTGATAGGTCTATTTGGATACTTCGCATTGAACAAGTCGCATACCTCTTGCTGAGTTCTGGTTCTAGTAGGAGATTTAAGCCGGTTCTGGGTCTCCCCCCACCACTATGACGTCACGTGTGACCTTGAATAGTTGCAGGTGTGCAGTGTGTGTGTGTTTGACCTTGAGATTTGACTTTGAGATTTGTCATTGAGTTTTGATATTGGGTTTGGTCGACTTTGAGATTCGACTTCAGTTTTGACCTTGAATATGACCTTGAGATTCATAACATTAAGTTTTGACTTTGAGATTTGACCTTGAGTTTTGATGTTGGATTTGTTTCGGCAACCAAAAGATTTGATCTCGATGTTTGTTTGACCTTGACTAATGTTGTGGTGTAGGCATACATATTCTGTGTAGTCATGACCTTCATGAATCCTTGCACTCTCCAAGCGAGGAGGGCATTCATCCTGTGAGAGAGCTAAGAGTGAACTGCGAGTATTGATGAGTGTGTTGATGCTCAAGTGCGTAATGACCTTCACAGTCCCATCTACTGGAAATGGAGTGGGGATGTCTCTTATAAAAATGTGTGGAGTCGTTGATGAGAAATCAGATGTTAGATAATATCATCAGAGTGAATACAGAGTACGAGAAGTTTCTCAATTCAGTGAGTGTATTTTTTATAAGGTGAAATAATCTATATTTTTCATACAGTCTTACTATGTCTTTTCTTCCAAAAGTTGTAGATTTGAAGAGAATCAATTCTTCAATAATTGAAAAGAGGGTGGGAGCTTTTGAACAAAGACCAATATCATCATTACCCATCGGTAAAGCTTTCAACATACTTGGTATGACGATTTGTATAACCCGATATGGGAGATCTATTCTAATGACATTACGTGATGATAATGATACTTTATTCAAATCATGGTTGTCAAAAGTATTTCGGATGAATTCAATGCGGACGATGTCAGTTGCATAAATGCTTCAGATTTCAAATATACAATAACATATTTGGGTCAGAGTCCACAAGTAGCAGGGAGTTTGAGAACTCGTCCTCTAGTAGAATTCAACTACATTAAATGATAATATTGTTTATATGTTAATAGTTAGGATATAGTGATTTTATGTTGAATATAGATATTTCTCCATTAAAAAATAACATTCAGTGTAGAAGTACTATATTTGGAGCATCACATTTTCTGATGTAAGTAAAATTATTTGAATATCAATGGAATATATTAACAATTTTTTTTCGTTTCAGTTTTCAATATGTGGATGCATTACTCGAGTCAATGTTGATGGAAGCCGTGGACATCAATACAGCCATCGAGAGATTGAACTCCTACTTGAATGCTTTGAGTCAAGATGTCCTCCATGCTACAGTCTATGATTTGAATGTTTGCTTCGATGAAGATGAAATCCAAAGATGTGCACATTTATCCGAGAAGTACGTCAAGGGTACAATACTTTGTGAGGAATTCAACCAAGGAGCCTTAAACTTGCAACAATTCTGTGAAGAAATGATCAAATTGGATCTGGAAGGATTTCTCCACACCCTTTACCATTCCTACCTGATGACATCATCGAGAAATATCAACTATATGATGAATATGATGATATACTTAAAAATATTCAGATATAGTACAAAAATAAAATATTGAACATTTCAAAGTGAATTACGAACAGAGCCATCCAATGCATTGTAAGTCAAGAAGGTATCGTGTATAATGAGTGCATAGACTTTGGTGTTGGCTGGAAATTTATTTTTTCTTGTTTCGAACTCCAGCTTGATATCCACTGTAGATGATTTTGTAGCATTCGGTTGATGTAAACAATCAATGATGAACAGGGGATTCTGTTGAAATGCTTCAAGGTCCATAAGAGGTTCACTCATATCTTTGTCATAATAACTACGTTGAAAGTCCCTCATATGCATAGTAAGCTGAAGAGAATAGTTTTTATCAAAGTCCAGGTTCCAACGCTCATATGGGTAGACTTCAGAGTTCAAATACACTCGGATGTTATTAATGTCAGCATTTATGAATTTTGTCACATCCAGTGCTCTGTTTTCGATGCAGTGGTACTTTGAAAACCAATAATTATGAAGCGAGGTGTTTCCAAAGTGTTGGTTGTTTTATTGCCCATATGTTCGAAGATGTGCTACGCAATGAGGGTAATTCATAAAGATCCCACATACGATAAGCCAACTTGATTTTGAATTCAGACCACTCTTATTTATTCTACTGAATAATTTGAGCTTCTGCTTGTCATCGGGCACAACATGTTTTATTTTCCATTCAATCTTTGTAATTTCCAAAGAGGCATCAACGTCTCCAATATATGAATTCTTGAATGAACGAGCTATAATCAAAATCAGTTCTTGTTTTGCATTAAGAATGCTCTTCTTATAATCCTCGGCAAAACCCATCAAATATTTGAGAGGAAGTTTTCCACTGAATAAATGACTGGGTGCATCAATGATGTGTTGTTTTGTGTCGGAAAGTCCCCATCCAGTTGTCAAAAGCATGTGAGAGTGTGATTGACCAAATGAAACCATATTCTTCATTGTGGATGTTATGCCTGGTTTTCGAACAACAGCAACTTGCTCACCACCCATTTCATAGCGGATCTCATCGAAGAGGAATGCCAAAGCATTGTTGGAAAGATAGCATACTTTGTTCACTTCTTTTGGAATGAATTTTCCCTCAATGTAAATGAAACTGTCGGCAATGTCCAGTATTACATCTTGATTGTTGATTGCAATTCGATTTCATCTGAATTCTTGAACAATGGTGATCCATACGGCTTATAGGTATGCTCGTGCAGACTTATGAGAGAATGATCGACCACTGGTTCATTGAAAATATTCAACTTGTCACTGTTTTGCTTCGAGTACCATTTTATTGTCGAATTCGGAGTCCAATCGATTTTAGAAAATTAAGATCTTTGCTGACAATGTATGTCTTGTCGTTCAGCATACACTTGTGGAATGACCTTCTTCCCAAAGCTTTTCTTTTGACGATATTTGATGAATGACGATCTTTGTTTGGTGAAAATATTTCGTATTCACTGTTTTGTCGTTTGTTGTAGCAAAAACCCATTACATTCGTTATTGTAATTTCTTCAATTCCAATATGACAACTATTTCTTCCACACTACCGAAATCAATGAGATTATTTCGATGATCCAATATGCGCAGAGTAATGTTGTCGATGAACTGACGTCCTTCCGGACTGATGGGCATATAAATAATGTTGTTTGGCTTTTTTTGTTATATTATAACCCGGCTCAACATCAACGTCAAATGAAAAAAGAATATGATTCTCTTCGTCATTTATGTATGATCCTGAAATGATATTGCAATCCAATCGAATGAGTCTCACGGGTACAATATTCACAGGAGATGTAGATTCATGCATGCGATTTGCACTGAATTCTTTCTTCTCGAATCCCAACAGGGATGCTATTGAGTTTTCATGTTTCAGATTCACCACATACTTTGATTGCATCATACATTTGAATGTATTATTGTTTGCTCGGAGGCTGAACAATTCATCCAATGTGGTGTCATCATGTTTCGCGCCATGAAATACATGGAATTCAAGTTCTCGTTGGATAACAGCATTTTATTTCTTCTATCTCATATGCGCCACTTGGTATTTTTATAACACGTTTAGAACTGACTGTGGCGGCTTTATTTGCGGGAATGAAGAAAGTGATCAAGTTGTTTGTTTCCGTGACATTGTGGATTGTGTTGCATCCATAGAATCCCAAAAGCCCCAATCCATAACGGCTATTCTTATCCAGCTCAATGGGTGGGTAGAAGTCTGCACTCAAGACACTGGTTCCAACAGCTTGTAGCTCGAACTTTCGTGACATGACTGATTGCATTCATATGATAACAAATCATTTTATTGTTGTTCACAACACATGCGAAATAATTTTCTTCGTTTCCTCGGCGGCATTGTGTGTCCCAATTCAACTTGATTGTTATTGGCGCCAATATTACAATCATCGATGGTGCAATAACAACAAAATAGTTTTCGAGGTATGGGTCCATCATTCACATCACTGGAATTTGATGTTCCAACACTTGCATTGTCCATATGATGCTCATAGCAATATTTATATTTTAAAATATCAATATCCTCCTGAAGGTGTTTGGGAAGTATTTCCCAAACCGATGCAATTTCATTAGCTGCACAAGTAATCATGACCTCTTTAGGCATATCCGCAAGTTGACCTTTACTCATTTTTTTCAAGCTGCGTAATCTTGAATATGCGATGAGGGAATGCCCCATTCTCTTAATAGCCTCTCGATCCATTTCTGGCGTGAAATCCATTTTAGCTTTTCGGGTGATTGGAAGAGAGAGAAACTTCAAGCATAAGTGTCCCACACAACTGTATTGTATTTCTGCTCACGTTCATAATTATACATAATTTTTTTCGACTGCATGCGTCCCTTTTCCGGAAGTAATGGACCAACTCCACTGGTGGGGGTAAATCTCCAAAACTGTCGAAATATGTTGCAACTCTTCCAATTTTCCTGTATGCCACCCAATGTGTTCCTCGACCGCTGAATCCATCCAAATTGATGATGGCTGTTTCATGATTACGTGGTCCTGAGGTTGGCAAATTATCACGCATGAACACACCACGAAAGTGTGGAATTTTCAATTGTGTGGCATAATATGTAAGATCTATATCTGTGAGAGGTTTAAGAGGTAGGGCATCAATTAGTTTTTTGATGTATAGGGTTTGAGATAGATACCGAGGCCTTTGCGATATGGTTTCAAGAATAAACCACTACCCTTTTTTCCTAAAGCTATCGCCTCCATCTTTCTGTTATGATGTTTTACCTCTTTCAGATCATTTCTGCTCGCACTTGCCGAATTTATAGCTCTGCTTATACCTGCAGCAGCACAGCCAAACTACCCAATGCAGATAATCCGGCAAAATTGGTATCAATGGTAAAATTCCACCAACTTTAGGAATAGGTATTATGCGAGGTGTGCGAATTTTTTTCTTTCCGCCTGCTGCCTTCAAATTTACGTGCTGCTTTCAATGCCATTGTTGTGGCCATCTTTCTATTGTTTGTCACGAATTGATTACCTCCAGCTTTATGTAATTCATCCCGAACTTTTCGTACAATTCCTGCTCCGAATGCTACTTTTCTGATTTTATTTCGCCCATTTTTTCTTCAATGCTTTATTTTTTCTCCTTCGTTGTTTGACATTGTTCACATCACAACCCATACCGAAACGCCTTTTCGCCTTCATTATGTTGGTGACGAGTAGAGCGGCTTCTCTCACGAATGCTTGAGTCCTTCGATTTGACCCTATCCCAAGCACTGTATTCAAGTTGTTTGTCTGCTTTATGTCTAGCTTCAATATCGTCGAGATTCTCCGAGTATTGAATGTCGTGTGTTTACAGGCCCTATCTAATTTATTGATGCCTGGATCGTTGCGTGCCAATCGTTTTGTAATTTAGTTCCGGGTCCACAATATTGATATCCTCCAGGTAAATGCAATTCAAACGGCAATTTATTTATTAAAGAATTCACAAATCCTCGACCTTTTTTTTTATTATTCGATCTCTTGCTTTTACGTCTGCTCCGTGTGGTGGTAGACATTTAAATGAAACATATCTCACACATCTTGCATTAATAAGTGCGAACCGTCAAACAATGCGCATTGTCAAGCAAAAAGAAGAGTTTGCAGTAGATAATTTGGATGAGAAAATCGGGACTGGATTAAATGGAGCGAACTCATTGAGACATGGCCCACTACTTCCATCATCTGTTCGCTCATTAATCATCGGTCCGTCAAATTGTGGAAAGACAAATGCCATGATATCTCTACTGACACATCCACAAGGATTGCGATTTGCAAACGTTTATCTCTATTCAAAGTCGTTGAATCAACCGAAATATGAATACTTGCGCAATGTGTTAGCGCCAATAAAAGGATTGGGTTTCTTCACATTCAGTAATAATGCAGACATTGTGCAACCCTCTGATGCCAAACCAAATTAGTGTTCATTTTGATGATGTGATTTCGAAAAGCAGGATATTATCCGATCATATTTTTGTATGGGACGCCATAAAGATGTTGATTGCTTCTATCTAGCACAGACCTATTCACGAGTCCCCAAACAGCTAGTGCGTGACAATACCAACTTCATCGTCATATTCAAAGAATTTCAAATGATGTGTGTGAATTGCTGGGATGATCAATATGGATTCCTTGTCATTGATAAAGATCGAAAAGTATGTGATGGACGATATCGCAAAGGATTTGATAGTTTCATATATCCTTGATATCTCAATTCGAAAAGACTTAATCATTCATCGAACTCCGTCAAGGTCACTACAATAAACTCGTCATCGAAATAATGAATCTCTTGCGAGATGAATGTGTAGAAACCAAAATGGATTTGAAACGTCAACTAGTTCAAGCGACCGAAGCTGTTCGACAAAAATTCAATTCCATCAAAGTGGAAATGTGGAAGAAAAGATTGCCCTCGAAAAAACTTTATGATCCTATCACAAAACCACTCAATGCTCTTTCTTCTGCTGCTATTGTGAAACCGTCTACACCTTCTCGATCCATCCGAACCAGCACTCCAATTGGGAAAAAACAATCTTTCAGCAGCGATACATCATTTTCAGGTATTGATAATGAAACCATCAAAGATGTGGATGGCGAGAAAATAGCTACAACTACCCTATTCGAAACACCCACTTCATCAATGGCGAGTTCACGAGATTTGGAATCTTCCAGCAATGGTTTGAGACTAAAACAACATTTGCAAAATATTAGAAATGGAAATAGTGAATATGATGTGAATTATGGTGTGAGGGTAGATCCTTCAACACAAACACTAAAAATGGGGAATCTAGAAGTCCGTTTTGATGATGGAAATATTTCCTTTTGGGATGGCACTATGCAATTACGTCAATACCCCGGCACTTCAGATTTATACAACTTGATATTCCTCAAGAAACCGCCTGGAGTTGGTGATGCAAAAATTCGAGACACATATATCGAAATTTTGGATTTTACGAAAGCGCTGTACAAAAGTATGAAGTCAAAAATGGAATAAGATATAGAAAATCAAAGAAATATCAAAAGTCATAAGACCACTATTGAAATCGAGAAATAATTCCAATACATTTGTGAATCAAAGCGGTGAAGGAATCAAAAATTAAAGTTACAGAAAGTGTTTACATCAAAGCCGAAGAATTATGTATACTGGAATAAACCTAAAGAGTTAGTGGATCGTTTGCGATTGTTAATTGCTTCGAAAGCATCTGGTCACACAGGACATGAAAATGAGATCATATCAATAATAGAGGAGCTTACGTGAAGAAGGTATTATATATTGATACAATTTTATTGAACAATCACTTCATCATTGTGATATCATCAGAGAACAAGAAGAAGAATGGCTAATAATATCAAACGTCATATTGTGGACGAGTTACATAAGCCAGCTCGTCGTAACTTCCAGAGAAGATCAACTGTCGTCAAAGGTAGAGGAGATTTGTGGCAAATAGATCTGGCAGAATTTCAACCTTATGCCAAAATTAATAAAGGTTATCGATACATTTTGGTGGTCATCGACTGTTACTCTAAATATTTGTGGACAAAACCAGTCAGAACAAAAACTGGTGAAGATATAACTGATGCCATGGCGATGGTATTGGAAGATGCCAAATATTCACCGAAACATGTGCAAAGCGATCAAGGAAAGGAATTTTACAATAGCAATTTTTCATCATTGATGGAGCGAAAAAATATTAAACATTATTCCACTTTTAGTACGACAAAAGCATCTATGGCTGAAAGAGTAATTCGAACAATCAAAACTTGGATCTATAAGGAGTTTTCAATGAATGGAAATCATAAATGGTTGGAAATCCTTCCAATCATAACGCATAGATATAACCATAAGAAACATCGCACAATAGGTATGAAACCCATCGAAGTTAAAACCACTACAAAGTTGAAAATCATCAAAAAGAAAAAAAGAAAGAAGATGAAAAAAATCAAGCCAAAATATCGAGTAAATGACATAGTTCGTATAAGCAAGTATAAAAATTTATTCGAAAAGGGCTATGAAGCCAACTTCACCACGGAATTATTCAAAGTCGTCAAAGCCAATAGTACATATCCACCAACATACATTCTCGAAGACATGGATAAGAATCCTATTCAAGGCTGCTTCTATGAAGCTGAATTGCAGGAAACTCAAAATCCGGACGTGTACCTTGTCGAGAAGATATTGAAGAGAAAAGGCCAAAAAGTGTTTGTCAAATGGTTAGGTTTTTCCAATGAACACAATTCATGGATCTCAAAGAATTCCATTTTGTAATATTTCTATATGATATAATGTTTTAAAATAATAAACTAGTTTATGCTTCAAAGTATTTTTATTTTAATTGCCCACAACCCACACAATTACATTTGCACATTCAAATTCAATATACTCAAGTCAATACATTTATTAAATTAAAACTATTCACTATCACTGTGAAATACATTGTTCAAGTCTTTTATGCACTTCTGATATGTCATCATGACAGCTTCCTTGGTGTTGTGGAATTCATTTAGCTCCTTCTCTGCATTCTTGCGCAAATCATCGTTATTTCTCCGCTCCACATCAACTTTGGCTAGCAGAGAATCATATTGATTTTCAACTTTTGCCAAGTCTTTCTTCATGATTGCAATGCGCTCCTGAAGTTTACTTATGGTTTTCACATCCTCTTGCAAACTTTGATCCTTTTCGTCACACTGAGCAAGGACAGCTTTCTTATCAAGGATGCCTCTTTCACCAACTTTTGAATTCCAACACATTTCTGCAGGGGCATACGATGAAAGATCAATGAAATTCAATAGTGACGTTGATATGGAATCTGGGGTAAGAGATGATGATGATGCTGCTCTCCTTGAATTGCCTTTTTTTAACCTTCCTTTAGCCTTGGAAGAAGCGGGCTTTGGAACCACCAGGTCGGTAACATCGAGTGTATTTCGCCTCCTATTTTTCACCCGTCTTACTTTCTCTTCCTCCTTATTGGGCAGCGAAGAACAGGTTGGTAGACTACGGAGTCAAGACCGCGGAGCGGTCTTGGCATGCACCGCTACGCGGCGCCAAGACCGCTCCGCGGTCTTGTTGATTTTTTTTAGACCGCGGCTTTTTACCCCGTGTAAAAAACCGCAGTTCGCGGTTTCGCGGAGTAGTTTCGGTGACCGCGAAAGAAAAAATTAATCTGCGATCTCTGGATTGAATTTTTACCCGTTTTTTTTTCGCATCCGCGAAGCGATAATTGCACAAATTTCTGATTCGCGGACGCAGATTGAAAATTGAATTATTTTGAGGATTCACTACTTCTATTCAAAATGAAACACAATAGTATGCCTCAATACTTTTATTTTCTCATTACTTATGTCAATGCTATATATATTAATTATTTTAACAACTCAACTATGCATTTTCCAGTTAATTTGAGTATTGCGAATGATATTATTCAGTTATTTCAGCACTCAATAATGCGATTAAATAATCCAATCTACTTTCGGAATTCATGCCATATTCTTGAGAAAAGATTTAACTATGTTATTACATATACGAATAGTTTCATTGGGATCGCACTGATAGAACTCAATGTCATTGTGACCCAAGGAGGGTTTGTTTGTATTAATTATGAATCTTTATCATCATCATATGATAGTGCTACTTTATTTTCAATTCCGTAAACATATCATGTGAGATGCTTCGAATGAATTCATCTTCCTAAAAATTTTACCACCATTCTCAACTATTTTCTTGTAATCCTCCAATGTCAATTGATTCTTTATCACAGATCTCTTTACCCCTTTGGCTCTCTTTACTTCTGTTGCTAGAGATTGAACATAGTATGCTTTCGCACCAGTACCATAAAAACTAATTATTGGATCATTGGGAAACTCATCTTTGAAATTACCCAAGACTGAATTTGTTACAGGTATGCCGAATTTATTATGTTCAATGTAATTAGATGTGTCGAATCTATTTATATTGTTGCTGATGAAATCATAAAAATTGTCCGTATTTACTTTCAGAATTAGAGAATCTGTATCGGTGTAGAGCAGAGAAGCATTCTGACCAAATTCTTTCTTTATACATCCATAGTAAAAATCATACATTACAGTCTTGGATAATTCCAAAACACAGAATCCCAAATACAATGGTTTATCGTAATACACTTTCACTTTACCCATTTGAATCGCAACGAAATTTTCATTAAAAATTGTGCAACTTTTGAAGTTTGGTCGTGCAATCAGAGCCCCTGCTCCCATACTTCTGTGAGCATTCTGCCAATGTGTGACAAGCCTTACATCAATCCTATTGTCAACATTTTCCATCGTTTTGCCATAAACTGCATTGTTCATTAGCTTATAGAAATCTTTCTCAGACTTATTATTGGATCTATTACGCATTTGAGTGTTGAGATCGATGTAAGGCTTCATCCAACATGACTGCTTGAATCTTAGGATTCTATGAGTATGCATAACAATCAAACCATTATTGACAGCCTGTTTCAAGTTTTTATAATGAACCACATACTTTCGCTTATCATTCAAATTTGGAATCAATTTTGGAATTTTGCTTTTGGAATTTGGTGGCACTATACTTTCTACCAGAAAAGGAAGGTCGGAATGTTTATCGTGCAATTCTTGAGGATAATGTATGTCAACTTCAAGGACATATCCATATGGATCATTGTCTGCCACAGCCATAATGTCTAAATTTGTGATTTCTTCTCGAGTTAGCCAAGTGAAATCAGATGTAGGTAATGGTTGTGACATACTATGCCCATATAAATTTGTAGCATCCAAATATGAAATGAATGATGATTGCTCATTGGGATCGAAATCAGGCAGAAACCTATTATTTGCTATATGCTTCCTATCGCTACATTGACTAATACCTCCACGGATACCTTTTGAAAAAAATTTATCATATCAATGTCAGTTAGCAGTTCAAGTTCAATATTTGTATATTTCAACATTGCATCCCAAGATAATCCAGGTGCAGTATAATATTGAGCTGGATCCAACTTATATGTATCTAAACAAATCCGTCTAAAATTCTCGAAAATATCACATAGTAGTAGGACATCAGATTTTAAATATAAATCCGAATATTCTCCAAGACTCTTACATTCAAATAGTGCCCAAACACGTTCGGCTCTCATATAATCTTTCTCTGATACATGTTCCTCATTCAAATTGTCATAAAACTGATTTTTTGTCGGTAAATTAGGATGATCCAATTTATTGATGTTGTCCACAAAACTATATGGGAAAACACCTTTCTGCCTCATTAAATTGAATTTTTTTTTATCGGGAAAACATTTTAACATCTCTACACATTGCTTATCACTCAAATTTGCACCCAACTTTTCTAATGAACTTGACATGAACTTGAAGCTATCTATAAATCTCATTTTCAAAAAAATTTTTCTTAATTTTCCTTCTTTACTTTGATAGCTATGTGTGTAGAGATGTTTTGTAAACGAAATGTATTTTTCCTTAGTTTGGAATAACATCAACCTTATCCTTTTCCTCATACAATTCTTTAATGAACATATGGCAATCATAACCACTCATATTATGGCATATAATGGGGATGAAATTTGGTATTTTGAAATTCAAATTACAGGCAGAGTGTGCTGCTGGATATCTTTTTCTCCCCGTGAGATGGCAGTGGTCTCTGACTCTAACATCCCCTTCTGTGAAAGGTTTTTCACATATACCACAAGTGGTGGCATTATGAAATTCCCTTTCCTCTTCTGGGGTTTGTTTAGTCATTGGTTTGACATACCTCAAACAATAATGAAATACAGATAACCAAATCTTCTCTATTGCATTGTAAAACCTGCCGCTCCACCTCTATATAAACAATTTTGTTAATTATCATTGAAGGAACATTTTTATAGCAAATGAGTAAGCTTCGTGTTGAAGGTTCTTTGTGTACGCGAGTTCTGGATTCGGTTCGGTGGTTTGTATAGGCTTCAGAACCGATTCAAAATCTGCATATACTACAAAAGGTACATTCATTTGTCTTTCGAAATTTTCAAACATTAATGTATTACCGGTAACCATTTTCCCAAATTTATTTATTCTGAAATCAGTTTGCGGTACTGTTGTACATACATGATTACAATCGTGCATCTGGTGACGCAACAGTAATCGCTCATTCGAAAAGTACAATAAACATCCATCACAGAAATATTTTTTTGTGTTCATGAGCTGAAATTTGACTTGACACCAATCTTGAGAGATCTTTTATCCAACAATAATGACTATTTCCACCTCATCTGTGATAAGCAATAAATTGACATGTCTTCTGAGTTTTCTCTGAGAGTATCGCAAGGGGCCCAATCACCTCATATTTGACTCTCTTATTCTCAATCTTAGATTCCAAACCATAAACATTGACTGAAATATCATTCAAATACTCAAACATTTTTATATCACGTAATTTTACTGGAAAATCCATACCTGTTACATTCAAGACAGTCTCATAATGTGGATAGGATGACACCTCCGACACTTTATTATTAGTGGGGAATAATGCAGATGTCACGGCCCATGCAAAGCAGCATTGGTCTTCATTTTTTATGTTGACAACACCTTTTCTTCTCTCAATGAATTCGGAAGTTTCATGTATGATGATCCGCCAAGTGGACTGTATTTGTTTATGTTCACCTCAAGGAACATAATTTTCTCACAACTCCATCCTGAAAAAATTACTTTCATTAAACCTTTCATCATTTGCAACAATTATAACTACAAACCTGAATCACGCTCCTCAAACTCCGTACTTTGGGCAATTATAATGTCACGAAATGCATCGAATAATCCATTCAAATCAGTTGATCGATCTGCTATACGATTGGGAGAATTGAACGATTTGATGTCTGTCAATTCCTGTGTTTGAATGACATAACTTCCAAACACTTCCATGTTGACCTTGATGGAGTTGTGTAGTTTGATGATTTTTTCCAATAGCTCGAGTACTTTATGCTTGATATCATTGAAAAAAGGTGTGTACTCAGTATACATATTCTCACTAGATACTCTGTAGCTAGAAATGCGACATTTGAATGCATTTTAATGAGGTGTACACCACCACCCAAGTGAACACATGAATTCGTCCTATGTGCGAGTGTTCTATTGTGAGAGTTGACTTGACAATATGGGATTATCACATTACAACAATTACATGTATAGAGTGGTGCAGGTGGTGAGTCATCGCCATTGTTGAATTTAACTCGTTTCACTGAAGGACCTCCCTGGCAAGTTTCCCGTTGATGCCGACGTAGATTATCACTACGAGTGAAATCTTTACCACAATCACACGAATACATTTCAGCAACTTGTTTTCAATAGCTCACTGGAGGAGACACTGATTCGAAATACTCTTCTCCTGGAATATTTCAGTGAAATACCCCCACCATACAACAAGTCCGATGCGATGCGCAATCTGTATGGATTTGAGGGGATTCTCTTGACGTTCAGCGCACTCATCAATAATCGCAGTTCATTCTTAGCTCTCTCACAGGACAAACGCCCTCCTCGCTTGGAGAGTACAAGGATTCATGAAGGTCATGACTGCACAGAATATGTATGCCTACACCACAACTTTAGTCAAGATCAAACAAAATCGAGATCAAATCTTGAGGTTGCCGAAACAATCCCAACATCAAAACTCTAGGTCAAATCTCAAAGTCAAAACTTAATGTTATGAATCTCAAGGTCATATTCAAGGTCAAAACTGAAGTCGAATCTCAAAGTCGACCAAACCCAATATCAAAACTCAATGACAAATCTCAAAGTCAAATCTCAAGGTCAAACACACACACACTGCACACCTGCAACTATTCAAGGTCACACGTGACGTCATAGTGGTGGGGGGAGACCCAGAACCGGCTTAAATCTCCTACTGGTTCTATCTCCGCATCCAATAAAAATTAAAATTTCTGTGCGTTGGGTTTTACTTAAAGTAGCCATAGTTTACTTTTAGAACCTTTTGACTTAGAATTTGTGAAGAATATTTGTTGATATTTCAACTGATATTTATTTGACACTAACTTGCCTATTATGGCATTAATTTGTGATTGTCTTTTGTTTCCATTTTAGACTAGGAAATAGCTAACTATTAATATTTGGAAAGGATCCATTGGTGTAGTAGAGCACTGACTCACTAGTCTGCCAGGGCAGTCTAAGGGATTAGAGCCTTGTCTCAAAAAAGTAAAATTTTGCATTTTTTAACACGTTTTTATTATCTTTACTTGTAACTAAATAACTCACAATGTAATAAAATCTTGGAAGTAAATATTCACCCACTTCCAATCTTCCGAATAATCTGAAATTTGTCACACATATCAAGGACCGATGACAATACAAGAATTTCATAATCATAATGTAATAATAATAAAAATAAATTTTTCCAAACGCCAACAATCCTAACTCACCAAATGAAAGTATTTGGTTGCAACAAGATGGTGCACCCCCGTACTATAAACGTGATGTTCGCGAGTTTTTGAATAACTGTTTTCCTAGGAGGTGGATTGGTAGACGCGGACCGATAGAGTGGCCCCTAAGATCTCCAGATCTTACGCCCCTGGATGCTTTCTTGTGGGGTTATTTGAAATCGAAGGTCTATGTAGATAGGCCGCAAAATCTACAAGAGTTGAAAAATCGAATTAGGATCGAAATTAACAGAATTACTCCGGAAGTTATTCGCAATGTGCAAGTTATTCGCAATGTGTCCGTAGATTTGCTTATTGTCAAGAGACTGGTGGATGGCATTTCGAACATCTTATTTAACTGTTCTATTTTGTTGGATATAAAGTTATTCTCTTATTGAAATAAAATATTGATTTTTGTTCACCTTGTAAAAAAATATCTAATTAATTATAATCATTGAATGCAGTATTGAAAGACCTTTCAGATGAGGTATCACAAGACATCTATTCCAATTTAAAAAAATTACCGATTACGTCACCATGTCAAAACCAGTGACATAACCTCTTTAGAATATACATAAAAAAATCTCCATTTCAAAATAGAAATCGACCTATTTTAGGATTTTTGTCAAAAGTACATGGCTTGCGATATATCGAATTTGTTCCATAATTTTGACGCGCACTGTATAATGGGGTTCGTTCGTTTGATTTATTAGACAGCTATTTATCTCTCTGCTCTTCACGTAACTCATATATCTGAAGGAAGCAGAGGTTGATTGATGAAGAACAACTTGGAAACGTCATCTATTTATCTGTTTTTTTAAGAGGTTGGGACATTGAGTTTTAACTCCAGTTATCAGTCAAAAGTCAACATATTATGATCTCCATATCAGATATTCACGTATTGATAATACTATTTATTTCCGTAATCGTCAAAGGAATCCGAGACATACTGAATGATTTCCAACACTGATCTGCCGTACTTAAAAACTATCTTGAAAATGTGAAATTTAATAAAAATAATTTGTGACCCGAAATAAAAGTAGACTATCTGTTCTTTGCAACAAAAATAACTATCGAAAATGATTTCCTTGAGGATGTCGAGTAGAAGTATATGAAATCAGATTTGATTCATTTGTTGTGAAATTTTTAAACTATATTCCAGACATCTACTTTCAATAACAATAACGATAATTTTGACTTCTTGAATAGTCTAAGATCCCGATATAAAACGACCTTCATCGAGATGTTTATTTTATGAAACGTATTTCATATTTAATTTAATATGTCAATAAATATATTGCATATGGGTTGCCTAACAAATTTCAGTCCAGAATATGATTAATTAATAATTTAAAAAAAATTTTTTTTTAAACAATTCACCGATTTGATTATTAGACAAATTCTATACCAATCGAATGTATGAAGCCCATAGAATGCGCAAACGTTAGGTTGCCTATTCTTTTCTGATCACAACTCTCGGGTAGCCAGGTATAAACAGGTAAATCGATACTAGCATTCTGCACCGGTCTGATTATTGAATTAAAATCAAATAAAAATAAAGATTATTTCATTATGAACACGGTGGTATAGGGTTGCCTGCGAAAAATCAGTCTCGAATTCCGGTTGTCGAATTTTGAAAAGTGAAATATTGCTGCGAGTGAATATGTGCGACTGAGAGGTCCCAACAAACCATCCCATGCGATAGAAGAGGACACAGCATAGCAGCTGTTTGAAGTCCGTCCATTTAAAGGAAGAGAGTGCGCATGCCTTTGGAATTAGACGAACTGCAGCAAATTTTGCTCGATCACCGGTTGACTTGACGCTAGAGCAGACCATCAATGCTGATGCTAGCAATCAATTGGCTGATAATCTTACTGCAGACTCAATATCTGCACGTCAAAGATGGGCGCTCAGTCACAGCATGAGGACGAAGATATTAACATCTATCAAACAAAATATCGGATTAACGAAAAAACATGATACTTCGCACTCATTGCATAAAAGTAAAATTAAGAAAGACAAAAAAAATCTGAACAGTATCATTGAAGCAATAAAATGTACGATGGATCCATTTGATGACACTGTTGACAAAGATATATTATTCAACATTTCAACGGGTGAAGCTGCATCTAAAGAAGTTGCTGATCTCGTGCTGAACGTGAAAACAGCAGGCTATCAACAAAAATTAAATTTTATCTCGGAATGCTCTTCAACTCCCGCAAGATTCGATAAACCTATAAAACGAAACAAAATCTTCAATTTTGCTTCTCAATGTATGACCAAAGTCCTCAGTAACAAAGACAAGAACAAGAAAGTATTATTGAAAACGAGACGTATTTGGGCGACTTTTGGCAATTAGTCTAAACACAAAAATTAATCCGAATATTGCCTGACTTTTCCACTAGCACCATTGCCCCCTGCTCTTTTTTCATGTACTGGAGAGATGTTAAACACTTCAAAATCAATGTTAGCAAAGATTCTGAAATCCAAAACTGAAATGGTTGAGCCAACACATATCAACGTTGAAATAATAGATGGTTTTTACTACTTGCACCTAATCGGATCTTCTATAGCTCAAACTTTTGATAAAACTGCCGAGTCAATACTTATAAAAATTAGTTCAACAAACGCAACAGAAATACATTTAATTTTTGATCGCTACTTATCACCGTCAATCAAAGATTCCGAACGTGAAAGCAGAAAAGAATTCGATATTCCGTACAACATTTCGGGACCTCAACAAACTAGACCAAAATTTTTTTTGCAAAGCCTTAAAAATTATCGTTTTAAAGAGGCTCTGGTGCTGTTTCTGGCTGATTATTGGGAAAACGACCATTTGGTAACAATAATCCAAAACAAAAAAATCTTTTTATTCGTCGACCATCAGTGCTACTCTTATCAAGTTCAGGAAAATTCCGTAAAAAAACTGAGATATATCGAGATATCGCATTTTTACGAAAAATTACTCTGCTAAAGAAGACAGCGAGTAGTTTAAAAAAAAAAAAAAAAAAGGCTTTGACTCCAACTCCATACCACCATGCTGGATATCATTAATTCAGAAAATTTTACGAACTATTTTCGTAAATTCCATGTGGCTTAATGCAACGGATCCATTATGCGTGAAACTTTAGCCTGAGAACTGCGGTTGGTTCTTAGATGAATATTTAAAACCAGTAGGATTCATTGGGGATCATACACCTTTAAAGATAGAAGACATTGTCGAAAGAACTGAAACGGAGAGTAATGACGAAGAAGGTTCGGAAGTTGGAGATCATAGTTATATGTCCGATGACTCGGAACCTGAATAATTTAAAAAAATTTAAAAAAAAATTGTATTTATAATTTTTCACAATAAACAGAAGTTTTTTTTTAATTGTTGTTTTTTATTTTGTCTTCTAATAATAAAGATAAAATTTGCAAGATTAGTATTATATATGTATTACTCTAACCTTCTTTTTTACTAAAGATGTATAAATACTTTAGTGTCACATAAAATATATACATACATAAATAATTAATTGATAAAAAAAAAATTAAACAACTATTCCTCTATTTTGATATAAACTACTCCAAAATGATGCACAGCATAAACGAGTCTATCGCTATCCTTTTCATTTTCAAGAACAAATAGCATGCGCACTCTCTTTCTTTAAATGGACGGACTTCAAACAGCTGCTGCTGCTGGTTGGGACCTCTCAGTCGCACATATTCACTCGCAGCAATATTTCACTTTTCAAAATTCGACAACCGGAATTCGGGACTGATTTTTCGCAGGCAACCCTATACCACCGTGTTCATAATGAAATAATCTTTATTTTCATTTAATTTTAATTCAATAATCAGACCGGTGCAAAATGCTAGTATCGATTTACCTGTTTATACCTGGCTACCCGGAGAGTTGTGACCGGAAAAGAATAGGCAACCTAACGTTTGCATATTCTATGGGCTTCATACTTTCGATTGATATGGAATTTGTCTAATAATGAAACCGGTGAAAGGTTTGGAATTTTTTTTTTAATTATTAATTAATCATATCCTGGATTGAAATTTGTTAGGCAACCCATATGCAATATATTTATTGACATATTAAATTAAATATAAAATACGTTTCATCAAATAAACATCTCGGTGAAGGTCGGTTTATATCGGGATCCTATACTATAAGAACCTACTTGTAATTTAGTTGCCTTTGGATTGCCAACTTCTTCTCTATTTGTTCGATAGGAAACTGCGGTACTTCGTATGGGGCAGATATTTCATTGGGAAGTTCTTGTTCTCCCCCAGAAAAAGGCGCAGTGGCTACGAACGACGGACTCTCATTGCCTGCAACAATAGAAAACATATTAAAGTAATTCATTTGGTAGTATCACTGCATTTTTTCGAAGGATTGCGAATAGAGAAGAAGGAGTAATTGGTTATGCTTTTTTCTGGTATCTGCATATGATTTTAACCCTTTGTAGGACCAATTATTGTTTTTTTAATTCAACTTTTTTCAATATATTTGATGTTCAACACCATATATGTACTACACAATATATTTCAAAACCTGGAAAAATCGTCACTTCCGGTTTTATAGGGTGGTAAATTATTATATCACAGTGCATTGAGTGTCATTATGAAATCGAGCAAAACATGGTTAAATAATTTACCGTTTTATTGAAATGGAACTTTATTCAACTGAAACTATTACATGATGCTAAACATTGCATTTTTTATCATTATTGTTACCATTTTGATGAAACGGATCGAAACATTTTTTGCAAAGAGCAACATTGCAGGCCTTGCAAACCAAGTTGCTACGTTTTTGTTTCTGCTTGGTACTACAGAACGCGCACCTTCTGTAAGTTGAAATCACCGGTAAGTGGCTGCCTACGTCCAGTAACCGAATTAAATTCTGTACAGTTCCCCTCGCATATCGACTATTATTTTTTCGACCAGTTCCTTCTTCACGATTGGTCTCCCTCGTTTTTGTGTACTGGAAAATTTCCCAATAAGTTGATCTATCAAGCAACTTCTAAACTGCAAGTGCGTCATGCACTTGGAAGCGTGATTTTCACTCTTGTACTGAGTTTTGTACATTATGTACGAATTTACCACAGCTGCATCAAGGAAATAAAAAAAAAATTTTTAATCCACCACCTGCGCGATTTCCATGAGATATTATAAGTGGAATGTAACTGATCAAAGTGATCAACACCTCCCATGTGCAAGTTATAATCTCGGATCGCTCTTGGACAAATTATATCCTCTTTCTCTCCTCTTTTATTTCGCCTCTGACCACGGCTTTGTCAGATGGATCATGCATATTGCTTGCCACTATGACGGGTTTGGTACTTCTGTCTTTCCATTTATATACTGTTATGTCACCTGAAGATGCAAAATCAAATTGTCCTAATGAAAGAGCTTTGTTTGGGCAGAGTTTGTCACGTGGAAATTGTTTTCGGTTGGAATGAAATGTTCCGCAAGCAAATAGTTTGTTATCCAATAACCATTGAAGCAATGGAAATCATGAAAAAAAATTGTCAAAATATAAACAGTAATCATGTGCTGATAAAGATTTCGACAGATTCACAACAACTTTTTCTCCTAGAGCAAGGTTTTCTGAATTTTCAGACTTTCCTTGATGAACATCGAAATCCACCATATACCCTGTGTTCGCACAAGCCATTGTCCACACTTTGATTCCTCTCTTGATGGGTTTGAGAGGCATATACTGTTCTAGTGTGGACCGACCTTTGAATGCCACCATACTCTCGTCAATAGAAATGAATCTTGATGGCGCGAAATTTGCCTTGAATTTGGTAGAGAGATGAGTAAGTAAAGGCTGCACTTTATATAATTTGTTGTATCCGTCTTCTCCTTTTTTAGGCATTTGTTCATTGTCAGCCAAGTGGAGAAACCTCAATATTTTCAAAAACCGTTTCATTGTCATGACTTTCGAAACTTGCTCATTATGAAAATTGTGATTGTTTGACCAGTACATTCTGATACTTGGTAAATTGTTTATTCCAAACAATGATAATAATCCAAAGAAGGCTTTCAACTCATCAATATATAAGTCGTGTCACACCTTTTTGTGAAGCTTATAAATTGCTCTGTTTTACAATAGTTTCCATAATATTGCCATCAAAACTTGTTTGAAAAATGGATAGGATGTCATCAGTGGAAATACTGCACAGCAATCCGAAAGGTCGATCAAAGATGAACGACTTGAAAGATAGGTTGGGGAGTGGAGAAGTTTTTTCCCATTTGATTGCACCTGGTTCATTACATGCATTTACTTTTGGCGGTGCTACTTCAGCTTCTATCACTTCCTCTTCACTTACTTCTAAAGACTCGCTTGAGAACACAAAAGCAGGGCGATGTGACGGTTTCTTGTTTTTATTTTGTTTATCAACAGAGTAATCTGGGTCTTTCAAACTATCATCTGACGAATAAGGTTCGGGTTCTTCTAGATCCACAGTTGAAGACTGATGATGACGTATTCTTCTGGGGGTTATTATTTTCCGTAGCGTCTTTGGTCTAGAGCTTGATGTGGAGGGCACTGGAGCTGAATGTACATTCTGAGTGGGAGTATACTGTGAAGAGAAACTAGAGGGACACAAACGGTGCTCGATCGAGTAGAGGATAATGATTCGTACGGCAAATCGTCCTCCGCGTCCGAGTCCCCACCTATATCCGAGTCTATAGCCTGCTGATCGGTTACCCCTTTTTGATCTGATGTTTCTTCATCTTTTTTTCTCAAAATTTTGACTTTTTTTCTAAAAATTTTGAGATTTTTTCTCAAAATTTCGACTTTTTTTCTCAAAATTTTGAGATTCTTCCTCAAAATTTCGACTTTTTTTTTCAAAATTTTGAGATTTTTTCTCAAAATTTCGACTTTTTTTCTCAAAATTTCGACTTTTTTTCTCAAAATTTCGACTTTTTTTCTCAAAATTTTGAGAACAAAATGGCAAAATTTTGACTTTTTCACCATTAATACTCCTTCAATCTCAGGTAGGATTCTCCTCATTTTTGCTCAATTGACAAATTTTTTGAATAACAATCCTTAATTCCAATCGCTTTGCCTATTTGTTTTTCCAATGTACTCTTCACAACACGTGACGTTCAGTCGATTCAGTCAATTTGTTATCGTCTATGATATCTTAAGGCCCATCCCAGAATGTTTTGTTTTTATTGGTATAAGTTTAAATAAAAAGAGTACTTTGATAACTAGTAGTTTGACATTTACAAACCCATTTTGATTAGAGTCTTTTATATCTCAGATATGATATTGCTCACTGAGTACGATAGTGGAATCAATATTTTGTTAACGCTTTTAATATGTCTATAATGTGTCTATACTACTCAACATAATATTGGCCCAATTCGAATGTTTTTTGAGTTGCGCCACCATTGTTCTCATAGGGCGTATATATTCAATTAATTCCGATTTGAGTATAAAAAAATACGATAGCCAAATCGAATATGGGCTTGTGTACACTTTTATTACAAATTTGAATTAATGTCTCTTACACTATCAAAAATTTGTACTGTCAATGAGATTTGTTTACAGTTGGAACTGTACTCGTACAGATCATCAACTTTTGTGTCTAGCAAATATACATTGACACAGAGATATAATACTGGCAACAAGGCCTAAGCAGAGAACCGAGTCAAAGATGCCGATGGTGGTGGAGCATCGAGTAATTGGGGTGTCGAATGACAGACACGAAGCTGCATAATTTGTATACCAGGATATACTCTGGATATCTCAGAAAATGAAGCTTTAATGAAAAAACCTTAAAACAGGCCAATACAGGATATCGCAGTGCGATTTCGATAATGGTATTCCGTATTTTTTAAATATGGTATCGCAAAGTCATTCTATTTAATATTTCCAAGGGGTTGTTAATAGGGTAATTGATACATATTTCAATGATACGTCAAATCATGCCCCTTGTACTAGAAAATGACCTATTCAAAAAATTTCACGTTGTAGCTTTATTTTCGGAGAAATTCAGGATTCAGGGCGGATTAATTCAGAAAATGACCTTGTATATTATTTACAAAATACACATTTGTCTAGTTACACAAATACATTAAATGTATTCATCCGAAAATTGTCTTTTTTTCCTACTTCTAGAATGGACTCTAATTATATATTTAAAGTCCATTCTAAATGAAAACTGAGTATTTAGAAATAACTGTATACAACCACTATAATTAATAATTAAACATAAATTCGATTAAAAAAATTATACAGATCTAAAGTTGTGCTCTAACCACTTTATTGGAAAATGACGGCCCACAAATTCTTGAGAAGAATAATTTTTTTCTATCATTCTTCCGTGGAATCGATTACGGAGATAGAATATGACATAATTCTCCCGTTTGATGCTAATTATGTAGTTATTTTGAGCCTAAATGACATTCAACTAAGAAGTTTATGTTCATCTGGTATAAATGAAATAAGAATTTTTAGATCATATATCGTATTTTACTATTTTTATGTTTGCAAAAATAGGAAGGCTACAGGAAAATGACCAATAAATTCGCTTTTCAGAAATATTTATATTCCATGATTGATATATAGAAAAAGTCTGTGAATAATTCAAATTATAGGTACACTTGAGTAACTAGAATAACTCTTCAAATAAGTTTACAATAGGCGGTTCATCTCTTCTCTCAATGCTAAGTATAATTCAACACATTTGAATGGGTCATTCTGCAAACTGAAACTTTTTTCTTCGATTATGATTTTGCATAAATTATAAACATCTTCATCACAAGGATATTCTATATATTTACATTCTTCTTTACATATTTGAATATCATCTTGGGAGATTGGAAATAAATAGTCTCTTGTACCATACAACTCCGGCAGCTCGAACATAATGAAGGGTCTTCCTTTAGGGGCAACGGACGTTTTTTTTCCTGTGATGCGATGAGTATTCCATTCGAAACATACTTGATCAAGGTCCCGCTAAAATTTGTCACAAACATTTTCATGTGATCATCCTATGAAAATTAAATTAGAAAATAGTTTCCCTTTTTATGTCTGAATAAAATAACCTGACATAAAAAACCAGTATTCAGAGAGTAAGCAGTTCGTAATTGAGTAATTAGGTACAGGAACTCTTTCCAAATGTACCTATATTGTTACGCGAATTATTTTTCTGTAATTCACGTTAACTTATAATGTTTGGATGAATACATTTTCTTATAATAAAAAAATATATCTAGTTGAATCACCTATCAATTTGAGGTTTCTCTTAGTACTTTCAGAAGCATTGCTTCGCAGGTCTATTGCTATTGAAATGTCTTCTGTCATCTGACTGATATGAAATATGCCACTAAATTATGTGTGTTCAACAATATGTACTACTAAACGAAAACGAAAACGAAAACTTCCTCACCTGAATGATATCCATGAAAACAAACTGAACTAATGACTTATCGATGAAAGAGTCATTGAAATGGCCATTGTCCTTGATACTCTGAAACAAATTCATCCAAAACTGTGCTGTATGTTTCCTCAATATATTCCACCAAGATTCTATTCTCTGATTTGCTGTGCTCCTTCCATAAATGAATATTGCTCCCAAGTTGCGGTCACCGAAGAAATTCTGCATTTGTTCGACATAACCATTTTCGGTACCCATATCTGTTCGAATCATTTTGGGGCAGCCCCCTAAGGATTCGACTGTATTCATGAAATAACCACTTATTACGGCTGGGTCATTATTGGTGAATGCAGCTTTAAGCCATAAAACATTTCGTGAAAATCCATCGATGCAACCATTAATTGCGATTCCATAAGGTTTCAGTTTATCGTAGGAATCGATGTGCCATAAAAAATTAGGACCTTTACTGAAATAATCTCTTCTCCTCAATCTATTTCTTCTGCGTAGGGTGACTCCTTCAGGATCGAGAATATTCAAAGCTAGACGAACGCTTTCTTGTTGAACTACCATACCGTTTTGCAAATATTTCAAATGTATCCATTTATATCCATGTAGTTGCCCTGATTTATTAATTTCTTCCTTGAGAAAAGAAACGAGTTGAACTACGTGTGTGTAGTTCTTTCTTCTATATAACTCCAGTGATTTCAAACGTCTCTGCAATGTCCTTCTGCTGATGAACTTGTGTACTAATTGCAAATATTGTATAATTTCTCCGTAATTCAAACCAAGAAAAAAATATCGCTTAATGAGTTCATCCGTGATATCCATGATTCTACCCACATTCGTTAAACGCAGAGATTGCACTGAATAAAACCAATGCATGAGAGAAAAAGTCTTGAAATTTTGAGAAAAAAAGTCAAAATTTCGAGAAAAAATCAAATTTGAGAAAAAAAGTCAAATTTTGGAAAAAATCTCAAAATGAGAAAAAAAGTCAAATTTGAGAAAAAATCAAAATTTTGGAAAAAATCAAATTTGAGAAAAATCAAAATTTAAAAAGTCAAAATTTGAGAAAAAGTCAAAATTTTGAGAAAAAAAGTCGAAATTTTGAGAAAAAATCTCAAAATTTTGAGATTTCGAAAAAAAATATACTGGTAGGATGGCGCCACTACGCCGTCGTAGTATCTGAACTCTAAAATGGTTCATAACATCTTTGCCGATGAAATATTAGCAAAATTTGCGAAGCTGTGTAAATGTATAGTGCATTGGGAACATTTTGCATCATTTCAAAAGATAAGAGATTCTATTCATTGTGGTAGAAAATGTATTCACTTTCCGGAAATATTCTAACCTCAAAATTTCATACGGAATAATTTAGAATAACTCTGTTGAATGTTGGAATAATTTTACAAAAATAATTCATTGCTGATTGATTCGGTTTTTCTAATGATATTGAATCAAAACACTTACCGAAATGTTATAAATGAGAGCTCACTGGGCACTTCTTTTCACTCACAATGCACTTCAGTGAAATTATATAACTACTTAGGAAACTCGGTAAATATTTTTACCACCATATCGATCGCTCCCAACTTATGAAATATAAATGGTATATATCTTTACCAGGGCGTGCTGAAGACCATACAGAATAACGTATGATCATTACGGATCAATTTCTATGGAAAATCAAGTATACTTTGAACCATATGTGAGGTGGTAAATTATTTTACCAAAGACCTATAAAGGGTTAATTTAAGGTATAAAAATTCACTTAACATTCATGATAACTTGGCATGCAGATGACATTGCAACCATATGGTATTCAATGCTTAGACTTCTGAACAACAAACTTAAATCGTCACGTGAATATTTAGTTATGCGCGCACCCGACAATTCATTGTCTTCGTCAGTTACTTGTTATTCAACAGAAATTGTATATATAAAATATGTTTTGTTAGCCATGTAAACCAATTATCAAGACTGTTTAGTTAAATTAACTGGACCTCAACGTTCTGAACAGTCGCAGATGATTCCATAACTGATTATATGAACACTCGGTTCATGTTTAAATGTCAAAAAACCACATTGATCTCACTCCAAAAGAAATGTTTCTACCATTTTTCTGTCATTGCATCTGGAAAATGTGTTTTCCAATTCTTCCAGTATTCCTGATGATCGTGGAATCGTGAAATAGATTTTCGTCGACCGAAAAGTATTGAAGATTTAGTGAATGCGATGCCACTCTTGCATCAATGTTACTTGCAGTCCAGTCCCTCTTATTGACATCGTAAAATAACATTTCGCACTGACATTCATAATGTCAATATCAGACACAGAGGAATATTATCTGTTGGTATTCAACAGATCATGAAAGTAAATATTTCACATCCTGTACTAGGTTTTCTATTTGTTTATATAGTTGTCAAGTTTGACAAATACTTTTGAATGAAATAGTCGTTTGAGTTATTAAAAAATACTTTCGTATACTGTTTCTTTAGTAAACCTAACATAAAACCTAACAGGTTATGGGCCCAGGACGTGTCTGAAACAGTATTTGTTCAATAGTGATTGAATAAGAAACGACGATGGAGCCGGAGAGCAATCTGAAATTTGGAGTTGCGAAGCTCAATAATCACAACTATCAACCCTGGAAGTTCAAGATTAAAATGTTATTAATCAGAGAAGGAGCATGGAAAGTGGTGAAAGAATCGAAGCCAGTGGAAAAGGAGAAAGAAAAGGAATGGTTGGAGATCGATGAAAAAGCACAAAGCACTATATCACTTTCAGTAGAAAATAATCAAATAGTTCACATTTGCAACTGCACTTCAGCAAAAGAAATGTGGGAAGTTCTTCAAAAGGTCCATGAAAGAGCAAATTTGAGTAATAAACTTTATCTTTTACGTAAATTGTACCAGTCTAAGTTGGAAGACGGTGAATTGATGTCAGAATACATACGAAAAACTCTGGAAATGGTTGAACTCTTGCGAGGTATTGGTGAAGAAATTAAAGATTTCCAAGTAGCTGCTCTCTTACTTGGTGGTCTTCCTGATAATTACGATACTCTTGTCACAGCGTTAGATGCTCGTCCAGACGACGAACTCACACTCGAATATGTAAAGGGTAAACTTTTGGACGAATATAACAGAAAATATGCAAAGAAAAACGAAAAACCGGTCAAACTGCTCTTAAGTCTACCCACTACTTGAAAAAGAAAATTACAGATTTGGAATGTTTTTTCTGTCATAAGAAGGGACATCTGAAGAAGGATTGTTATTTTTTCAAGAAAAGAGACTACCATGATAGCAAGAAGGAGAATCGGAGGAACTATAAGGATGAACATAGAGTGAAGTCTGCTATTGAGGATCGTGATTCTGATTTGTGTTTCTGCATATATTCGAAGGATAATGATGAAAATATGAGTTAGTTCATTGACTCAGGAGCATCAAGTCATATGACTTCAAACAAAGACTTTTTTACCAAATTGAACAATTACGTTGATAAGGTGATTGTGGCCAATGGAAATGAACCAAAGTGTGAAGGAATCGGAGAAGGATATTTGTCTTGTATTACAGTGGACAAAGTTGAGAAAATACATGTCAAGAATGTTCTGTATGTACCAGATTTGAAATCCAATTTACTTTCAGTTAAACGTTTGGTAGAAAAAGGTTTTCTTGTCAATTTTGAGAAAGATAAATGTACAATAAGATATGGTAATCGAATAATGGCGCAAGGTAGAATCAAAAAAGGATTATATGAACTGATTTTAAGTTAATCTGAAAATGCTTATATTTCGACACCGAATATGAATTGTATTCATGTCTGGCATAAAAGACTAGGACATAGAAATGCAGAAGATATAAAGAAACTTGCATCAGAAAAGTACGCCAGTGGCATTGACATTACAGATTGTGGTCAATATTTGAAGTGTACAGCATGTTTGAAGGGAAAAATGAGCAGAAAACCATTGAAGTTGTTCTCATAAAAAAAAAAATTGGTTTTTTGCGGTCCAATGAAAACTGAAACACCTAGCCGAAAACGTTATTTTCTAACACTAATTGATGATTTTTCCCGTTTCACAAATATTTATTTACTCAATTCTAAAGATGAAGTTAGTGAAAAACTGAAAGAATACTTATTTGGCATATGTCAAAAATCGATTTGGAAAATATCCTGAAATGTTCAGATCCGACAACGGACAATACATTGGAAAAAATACTTTCGTATACTGTTTCTTTAGTAAACCTAACATAAAACCTAACATTATCTCCATCCCCTTTCAAAACCGAATACTTCAGGAGATAGTATAGCTACGAAGTTTGTGAAATTTAGAATATTATTCCACCCGTTTTCAAATTTGTAAGTTTTTGAAGGAAAATTCAGAAATATAAAAAATAAAGACATTGTTATTGATTTCGTTCATTTCAACCGGTTGAACCTGTATATACAAATAATAACTTCATTATTGTCGTAGATTATTCAATTTTCAATTGAGAATGTTTCCCTTTTCAGTACCACAATCAATTGATATTGAGTTAGTATCTGTTATGTAGGTAGGAACGATTTGAAAATTATGTTGTAGTATCAGTACTACATATTGTGTGTCAAGTTTGAAGAGAATCGCTTCACACGTTAAAAATCAATCAATCAATCATTGATTTTTTTTTCAAATTCAAATATGACCAACTTCGAGGTATACCCTATACACTATAGAAAGAATCATCTAAATCAGATAACATACAAAGTTATGCCTGATAGAATCGGTTAACGGGCCAAAATTCAGAAAAGGAACGATCAATATCCTCCATTTTGCTACCCTTAGGGGTGGATTTTATTTTCGAATTCAAATGGGACCAACTTCGAAGTACATCCTATCCAATGAAAAAAGAATCATCGAAATCTGACAACTCTGTAAAAAGTTATGCGTTATCATACATAAAAATATTTAAAAATATATATATACGCGTCGACTAGAGAATCTCCTCCTTTTTGATTTCGTCGGTTAAAAAACTGTGCTTCATGTAAGTGGAAATCATTCTGTTTGTGGCTCAGTATAAATAAATTTCTATTCTACCATTCCCGGACGACCGTGAAGATTGCATGTCGAAGCGCGAATCGAGAATGGCAATACGAAGTCCGGCAAATGTGGCTTTTCCTACGAGGTATACATACAATTTTTCCGAAAATCGAAAATTATTCATAAATTATTATAAACAACTTGTAAACATTTTGAAATAAGCATTATTACTTTCATTTACAAATGAAGGATGTTATGAAATATTTGTTTTGTAACTATGGAAACAAAGTAATATTGAATAGGCTTTTTCATTTAGATGACAAATGACTAACTTTGTTTACCTGTCAGACCCAACGGCATTGACGTAAATTTTTTTTTTAAGGAAATAAAAAAATTCCGAATTTTCCTATGGACAGTTGACTTGAATTTACATGGAGAAGAAAACTCACCATTAGAAAATATTCGTGTACATTATTTTATCTACGAATGGAAGGTTTTTGGCGGTATAAAATAGGTAATAAGTACTTAACCTACAAAGAAAGTTACAAGCGCCAATGTATGCAGGTGCATTTGTCATGAAGTTGACATAATGTATAATGTATGTAATACCGCTAATTTTGAACTAAGCCAACCTCAAATTGTTATTTCAAAACTAACCAATGGCTATTCACTTTCCCAATAGCCAATCAGACTTTGGGTCTCAATGCGCCTTAAAAAATCATCTAAATGAAAACGCCTATTGTCAAACTTGACGCATGAAAAGTTTATTTTTGGCGTTTTCCATAGTGTTTTCCACGTTTTCGAACGTTCTAAGAAGCAAAAGTGAAGTGTAAAACGATGAATGATGACTGTTCCATTTCTGGACCCCCCCCCAGAACTCACGAAGGCACTAAATACTGCCTCAGTGGATTTGTTGCTAACAAAATCCAGAGAAAAATATAACTATATTTACAACCATTTTATGGAATAACGTAGGAATAAACACGCAAGTTCTTTCTCAGAAAATGATGTAACGGCATACAAAATCTCGTTCATTATTGAAACGGCTGGCATTAGGTTATAGGCCAAAAAAATCTAAGATTTGAACTAAAGAACTAATCAACACATTTATCCAGGAAGCTTTGATAAATAAAATTATTGGTGTGGGAAATATTCAGCAAAATAACCCCACTAGTTTCCATGTTCTTCCAGTGCTCAATACTTGTACTAATTGTCAATTATCTGTAAAATATAACACACAATTAATTTTACAATGTGTTGAAATTGAATGAATGTGGTTTTTTGTGAAGGAACAACGTTTCTTGACATGTTTTTTGGGTAACCTTCCACAGTCTGAAAATGAAAATATAATCAGGAAAATCTATACAAGTGTAGAAAGGGCAAACTGATTAGTTCACCCCGATAAGTTATTGCGTTCACCAAATTATATTTCCTATAGAAAAATGATTCAATTTGTCAATAACTTGTCGTTTTCTGAATTTGCCTATCAACAAATTTTTTTTAAAAATTTAAAAGATACTTCTATATAGTTTTTGCTTGAGGTTTCGGGGACTATATCTGCCCCCGTTCTCAAAATCTTCTAAATCTCCTTTAATTGTTTTAATAATTTGGATTTTTTCTCGCAGAGTCTTTTTCGCTTTTTTAACTGACGGATGTCAATTGCGATCTGATTATACAGTGCTAGTCAAAAGTCCCCTCCCCCCCTCGTATCTTTTGAACGGGTATACTTATAATAATGAAATTTGGAGGGTGGAAATAAACGGATGTAGGCTTCTCAACTGGTCATAACAGGTGACGCAATAGTCATAAATGACGTCACAAGGCCACTGTGACCAATAATTTTAAATGGGACCCTATGGCAAGTGACAGCTCGTTTGAAAGGTATTGAAAATACCTATTCAGTCATACCAATTTTGTTTGGGTTTCGGCTGATTTTGATTGATAAATTGAAGAAATACGAAAATTATAGTTTCGCATTTAATTAATAAAGATTTAAGAACCAGTTCTTATAATAAGTGTTCAAAATGTGCTCCATCTACTTCCTGGCAGTAATGCATCCTATTGCTAAACTCTTGTCGTACTCGTCCCAGTGTGTCAGCGGAAATTGCCCTACATTCTTCAACAATTCGTTGTTTCAGAATGGCAATACTGTCAGGTGCTGTAGCGTAAACCTTAGATTTCAAGTACGCCCACAGAAAAAAATCTAATGGTGTAAGGTCCGGTGACCGAGCTGGCCATTCGATCGAACCTCGTCGTCCAATCCATCTATCACGATATTCTTCATCTAGGTAACGTATTACTGCACCGTAATAGTGTGCAGGAGCACCATCTTGTTGAAACGTTATTTCCAAGTTGTCGAATTCATCTGGATTATCTTCTAGAATTTCAAGAATTAACGACTCAATATCATTTTGTAACATCTCCAGATACAATTCACCGGTTAAGTTAGCATTGAGAAAAAGAGGCCCAACTATGTGGTTTCCCAAAATACCTGCCCAAACATTTACTTTTTCTGAAATTGAGTATGTTTTTCACGAAAGATGTGAGGATTTGTGTCACCCAATACCTCACATTTTGAGTGTTAACATTTCCATTGAGAAAGAAAGTACTTTCGTCACTAAAACAAATTGTCTGTATGTAGCCTGGTTGTTGGTTCATTTTATTGGACATAGTTTCACAGAATTCTAGTCTTCGGTCGGGGTCATCATCTGAAAGTTGGTGCACCATTTTTAATTTGTATGGATGAAATTTGTTTTTAGCCAACACCCTATGTACTGTCCTTTGACTGACTTCACAGATAGACGCAACTTGGGCTGTGGAAGAAGTAGGGTTTACTACCATTTCTCCAATTATGTCAATTTTTTTGTCATCACTAATTGTTGGTCGACCAGATCGTTTGGCATCTTGAACACTGCTTCAAACTTCCGAAGAAGCTCCCTCAAATAAACCCTCGATATAGGGCGATCGGGGTACCTCTCATTAAACAGTCGTTCCGCTGCATGGAAATTGTTTCTACATTCACCAATTATTAAGATAGCTGCTACTTTGTCGGCTACAGTACGTACCATTTTGCCTATGTAAACACTTAAACGTCTCGTTAAACAATAGCTTAGGTAAATTTTCAAGGTATAAACACTTTTGACAAGTAGAGAATTCAAAAACGTCAACCTTTTTGACAATTAACCAGAGGCGTACTTTAAAATCTTTATTAATTAAATGCGAAACTATAATTTTCGTATTTCTTCAATTTATCTCAATCAAAATCAGCCGAAACCCAAACAAAATTGGTATGACTGAATAGGTATTGTCAATACCTTTCAAACGAGCTGTCACTTGCCATAGGGTCCCATTTAAAATTATTGGTCACAGTGGCCTTGTGACGTCATTTATGACTATTGCGTCACCTGTTATGACCAGTTGAGAAGCCTACATCCGTTTATTTCCACCCTCCAAATTTCATTATTATAAGTATACCCGTTCAAAAGATACGAGGGGGGAGGGGACTTTTGACTAGCACTGTATTTTCATTTTCAGACTGTGGAAGGTTACCCAAAAAACATGTCAAGAAGTGTTGAAATTCTTCAAAATAAAATTGTTGTCGAACAAACTTAATATTTCCTAACAGTTATTTTCCATTTCCTGGAAAAAAAATATTGTCTTTTTCTTTTAAAAATGTTATAAAAAATTTCAATGATAATAAATAATTAATCGCTTTATTTGTGCAACGGAATAATAATGCCGTTCAAAAATTTTCACTGTGTTTGTTTTCTTGTATTACGTATGGTCCAAATATAGCATTCCTCATTATATGCCCCATGAATTGGGTGATAAGGAAATAACAATGAGTTCAACTGATGCAATAGGTACAGGGTGAGACACAAGAGTCGAGTGTTTGCTGTGTTGAATGTTACGTAAATACTGTTAATAATTCCATAGCGCCCTTTGTAGAAGCACCATGTATGTATTATAATGCCCAAGTTGGTTTTGAATAATTTTGAAAATAGTTAAATTTTGTAGATTTTTTCGTGACCGAGTATTTTTGCGATGCTAAGAGTGAATTACTGTGACTATTCCACGCACCTTGGAATTTTCACAAAATCTGACCAATCAAAAACCAGAGACAGCTTGTATTATCGCGAAAACACCAGCTGTCTTTCAATTCTGATTGGTCTATCAGCGTGGTGTTTTCAACGACGTAACCATGGATACGGATCGCAATGCAAAGTTTGACAGTTTGACCAAAAATAATTGTAGCTGCAAACGTCAAAATGAGTCGCTTCGGTGCTACTTCAAATGAAGTAATAAACCAAAATTTTGAAGTAAATATACCCAGTAACACAAAAAAATCAAAATCTTATATATGGAGACAATTTATGACGTTCTGTGCGGAACGCAACTACAAATTAGATGCAGAAAATAGCAACGAAAGATTAGCATTCATTCTAAAAGACTGGGCATTCAATATGCGAAAAATTGATGGTAGTGATTACAAGGAGAGTGTTATCAAAACCATATGGAACACTAATGCAGAATTAGTACAAGAAAAATATTTTTGTGAGTATCAGAGACATATTGACCCCTTCAAAGATATAATGTTCGAAGAGGCGAGGGCAGCTCGAGAGAGTAAGAGAAAACTGTTGCGAGCTGTACCCGAAAAAAAGAAAATAAGTTCTGTCGCTATGACTTAAGACGAATATAGAAATATGTGCTTACAAACGGACGAAGACACGCCAGAGGGACTCCAAAAGAAGTTTTCTCACATAGCTGCAGTAGAACTAGCTTGGAGAGGTAACGAAGTAACTTTTTCCAAGTCACATTTTTTTATGGAAGAGACTGACAACAAAGGCTGTTTAAGAATCAGAATTGCATATAACCCGATATTCTCCAAAACCCGCCAAGGTGGTGATAAAAACTGTGCAGATACTAAATGGCTTACTCCAAATAACGGTCATACTATTCAAAATGTTTACAATTTATGAGAATTATAGTCGAGAATAATGTATTATGTTCGTGCTCATAAAAAATTATTTATTGTTATAGGTAACAAATAATAATTAAAACAAATTGTTTATAGTTACAATAAATATTTCATGATTATTATTAAATTTGAATTATTTATTATTATTAAATTTCTTCCTCTCATTCTGACCTTTCACTTTGTTCGTGAAATAGTCTAATAAAATACCACTCGTGATTGAATTTATCTTATAAGTCTGTCTTTTATTTCTAAACTCAACTGAGTTGCTTAAAGAAAACACCACTCGTCCTGCGGACTCGTGGTGTTTTCAAGCAACTCAGTTTCGTTTAGAAATAAATCGACCGACTTATCGCGAAAATTCAGCCACTAGTGATATTACTATTGAAAATACTATTAAAAAATGGCGAAATATACAGGGTGTTTTATTTAAAAAATACCTATAATTGTTTATTTTCCAAATGTTCCCCTCTTGAACATACATAATTTTTTTAAATTGAATTTGATATTTATATATTACAAGAATAACGAAACGTTATCGTTCGAGTCTAATGAAATATTTTATAGATATAATGTATAGATAGGTTACGTTACAATCCTAAGCTATAAAAAATATATTTCCATTCGATTTTTAAACAATATCAACAAACAAGGAAAACCGAAATCCCTACGACATGCTCTTGTTTCCTACGACAATTGAATGGACTTTTTAACATCGGCTAATTTCTGTACCCAGAGCTTAATACCGACGCCGGTAAGCACACTCCTCCCAACTCGAAATTTTGCCGAATCCTCTGTTATTTCAGAAGTATGGCTCTTTAACGAGCTCAACACCTATGAACTCGGAGCCGCCATCTGGCATACTTTCGTCATATCTCGTGCTAATTGATATGACGGTTGCAGCTGCGATTATGCTAATATGCTACAGTTGTTGGGGCATTTTAACGTGCACCTTCCTTGTCCGGTGGTAATCCATCCAAGTACTAGCCACGCCCTTTTCTTGCTTGGCTTCAGATATCGATAAGACTCTCGTCTACCTGTCCAGCCACTGGTGCCCCTGAATAGAGGACTGGTGATATGGTTTTTCGAAGGGCACAATTAATTCTTAAATAACAATCGGTGTATGGAGGCGTGTTGTTCTGCAAATGAATATATTGTTGATTTTCTGAGACGAATGAACGAATGTGATTATATTACCTTCCAAATATGTATTTTTTGGGGTTCAGTACATCTGTCACAATTATTTTCCTGAAACTCAAGAATAGCGAAAAATCTTGTCGAGAGAAACAAAAAAGTGCTCTTAACCAAGAGAAAATGCAACACAAGAAGGAAACTTAAACTTAATTCCAGAGTTTACCAGCTAAAAACACTATTTCACTATTGTTGATTATTATAACAAAGATAAAATACCTAATCTGCTGTCTTGTTCATCTGTACCATTGTTATTATCACTTCTCACTAGTCTTTCTTCAGGAACAGGCTGATTGAAATACATTATCGATATCCCTCTCACTTATCGAGTCGACCCGCACATACTGACAGCAAAAAGCTGTTGGTCGGAATTAGCTACTAGTATTCACGGAGCACAAGTTGAAAAAAGGTCGCCAGGATTACGTCAGTATATCGATATCTTTGTTTTATCAAACATCGACTGCAGAAATTTTATGGATGCCTCACTTAATTAGATTCCACATTATTTCGATTTGGAAGCGCCGCGAGGCCAATTAGGAAATAGTCCGGCAAAATTAGGAACAATAGTCCAAATTAACAATAGTTCATATTAAGGAGTTTTTTTTCTAAAGAAAAATTGAATGTGTAGGAATTTAGTTCGTTAAAAAGGAGAGATCATGGAACGAAAGTGAGAGAAAAAAAAATGAGAAATGAAAATTTCAATGATACTAATTGAACTACAAATCAATATGAAACCATATGAAAACTAAATATGGAATATAGAAGTGGATGAGAAAAAAGTAGGTTGATAATCGATGGACGAAGTTCCTCGGGCGAAGTTGACATAAAATATGAAGTATGTAGAGTGAAGAAAAAGCAAACCAAAGAGAAATTTCGATATCTAATCATTTATTACCAGAATGAGGGAGATTTTGGGAGAGAGAATGAGAATAAAATGAGATTACAGAAACCAAAACCCGACTACTACAATAAATGCCTATTGAAAAGTTTGAAACAAGAACAGTACCTCATATAATGTAATTTATGTATATTTTTTTCACCAACTTCTAACATAAAACTTTTTCTGAGAAAATATACAATGGCCGCAGTGGAAATTATAGTAGGTCCCAGACTTCGTCTAACTATTATACAGGGTGATTCAAAAGTACTTTGACAAACTCCAGGAGGTGATTCCTCACAATATTCTAATATGAATTGTCCGAATAAATATATGTCCGGAAACGCTTCGTTTCCAAGATACAAGGTGTTGAAGTTTTATTTTCGTTTTTTAAATAACTTTCGAAATACTGACCTTAATGGAACGAAAATTGGTATCGAGAGGTTTTTTGAGGTGTCGAATTCGAACCGATGTTATTATTGCTCTTACTCGTAGGAGACGCCACCTACACGTCTTTTTCTTTTTTGAAGATTCATAACTTTTTTGAGCGTACTTTTAGCACATTTTTCAGTGAAAAAATCAATTCCTCTATCATATTTACGTAAAAAAGCTACCCTTGTTACAAGTCGCTATAAGTAACCGTTTTCTAGATATTTGGACTTGAAAATTTCAAGTCGATCATTTGATAATCGATGCGTGTTGAAGTTATTATAGTCCATCCAATATCAATTGCAGAAGCTGTTTCTATAGGGAGCAAATGAAAACTCACTTCGCTAACACGAGCGTATATGCGAAGAAACGGAACGAAAAATAATCTGTACTACTCGTGAACATTCGCCATCGGCAAACGGTAGATCAACAGAGCCGATAGTCAACGTGGACTTGAGTGACGGCTGTCTGTTCTACAACCGATTCGTCTGGGCCAATCAAGTCGGACATCAATGCTGGCAGGTGTGTCTATACGACGAGAGGTCATAAATCACGCGTTATATTTGTGTTTAATAGCTCTGAAAGATTAAAAACCAGTAGCGTCTATGGTCTTGGTGTGTGCCGATCAAAATACGTTTTAGGATATAATAATAACCTACATCAAACAATGAAAGAAATTATTATTCTTTCTTAATGTATTTGTATAAATAAAAGCTTGTCTTTAATTTTTTTCATTTTTCATTATTTATGAAGTATTTTTAAAATCTCAAAATATCTAAATAAAATTAGTTATCTCCGCCACTGCTGCTCACAGGATTTCGCAGCAAGACTTTTTTATGCTTCTGCAATTGATATTGGGAAAACTGTACCATTATTTTGCATTTTTCACAAGAATGCTTAGGAAATGAATTTGACGTTTAAGTAAGTAGTTTTGGTAATTACATATTATGTGACAGTTAAACGTTTTGTTGTTCTGTTGAAGTTTCTGTAAGTTTTAAAACACTAATTTTGAAAAAATGGATTATTTAAACAATAATGCTCATTTAGCCGATATGCATTTTGTTTATGGCCTTGCGGATGGCAATGCGCGCGAACAAAGACGTATTCACCAGGAGCGATTTCCTTATCGAATACTGCCTTCAGCTCCAACATTTACCAGTCTCCACCGTCGTTTGGCAGAAACAGGTAGCTTTAAGAGGGCAGCTGATATTATTGGAAGACCAGGAGCAGTCCGAAGGAGCTGTTTTGAACGCTCTCCAGGAGAATCCAGAAACAAGTACAAGAATAATTGCTGAAGCTCAATTCTACTCAGTCCACAGTTTGGAGAATTATCCACGATCAACAATTTTATCCATACCATATTCAAAGGGTACAAGCTCTTCTGCCACGAGACTTTCCCCAACGCATTACTATGTGTCAGTGGTTTTTGAGAAAATTTGCTGGAAATCCTCAATTTTTAAGATATGTACTCTTCACGGACGAGGCAAACTTCTCCCGAAATGCTATCACAAACTTTCATAACAACCATGTTTGGGCTCTGAAAAATCCGCAGGCAGTTAGTGAAAGACATTATCAGTATCAATTTTCTGTAAATGTATGGGCGGCAATAATTGATAATTACCTTTCTTTCTTCCGTTTTGACTGAATGGCGCAACTTACAGAGACTTTTTAGAAAATGAATTGCCGGGACTACTTTAGAATGTACCATTTGAAATTCGTATCCGCATGTGGTTCATGCATGATGGAGCCCGGCCCATTTTAGCGTTGTTGCCAGGGAATTCCTTAACACTGTCTATCCAAATCGATGGATCGGCAGGGGTGTAGAAGAACCTAACCAGGCGTGGGGACCAAGGTCCCCAGATCTAAACCCGCTAGATTTTTATTTTTGGGGACATTTGAAGTCACTAGTTTATAAAACTCCAGTAGCGAACGAGGAAGATCTAAGAAACCTAATAATAGACGCCTGTGAAACAATCAGAAACACTAATAATTTTTGAGCGGGCACGAGATTCAATGACTAGAAGACTGAATACCTGTATCTTCGCTGAAGGTGGACACTTTGAACAATTTATTTGAATACAATTTCGTTTCCTTTATTTTATTTTATTCTACATATTCAAAATTTCTTGAAATAAATGTTGATATTTCTTGCAAATTTTATTAAAACAAATACAGATTTTGCACTCTTGATACAAAAATAACTATTTCAAACGAGTAAAAATAAATAGAATAGGTGGCGCCCCCTACAAAAAACCGAAACTACTTACTCAAACGTCAAATTCATTTCCTTAGCATTCTTGTGAAAAATGCAAAATAATTGACATAACTTCAACACTCATCGATTATCAAATAATCGACTTGAAATTTTCAAGTCCAAATATCTAGAAAACGATTGCTTATATCGACTCGTAATAAGGGTAGCTTTTTCCCGTAGATATGATAGAGGAATTTATTTTTTACTGAAAAATGTGCTAGAAGTACGCCCAAAAAAGTTATGAATCTTCAAAAAAGAAAAGACGTGTAGGTGGCGCCCCCTACGAGTAAGAGCAATAATAACATCAGGTTCGAATTCGACACCTCAAAAAACCTCTCAATACCAATTTTCGTTCAATTAAGGTCAGTATTTCGAAAGTTATTTAAAAAAAAACAAAATAAAAATAAAACTTTAACACCCTGTATCTTGGAAACGAAGCGTTTCCGGACATATATTTATTTGGACAATTCATATTAGAATATTGTGAGGAATCACCTCCTGAAGTTTGTCAAAGTACTTTCGAATCACCCTGTATAAGTTGCCCCTGGTAAGGCAGGTACAAATGGTACAAATAAGTGCAGTGACTGAGCTGCATAGTAAATCAAACTGTAAATTTGGATTGGATTATTGTCAGTAAGCCAGCGTTTCAAGTGGTGTCATTTATTTTTAGGAACCCAAAACATGATATTTATAGTTAATGGAACACTCGAAGTCAATATAAAAATAAATTGATAAGACACCTATTCTATGTGTGTATTAATTCATCAGTAAAACGTATATTATAAGTTACAACAGTACACAGAATTATCGGAATGAACTATTAATATACGAGAGTCGGAATTAATAGCTTACCCAGGCAAAAGCCTTAATAAAATCTATAAGAATCGAACACTGGAGGAGTCGATTGCTCAAGTAAGACCACTGGCCATTTTCATCAAGACAATGTTGGTACTGTTTACTTTCTCGACTGAATATCTGCTTAGTTTTGAGATGTAGCTTTATTCGCGACGAAACAATTTTCTCAAGTACTTTTGACATAGTCGGCAATATGTTGATAGGTTTAGGCTGGTTGAATGATATATCTTAGGACTGATAAGCAAATAAAAAATATCAATCTGATTGAATATGAAGGGGAGTTATTGCTTTTTTTCAAATACTTGGTTCTTCTCCTGTCGCTAGTTAGTAATTGATTATTATACTTAAAGCATATCCACAAGAAATGAATAAACATTTCAGAATTCTCGAATTGATTTTATCGCAATATTCTTGTTTCTATTACGTGCAATATTTATTATAATCGCAGAGCGCTTTCGAATTATAAGCTCATCATCAGTGCATGCTCGTCAAGTAAAAACGAGGCGAATCCATAAAATGTATATGTTCACAAAGTTAAAATATGGCAAGTATGAAAATATGAAACATTTTTGAAAGGAAATACATTTAAAAATGAAACAAACTGCAAACCTATTCCAGAGTGCGATCCAAAAATTAACACAGAACAGATATTCTGTGTTAAATGTTTACTTTGTAATGTATACATTTTATGGATTCCCCTTGTTTTTATCAAATGAACAAGCACTGATGATGACCTTATATTTCGAAAGCACTATTATGATTATGATGAAAATTGCACGAAATATTAACAAAATACTATTTTCACACACGTTCACACAGCTCTACTGCTCCAATTTTATTTCACCCCATTGCATAGATTTGATTGTATTCATTCTTGGTTTTCCAGGAGGAAAAGTTACCCCACATCTGTCAGTACATTTTCGGATGTACGAAGGCAGTTTTTCGTTTCTTGAGGTTGTTGAAATCTGGGCTTCTTATATTTCTTACACGCAGTACGCAGCTTTTTGAGTTTGTTCAACATTGTGATGGTGGGGATAATGCAAGGCCGGTAATGTCTTCCACTGAAGCATGTAATAATAAATCAATAATATATTGGGATGCGACTGAAAAATCGAATTGATCAGTCAACCACCATACAGCCCTGATTTGGCACCCTATGAGTTCTTTTTATTGGTTCAAGCGCATGCAAAAGTGTATAGATCTACATGGAGAATATTTTGAAAAACAATACGATGAAAAAAATACGATGATAATAATTTTTGTTCTCTATTCCCGAAATTAAAATAGCAACCCTCGTATGTCACTTTATCATCAATAGTACTTAGATACTCCACATACATTCCAGTTTATTAATTATACATCAGTCAAAAATGGGCCACAATCAAATCTTGAAAAGTTTATATAAGTTGATGTTTTTGGATCTGTTCTAATAATTTCCTGATCAATTAAATGAGGCTTTGGTCTGTCAGTACTAAGCATGCAGATCAATCCACTGTTATTTACTTTCACCCCCTTGAAAAACCCTATGAGGTCTGGAATCAGATTTAAATCAAAAGTCCGTATGTGTATCTTAGATCAACATCACTTGGTCAGTATCATAGTTACATTAGAAATCACCCACAAATATTGCTGGCAATGATGTTACACCTAAATTATTATATTATTTAAATGTATATTATTTCTGAATCACTGAATAAATTACTGAAATGAAAAGAAACTGCAAGCTTCGGATTGTTAATATAATATATATATATATATATATATATATATATATATATATATATTCACGTCTCAATTCAGTACTGCGTGAGACCCAAGTTCATATTCCATTTTCGAAAAACGTTGGCGTTCCATCCCTCGGACTCATCCATATATATGTATATATATATATATATATATATATATATATATATATATAAATATAAATACAGTATCGGAAACAATTTATCTGTGGTATAGACAGAAATCTACACGAGCAACAAGGAACGCAATGATATGATAATACCACATAAACAAGAGAGACGCACTGCTGTGCGCCCCTCCTGTTACCCCACCCGATGCATCAACCGACCACGTGGCAATGCGACACAGCGCACAGCCACTCGACTCATTCTTGCCGAGCCGTGGTTGCGAAAACAAAAGACCGTGACAATTATTACCTTTTGAAACATGCCGCCTATTTACACAACCGCAGGGAAAGTACAGATCGTTAAGTGGTACTTTGGGGGTAATTCTGTACAAGATACTAGAAATCTATTCATACTGGCTTTTGCAGATAGACCTGTACCTACGGAAGCGACTGTCCTTTCAATTAAATTTCAGAATTTTGGGTGTGTGGCAGCACTTTGCAAAAAATGTTGTCCCACAAATCCACCACCGCATCCTAGACAAATACCCGAGGAACGGGAAATAAGAGAAACACAAGTGTGTGCATTGGCAGAAATGACACCTTGTTCGAGTAGACAGATCGCCGACGAAGTAAATTTGAATGAAAGAACTGTAAGGAATATTTTGAAGAGAAACGGTTATCATTGTTTCAAAGTCAAGACCACACAAGAACTTTTGCCTGGACCTGGAGACCAATTCAGACGTTTGGAGTTTTGTGAAGCGATGGTCGAGAAATGCAATATGGCATTTCGTGTAAATGATGACTTTCTAAAAAAGGTGTTATTTACGATGAATCGTCCTTCTCAATTCATCGAAAATACAACCTATCCGTAGTACGTTATTGGTCTCGTAAAAATAAACATTTGAGTATTGCTGTGAGGACACAGTAAGCAAATGAAATGTATGGACGGGACTTTTAGGCAATCACGTCATAGGCCCATTTTTTATTGAAGGGAATTTAAATGCAGCAAAATATTTGCAACTTTTGCAAAATCAAATTATTCCTGCAGTTCGCGCCGATTTACTTTAACGACGTGTGGTTTCAACATGATGGTTGTCCTGCCCACAATGCAGGCACGGTGGTTACATTTTCGAATCAATTATTTCCCGATCGGTTTATTTGTACGCGAGGTGCAATCAACTGGCCACCTCGATCACCAGATGTAGCACCTCTCGATTTTTATTTCTGGGGCATGCTAAAATTGGAGGTATATCGGCATGAGTTCGAACGTACCACCAATTTAGATGAACTGAGGGCAAACATTATTCAGTTGTGTGCTCAGGTAACACCAGTTACCCTTGCGGCTACCAGAACAGAATTGTACAATAGATTCGGCTATTGTTTAGCCCAAAATGGTGGTCTGTTCGAACATTCAATGAAGTAATTCCGTACACAAAATATTTAATTTGGTTTGTTTTTTCTTGTAAATATTTTTTTCTCTCCATTCAAGAAATAATTGTTTTTCTGTTAGAAATAAGTTTTTTGTTTTTATTGTCTTACAGAAATATCGTTTTCTTTTGTTTATGTTTAAGAATTTTCTTTTGTTTTCGCGGCCACCACGGCACCAAAGATATTTTGATCTACCTGTCGTCCGACAGATTAAATTGAATCAATGATTCAGTTTAATTTGTTCAAATTATCTGATGTGAACTTATCGTCAATAATTCTCCTTCATTGCAGCGCACACATTCTCCCGACTGCTGCTGGTATGATACTGAGTTGACCGCCCTGGCTCTCCTATCTCTGTGTCGTGACGTCGATATTCCTTCCTCGAGCGAGTCGAGGAAAAATTGTAATGCTCTCTCAACATATAGCAAGCTATTCTTTACGCTCTCATGAAACCACCATACCCAAGATAAATACTTTCCGACACTGTATATATATATATATATATATATATATATATGGAATATGGACTTGGGTCTCACGTAGTACTGAATTGAGACGTGTTTATCTGCGAATATAATATTTAATTTAACTGTTCCACAGAAAATGTCATTGCATTTCTTAAAGAAACAAATATTCTGTTCAAAATTTAACAAATGTTTATACAATAATAATGTAAGTCACTCATGTTTTAAGAACGTTTACCGCTAATAGCTGATTGGCTGATGCGGTTTTTTCTTTTCTCTAATAAAAAAAAAATAAAAATTAATTTATGGCTTCAATATATATTTGGTGTTTCTTATTGGGTTATTTTATACTAATTACTGGTCCTCGAGTCACTAATAGGATCTTGATGGTTCTATATGGGTCGAAGTAAACAAGGTGGAATACATTGGCCATTATCCTCATTAAGTACATTTTTATTATGGTTTTTGTGGATATTTTCTAGTGTCGTTAATGATTTTGTGACCAGATTCGATCATATGGTCCACCACACTTGACTTATTCTTCCTTCGGTAGGTAGCATGGGCCAAATGTTCGTGGAACCTTTTGGATATTGAACGTTTTGTCTGACCGTAATAGACTTTGTCACAATTTTGACAACTAATTTCATAAATTACCGACTTATCTAACATGTCAGTTTTGTCCTTCGGGTTTCCTAACGTTTGCAAGTTATTTCTATTGCTATAAATTGCTTGGAGATTTACATCCCGGGATATAGTGTTGAGGCCTCTCGAGAGGTTTGGATTGAGAGGGATTCTCACGAATCTTTTGCTTTCCGTCGATTTTCTCAGAGACGTGGTTCAATTCACTAAACGTGTGAAACGCTTCTTCCTCAAGAGATTATCAATAATGTCTAGTGTATATCCATTTATTATTGATATTTCCTTGATCTTTTTTTTCATTTTGAAAACGATCAGCATTCAATAGAAAGTTTACAGCTCTGTGTATTAGAAAATTGAAACTAGCCATTTTGTGTTGAATGTGGTGAGGATGAACCTGTGGGAGGGCTTTCTGTAGATGTCTATAAACGCTCTTTATTTCTGATGACCGAGTGTCAAGGAAAGGTAATCGTCCGTCAACTTCCATTTCTACCGTGGAGTTGATTCGTTCGAACACTGAGTTCATGGATGTTAGGAAAATGTCTATGTTTTGATTTTTCGTGTCGAAAATACAGAACCCATCCACATACCTGAGCCAAATTTTTGGAAAATATTGACTTTGAAGTTTTAGATTCGTTTCTCATAAATACTCATAAAAAGGTTTGTCATGAATGGTGATAGACAATTGTCCATGGCAGTGCCTTCCTTCTGTAGGTAGATTTGTCAATTTCAAAAATTCCTCGACTCTTTCTGTTTCAAACTTGTTCGACTCCAAAAGTTCTTTCAAGTACTCCAAGGTTTCAGAAATAGGTAGACTTGGAAACAAAGAGCTTACATCGAACGAAACCAAAATCTCACCTTTCACCAAAGTTAAGTTTTTGATTCTATCATGAACTGATAAGAATTCATGATAGAGAAACTATTTCGCTGATAGGTAAACTATTGAACTCGTCCGATACCCATTTCGACAGGTTATACGTTGGAGAAATGATTCCTGACACAATTGGTCTCATAGTATTACCGGGTTTATAAATGTTTGGCAAACCGTGTAATTTTGGAACTGATATACGCAACTTGAATTTTAAACGAACATTCAATAGTATTTTGCAGTTATCCACAGTTGACTTATAGTTGGTATTATCTTAGTGTCCTTGTGAGTTGTTCATAAGGACCTTGTGAAATATGTTTCTTCATCCTTTCAAAATACTCTGATTTATCTAGAATGACCACCTTGTTTCCTTTATCTGCTTTTAAAAAAAGCAATTTTTCTCTCTCAGATCTTTTATCACATTATTCGTACTGTTCTTATGCCTTGTAGGCTGATTTGTAGAGTTATGTGATAGGCAATCCAGTATGAATATGTGTCAGTGAGAATCCCTCTCAATCCAAACCTCACGAGAGGTCTCAACACTATATTCCGGGATGTAAATCTCCAAGCAGTTTATGACAATAGAAATAACTTGCAAACGTTATTAGGAAACCCTAAGGACAAAACTGACATGTTAGACAAATCGGGAATTTATGAAATTAGTTGTCAAAATTGTGACAAAGTCTATTGTTAAACATCAAAGTTTATTGTTAAACATCAACGATTCTAAATTTGATTTTTCGATTTATAGGAAACCAACTCATACAGATACAGTAATTCCCTTTTCTTCTTGCCACCCCAATTCCCATAAATTCGCAGCGTTCAATTCTCTTTGCCATAGACTATTTAATATCCCTTTGTCCCCTGAAAGTTTCAATATTGAATGGAATATTATTAAACAAATAGGTCACAACAATGGTTTCCCCCCTTACTTAATCAACAGAATTCGTGATAAACATCTAATCAAATCCCTCAATCGCAGTTTAGTTCCGATAGAAAAAACCAATAAATACTGTTCTATTCCTTATTTAGGCAAAGTTTCTCTTGATATCTTGAACATTTTCAGACGTTTCGGTAATGATATCAATTTCTCCTTTTACACTACGGATTCGATTTCCAAAATGTTAGTTAATACTAAAGATAAAGTACCTCTCTCCCACAAATCAGGAGTCTACAGAATTTCATGTTCACAGACTGATTGTGTTGCCCAATATGTCGGTCAGAGTGGTAGAAAAATAAAAACAAGAGTTGGTGAACATGTTAAACTGATTGAGAGTTCTAGAAATCCACACATAGATGATTATAATACCAAAAGTTCATTTGCTAACCATATTCTTAATCACAACCACAGCTTTGATATTGAGACTGATTTAGATATTTTACATGTTTGCCAAAAGGGCTCTTTACTCAATTTCCTTGAAATATTTGAGATCAATGCTGTCATAAACAATCCGAGTGTCATTTCCTTAAATGAACAAGTACAGTTTGATTGTCGAAAGTTTTTTAATTCCCTTACATTTCATTAGAACTTTTTCCTGCCTCGATCTCCGATAAACCAATTGTTTTATGTCATAGTGGATCTGTTCGTTTGGACAGGTGTTATTCCGGTTAGCTCTGTGGTGTGGTATTCCTTTCTTTAGTACAAGTTGCACTTCGGGGTGTTCGTTGGAATAACTAGTCTGTCACATACATACTCTTCTTTATTTTTTTATTTTTTTTTATTAAATTCAACCCGCATCGACCTCGCAGGGTCATTAGCGGTGGTACAATTTTATTATATCAGGTTCATTACATTGATCTGTTGGATATACTGGAAAACACTTTTCGAGTCACTGTTTAAAATCACTGATATGTCACTGGTTAGCTTGAGGTTGATCCTTTCCTGGTGGTATTGTGGGCAGACGAATAGGTGCTCAACAGATAGTTGTGTGTTACAACGTTCACAGCTTCTTGGTGTCTCTCTCTTCAAAATATGCTGGTGGGTGAGTTTGGTGTGTCCAATTCTCAGGCGTGTTAGGATCGTCTGGTGTTTTCGACTGAGTACAGAGTAGTTTGGATTTTTCATATGTGGGTTTATTTTGTACAATTTATTCGTAGTCATTGTCTGCCATCTCTTTCCATAAATTGTTTATATCGATTTTATTTGGCTGTATAAGTCTCGATATGGTGTTTTTGACTGTTTTGCTCCTGGATTTGAAAAGGTATTTCGAGCCATATTATCCGCCTTTTCGTTCCCAGGTATTCCCATATGTGATGGGACCCATACTATTTCAATTGTTTTCCCTTCTTGATACAATTTACCTAGGTTGACTTTTATTTGTTGCAAGAGAGGATGCCTAGGGTAGAGTTGTCGGATTCCTTCTATTGCACTCAGTGAATCTGTGAATAGCACAGTGTTTCCAGGCATCTCTCTCGCCTTCAGTATTGCTTGTGATATCGCATGTACCTCTCCAGTGTAGACGTTACAAGTTTGTGGTAGTTGATAGCATTCACAAGTGTATTCACTGATTACAGCTGTACCCAGGCCTTCTTCGGTTTTTGAAGCATCAGTATAAATGTGGTTGAAGTTGCAGTACTTAGAGGAGATCGCTTTGAAAGAGTTTAGTATAAGGATAGTGGGAGTATCATTTTTCGGGAGTTTTAGGAGTTCGGTGTTGCACTGGGGGATCTCTATTGTCCAGGGAGGTGGAGTATCCAGGTTGACAGGGTATATGGAGTTGAAATCAATTGTGTTCACAATTCTGCGGATCCGTGAATGTAGGGAATTTGGTGGATTAGGATTTTCATCAATTCGGTTAGGAAATATCCGTTTGTGGGTTGGGTTTTTGTAATTAGATGAGATTCTTGCAGCATATGTAAGGCTGAGATAATTTCTTCTTAGTTCTAGGGGCGGTTCTCCTGCTTCTACATATAAGCTTTCCACTGGACTGGTCCGGTACGCGCCGAGAGCAATTCTGATACCAGCATGATGAACACTATCTAGCTGTTTTATTACGGACTTCCGAGCGCTGGAGTATACAATAGATCCATAATCAATTTTTGATCTTATTATCGTCCGATATATACGCATAAGTGTTATGCAATCTGCACCCCACGAATGGCTCGCTAGCGTTTTCATCAAGTTGAGACCGTTCTGACATGACTGTTTCAGATTCTTTATGTGTTTTCTCCATTGCAGTCTTGAATCAAATGTGAGTCCAAGAAATTTTATGTTTTTAACAAATTCCAGCTGATGGTTGTCGAGAGTTAAAGATGGAGGTTGAATACTGGATTTTCTGGAGAAGAGCATACATTTTGATTTTGTGGTCGAAAATTGAAATCCGGTTTGTTTGGACCAGATCTCAAGTTCTTTTATGGCAGCTTGAAGAAGTTTTCCTGACGAATGTATATTTTTTGCCACTCGTGTATAAAACTAAGTCGTCTGCATAGACATTGGCTTTGATTGGCGCCTCGATGTTTTTCAACATATCATTAATGGCAACTAAAAACAGGGTAACACTAAGGGAAGATCCTGTGGGGTGCCATTTTCTTGTGCTTTGATCTGATAGTATCCCATTTGCTTTCACTTTGAATGATCTATTAGACAGGAAATTTTGTATAAATGCCAGAAGATTGCCGTTAATTTTCCAGATGGTTAATTGTTTTAGAACTTTATGTCTCCAGACTCGGTCATATGCTCGGTCAATGTCAAAAAATACTGCCATGAGTTTTCGTTTTTTTGCAAATGCTTCCTGTATGTCTGATTCTAAGTTGACAAGATTGTCTAACGTAGATCTATTTTTCCGAAATCCACTTTGCTCAGGTATTATCAGGTTGTTTTGTTCTAAAATATATACTAGCCTTGCGTTGATGATTTTCTCTAGTATTTTGCACATCGTACATGTGAGGGATATTGGTCTGTACGAGTGTGGGTCAGATTTGTTTCTATTCGATTTCAAAATCGGTACCACGATAGCTTCTGACCAACTGTTAGGGAATTGCTGAGTAAGGTATATTTTATTCAATATCTTGAGAAAATGTTGTTTTCCGGTTTCTGCTCGTTTTTAGGAATGTATAGGGTATTGTGTCGGGTCCAGGACTGGAGTCCTTCGTTTTCGATAACGCATCATCCAACTCTGTAATGGTGATAGGGAGGTTCATGGGGTTAGCATTATCGTCTTCTATATGGATCGCTCTGTTCCCCCTCAGTATTTTTGTGTTGCAGAAAATCTGGATTGTAGCTTTCATTGTTCGAGTGTTTCTGAAAAATGTCGCTCAGTATTTCAGAGATACCCTCATCATCCGAAGTTATTGAGTTTTCAGATTTCAAACAGTTTATTCCAAAATTTGGATTCGATCCTTTTATTTTCTTGACTTTTTTCCAAATTTCTGACAATGGGGTGGAAGAATTCATGGTTGAGACATAGTTTTCCCATGATTTTTTTTTACTTTGTTTGAGGGTAAATCTCATTTGCGCCCTTAGTTGTTTGAAGTTCACGAGATTATCCGTGGTGTGGTTTCTTTTCAACTTGTTGAAAGCCGTTTTGGTCGATCTGATAGTTTTACCACATTCTTTATTCCACCATGGGACGGGAACATGTCGTTTTATCGTGGAGGTTTTTCCTATAGCCTCGTGAGCTGATCTTATGATGATATTGGTGAATTCTTCAACGATTGTGTTGATGTCCCCATCGAGTGACTCTGAAAGTCTCAAGTTGGAGTCGATAATTTCACCGTAAAAGTTCCAGTTTTCGATGTTAGCTTCACTCAGTTTCCATTTTTGGAAAATTTCACCCGACATCTCCCGGAAACTATCATTTTTGATCGATATCGGAATGTGGTCGCTATCGTAGGAAAATGATGAGATCTCCCAAGTAAGTGATGGATATAGGGTAGCATCACACAGACTTAGGTCAAGTACGGAGTGATTCTGACTCGTTGGGTTCATTCTAGTAATTTCACCTGTGTTGAGTAGCGAAAGGTTGGATGAGATCATGAATTGCTCGAACATTGTTCCCCTATTATTAGTAGTTTCACTTCCCCAGATGATATTATGGCAGTTGAAGTCTCCCAATATTATACGGGGTTTAGGAATTTGTAGAAGTAAATTTTCTAATTCCGCCACAGAAATTTCTTTGCAAGGTGGTATATATATATTGCATATGTTAATTTTTTGCTGTGCCTCTATAGATATAGCTACTGCTTCATACTCCGTTCTCAGGGGTATTTCTGTCACTTCAATATTTTGTTTATAATAAATTGTAACCCCGCCGCTTGCTCTAATGGCTGTTGTTCTATTTTTGTGGATGGCATTGTAGTTTTTCAGAGAGTATGTACGATCGTCACGGAAATTTGTTTCTTGCAAGCATATGATTGAGGGGTCCTGTTCGCTGATGAGTAGTTTCAACATTTCTAAATGGGTAAATACCCCATTGATATTCCATTGCAGTATGAACATAATAGAAAAGAAAAAGAAAAGCATTATGAGAGGTTTATCAGAAGGTCTCTTGCGAGCCTTCACTTTCATTATCTGATGTCGATATGTTGGAAGTGGTCTCCAATTCTGTGTTGAGTTGTTTCAGAATTTTCTTTTTAATTTTTGTGATCCTAACTTTAATACTCCTTTCTGTTAGTAAGGGATATATCTTTGTGAGCATTTTAAGAAGGGCATGAATATCGTTAGTATAACTTCGGGCTATATTCAAGTTGTCTGAAGATCCAAATGAATTTTCTAGGAAGTCAATGAGTTGATCGAAATTCAAAACAAATGGTGGGGATTCTTTTTCGATGAGAGATTTTGCTGGTAGTATGTGGGATTCCGTTCTTGAGTGATTCTCAGGGGTCAGTTTCTTATGTTTTTTCAACACGGGTATATTTGGTTTTGGGAACTGGTTTTCCGGAGTTTCAATTTCAGCAGAGGGACTGGAGATAGCAGAGCTATTTCGTTTTTGAGAGCCGGATGGAATAACTAAATTTGGTATAGCTTCGGGATTTGGAACTGGGTCGTTCTTGTGTTCTCTATCCTGTGAAATAATTTCTGTGATGTTCTCTTGAGATACCGTTTCTTGATCACTCCTCTCGGGACAAGCAGAAGCAATGTGACCATGTTTTTTACACTTGAAACAGTTGAGCTGATCTTCAGAAAGGAATATACGATATGAGGTATGGTCATATTCAATGGAAATGAAGTCGGGAATGGTGAGAGTATCGTCAGGGGTATAGTATGTTTGTCTGCGAAAACTGAGTATGTGACTGTACTCGGGGTTAGTGATTCCAATTCGCAGAAAGGTGATAGGGCAGAGTATATTCAGTCCCAATTCTCTGAGTTTTTGCTCTAATACATTATGTGGTATGGATGGACAAACATTCGACATCAGTAAACGTTTCGACGGCGCGATTAGCCGCCGTGCTGTGAGGGTTTCTCCATTTACGACAATCGAGCCATGTTCACTGAGAAACTTGTCTACGTTAGATTTGCTGGAGAGGTAGATGCATATTCTATTGTTCGATATTCTGGATGTGAAAATTATATCTTTTGGTTGTACTTTCACACCAAGTTCGAGAATGTAATCCTGTAGTTTTAATCCTTCAACGGAAGGAAAAATAATGGCTTGCTCTTTCGATGGAAATTTGATTTGATTTACAATGCTGGAATAAGTTGCTGGCCGTCTTGTAGTTTCATTAGAATGGTTGCTCAGGGTGCTCCTGTAGTCAGAAACACCCCCCTCGTTGAATATCTCATTCATTTTAAATTTCAAATCACGGTGGTTTACTCGTGATCAATTTCATTACTCCAACACTGACTACGGTCCTGACCGCCGGTGTGTTTTTTACACACGAAAACTGTTAGGTTAACAGACTATTGCTCGGTGTTTGTATCAAACTTATATTCAACTGTGAGTAACTTTATAAAAGTACTCACCAGGTAAGTGTATTCCTCAGTGAATGCCACGTAGAAAGATTGAACTAATTAAATCGATTGGGTTCGAGAATAATATTCGGATTTGATTGCTACACTTATCGCTTGACCGTTCCTAACCGATGCAGGGACGGGACCTCTTCTTTATTTTGATACACAATTGTTCTACTCTTATATATATATATATATATAAATTTGTAAATATGGATAGGTGACATCTGAGCTCTTTGCATGGTATAGTAACTGCTTTGGTTGTGATTTACATCTAGTTCATATTTGTTCCGTGCATGGAGTTCTCTTGTCGCCGTTCCATGGTTAGGTTTGACAATTCAGTCTACCAGATGGATTGCTCTTTGGTTGCTGTCAATCACCAGCCATTGCTTCCATTGTCTTCACTGTCCTCATGTCGTCCAGTCATTTTGCATCGGCTAATGTATTTAGCCCTCCTAAATTTAAAAATGGGACACAGCCCTTGAAGGCAAACTCCCAATTTTCCATATGGTCCAAATTATGATCATTGGAATTAAAATAATTTTATATCGTTAACAAAATATTTTTTCATCTCCATGTAAGTAGCACTTATTGTATCACACTACCTATGTAATTAAGTCTTTGTTCTTCTTTTATTGTAGAAAACTTTTATTATCCGCTGATGATGAACCTATAGAGGTTCGAAACATGTTCACCTAATCGATGGTTTTTATCTAATCGATTGTTAATATTATATTGTGGAGACGACTCCGAGTTTTTCTTCTTCATAAAATTATACCACTCCACTTCGAGATACAATGGACTTCTACCACAGGTTAAAGTCTATTACGGTCAGACAAACCGTTCAATTTCCAAAAGGTTCCACGAACATTTGGTCCATGCTACCTACCGAGAATAAGTCAAGTGTGACGGACCATATGATCGAATCTGGTCACAAAATGGATATTCGTAATTTGAAAATGATCAAATCGGTCAACGACATTAGAAAATTAGACTGTCTGGAGAGTATAGTTATGCACAAAAACCATAATAAAAATTTACCTAATGAGCCAATGTATTCCACCTTATTTACTTTGATCCCCATAGAACCATCAATATCCCATTGGCGACTTGAGGAACAGTAATTGGTATAAAATAACCCAATTAGAAACACCATATATATTATAAGAAAATTTATTTAGTGTAGTTTACCTACTGATGATGATAACTTAGTTAGGTGTGAAGTAAGTAGCTGTGGTGAAGGGGTTACTTTAGAAATGTTTTGATTGTGTGACACCACAGCGTCTAGCCAGTCTTCATATTGAGCAGGAACATTCAGAGCATTGATCCGGAAGTATAAAATTGTACATCATATTTCCGAAAAAAAAAAAAAAGATTTTATGTAATGCTGTATTGAAATTAAATTGCATAACACATTTTCCAATAAAAAAGGAGCATATTGGTGCTCCATTTCTCGAACTCTCCCGTATAATCAGTTTTTGGTTTGATTCGATTTTTGTTAATATTTTTTAATCCTTTTGTGGATAATGTTAATAGAAGCTACAAAAAAATACACATGAATAATAGTTTCCTGAAATCCAGCTTAACTAGGCAATCAATCCAGTGTGAATATATTCGTCTATATTCATGCTAACTTCCCAAAAGGAAATTGTACTCGATGACAAAATGTATCCTACTGCTGAACCTATTTCTATTTTATATTGTCATGCCCTACTGTGGGTGACCCTGTGAAACCCTGGCCCCCTAACTGTTTAGGGTGCCCACTAATTATCTTGCTTGGCTTGCGAGAGGTTAAAACATTTTACATCTGTGATTGTGACCACCCTGGTATAGTGAAATAAAAAAAGTGAAGTGAAAACTATTATGGTTTATTGAAAATTATAAAAGGGCAAAAAAATAACATGATGGTGAAAACAAAAATAGTGAAGTGAACAATGACCATAACAAGTAAATAAAAATAACACTTACATTATAATAGAAACCAAGGGAAGGAGATGTGTCTCCGTGGACCAGCAGCATAAAACTCAAGAGCCCCATTAAAAACAAACACTTTCATTTATAGGAAATATATCGCTGACTTGCAAAATCAGCGTTCTTGCTATTGATGAATGCAATACCGGACTGAAACCCAATCCCTAGTTGATGACTGGCATTGAACTTTGAATTTGCAGGAAATACTGTATTTCAATAAATGTTAAAGTAGATGATGAATTACTGTAAAATATATGAACTACGGATTTTTCCACTTTGGGTTTTATGTTTGAATTTGATTTTCAAGTCTGGTAAATTAATTCAGAATTTTGAAAAAGAAATTATTGCTATATTTATATCGGGTAATATTTTTCATACTTGACAATATCATGTAACTTGCCTCCATATTTTTAATCGAATTCCTGTAATATATTGTGTTTTCTTGAAATTTAAAAAAAAAACCCCATATGGACAGAGGTATACTAAAAATCAGCATTGAAATGCTTGTTCTATAAATGATTTGTATTTTATATTGAATTATATTTGGTTCCAGATATAAATGGGAAACAATTTTTCAACAATAAATCCCACCGACGCCATACCACTTGAAAAGTACAGAAATGAAATCATTTCATTGTCTATCTTTCCTGATCGATTACATGCATACAATGAACAAATTTTCATTTAGTCGTAAAAAACAAACATAATATGATTCGTGGTTGCTATGGCAATAACAAACAAGGTTATTTAGTTTCGTTTGAGTTTTGGAGGCTCTTTTGTGAATGAGATTTCCAAAGCAGTAAGTTGAATTAAATAATTTATTTCGAGAACAAATAAACAACAGAAGAAGAGAGATGCTGAAATTTTAATAATATTTCTCTTTGTTTCCTCTTTTGAGTAATGCCGGATTCATAACTAACATAGGAAATGGGTTTCATTACAATCGGCATACATTTCTTTGTTTTATGGTTTATTTTTACTGATTTTAACATTTTTTAATTCCATTGATCATAATTAAGTACCCCGAATACTTTCCACAATAGTCAATCTTATGAATTTTTTATTCATTGCTTATGCGAGATTTTTTCCTAGTAAGAATGAAATTAGAAGTGATTCCTGATTCTCTCGTGGAATAGATCGGGTGACTGATAAATCAGGCCTCCGTGTTTTCTCGGGAGGTTATGATCTCTCTAATGCCAGTGATATCTCTTATCAGCGGGCTTTTAGGGAGGAAGAATTTGTGAAATTTATACGAAATTGTTTAATGTAGTCGGGCATGCTAGGAATATTAGTACCCTCTCTCTCTCTCTCTCTAATCATTTTATTGTCCTTTTCTGTTTCCTATGTGACGCAACAGGGACAATGGAATATTAGTAATTTCTCGTAGTGCATCCAGTGACGTATTAATGACAATACGGAGCACTTGTCCAGTTTTAATAGAGTTGATTTGGGCAGGCTACAGAACACTGGACAAGGGTACAGCATCGCGAGTCTGATTATTTGTTTGTCAATAAGTAGTTTGTTTTCCATCGCTAAGATTGGGTTTCTGGCAATCAGACGGTATGTTCGCTTTCTATCGGTCGAGGCCCTCTGAATTGCCAGATATACGTGTCTATAAAAGGTGAGACGCCTGTCCAGTTATACTCCCAGGTATTTCTAATCCCAATTGAACCGACATAAAAAGTTTCGTGAATGATTTTTCTTTGCAATTGCCGCCTTGACATAGGCGTCGGTATATTATTTTCAGTGGTATTTTTTTAGGTACTTATTCTTACAATCATAGCAATTGATCACCTCATGTAAAAGTAGACACATGTTATCTCAACTGAATTTTATTATTTGTTTCGAAAGGTCTCCAGAAAGCCATATTGATATTATTTTCAATTGATAATTCCTAACCTCACCAACACACGGCACTGATTAAGAAATATTGTGAACTGAGTAAATCATGCGGATTCAGATAACAGATGTCCAATTCAGCTAGCCGAGCTTCCATTCCTCAAATACATTTGATAGCGCCTTTACTAATAATCTGGGCAACTAGAGACACGCGCCAGAACTTTTTTATGATTGTACCAGGAACGCTTTGAGAGTAAAAACACTGATAGTATATAAATTTCCCATTTGCCGGGCAGTGCATATGAACACTACTCGTAGTGCTCTTATTTTTAGTGCCGTTCCGATTGGGATTAGAATAACTATACCTCACTGACTCCCTTATCAACACATGCATCTTCGACCTCGACGTTTCTGGAGATTTTGTTTTTAAGCTTTTTGGTAGTGTAGTTAATTAATTCGGTCTTTTCCGCGTTTAGTGTAATTTTATTCCTCTCCAGATACGGAAAGACTTTTCTACTGAGGTGGACCTTTCTTATCTCGGCAGCTTGCTCGCAAACGAATGCGCATATTCCTTCTGCAGTATCGTCTGCCTATATGGCTACATTCCACTATGGTGATAAGCCCTGTGGGACACCTGCTCCGACCCGATACACTCTGGATTTAGGTATTTTCAATTCACACCCTAACGACCCTCTGATTGAGATATGTATAAAGGTACCCAGCGAGCACAAACATCCCTGGGAGGTTTTGGGATGTTTTGAAAAAAAAATGAGGGATGTTTTGAAAATGAAATGTTTTTTTGGGACGCAATATGCACTTTTCAAAGAGGACTTTAAAGGATGTTGGAATTATTGTATTTGTTCTTCTGTGGCATTTCTTCAAATGTCTATTGAGAGGTATTGGCGAAATCAAAGAAAAGGTAACGAGTGTATGTTCTTTCTAGACATAACATAGTTCGCCTTGAGAGGTTCATTCCAGATATTGAATATACATTTAATGTCCAGTTTCATAATGGTTCTCGACAATTTTTTTTATTAACTTGATCATTTCACTCAACAAAAAGTAAAAAAATTTCATGTGAATTAAACCCCTCACTTTCCACTATTTATTTCATTTTTTATTCCTTCATTTCAATACCAATACCTCCTATTATACACAGGACATAAACAACATTCTTTATATTTTCATAAGCAAATGAAACCAATAATATTCATTATAATAAAAACCAATGTCAAAATGACCTATCCACTCATTTTCTGCTTTCATTTGTAAATTCCCGCCATGTTACAATTCGGCCATTCAGTGTGGTAAACCTGATAAACCCACACTGGACTGTATGGCACATGGAATAATGTAAAGCGTTGATTGAAGTTTTTTTAAATTTTTAATTGAGAAAAACATGGAAAGTGATGAATGGTTGAAGTGTAGTGAACATTACCAATTATATAATAGACATTTTTGATATCACTGAATAAGTAAATAAAGTAAGTATTCCACGAATTGAATGTATTAGCATAGTCCAGAAACATAATATAACCTCAAAAGCAAACAATGTGTATTTTTCTATAGGGTGTTCGAATCTGTAATGACATGTTCAAACTGTATCATTGAATATTCTTGAAAAAAAACAACTGTTCTCATTATAGGTTTTTCCATTAGGAACTATATTAGTTTTCAGATTATGGGGAGTTGGAAAATAAAAAACAACTCCTCATATTTTCCAGCAGACTTATGCGAACTGAAATGTATTGATTCTTCAAATAGAAGAATTCGGTTTGTGATAAAACTGAAGAATAACTTGAAAATGCATCTTTTTCTAAATATAATTTCAACTAAATCTTTCTTCCTAGGGATACAATTGAAATTATATATAAGAAAATATCTAATCATATTGCAATTATCTTATATTTCACATCGAATTTGTTTCAAGAGATGAAATCTTAATTCAGTACCCTGAGAAATATAAAAGCCTTGGAAGTTATAAAAAACTTCGTTTTTAGTTTTCAACATCAACACTGTCACCTCAACAGAATACATTAATGGAGAAGTTTCACTCAAAATGTGCCAAGTTCGTTTTTTCAAGGAGAATCTCCATTTAGATTACATGATGAACATCTTAAAAAAATAATGCATTCTTGGTGGTTCAAAAATTGAGAAAAAAAAACCATTTCAAATAGAATGTGTCACCTTCGAATGTCCAAATAAATAACAAAAAGCTTCAGGAAGTGATCTCTAAAAATGTTTTATTTACAGCGATTTAATGTGCGCAAAACGTTTTGGAAATTTTCTGTTCTGCCTATGAAAAGGCTATCAAAAAACCTAGGGCAAGTTCTTTTTGTGACATCCCAGGGACATCTTGAAAATTGCAACATGCGGCGGACATGTATAAACAGAACATCGCAGTGGATATTCAATATCTCAAAATCTCGTACTTTCAACATCTCTGAGATGTTTTTGTGCTCGCTGGGCATGTTTGTTCTCACCATTTTCGTGATGAGCCCTTCGGTCCAAACTGTGTCGAAGGCATTCTTCATGTCCAACAGGACCGTAACCGTGCTTTGACCTCGATGAAGAGATCCCTTCACTCCGTGAACAATTCAGACTATCTGAGAAGGTTGGATCGCCCTTTCCTAAATCCGAATTGTTTCTCCGGAATGAGTTTCATCTTATCCTTGAGTCTGACAAAACGCTTAAGAAGGATTTTATCGATAACCTTGGCGACAGTGCTCAACAGGGAGATAGGCCTATAGCCATCGGTTTTGTTCTTAATCTTACCTTGTTTCAAAATTGGGATAATTACCGCTTGTTCAAGAGTGCTTGGTTATAATTGGTACTTGATCATTACGTTTGTATTGTAAAGAAACTGAACCGTAGCTTAGTTGGGAAGGATTCTGATCAGAATTGCATCTTTTCTGTCAGGTCCAGGTGCTATGTCGTGGGGGAGTCTTTTGATGACGTCCGTCAGTTTTTCGAAGGTAGCATAAAGTTTAGAAAATGTTTTTCGATTTATTTTCATAGGCGGACATTCCCCAACCCCATTAGCAATGATTGCATTTTTTTTGTATCTTCTGTCTTGTCTTGTTCCGTTGTGGACATTGTGGAAATATTCGGTGTTCAATTCCGCTTTCACAAAATCTGCCACAGCCTGTGAGTGGCCGCTCTTTATGGAAGGCACGAGTACCTATTTTTTCTTAATACGTTTCGCCATCCTCCACAGAGAGTTGTCCTTTACGTCAAGATGTTCGAACTCCCTCTTCCACGTTTCACCATTGAACCGTTTAAATTTCTCTTCTGACTACCTTGGCTATGTTTCGATTAATTATCTCTGAACTTAGGGTGGCCGCTTTGCTGCCATCTTTTTCTTTCCCGTTTTTTCAGATTGATGGGATTTCTGATATGAAGTGGACGAGGATCTCTATCAGCCTGTCTCACTATAGTCTTGGTTGTTTTATCTCTTGCCGCTTGAATGTTTTTAACAATAATTTCTAATTCCTTTTCGATGTCTCCCTTAGTCATTGGTGCGTTAACTTGGGGCATCCGATTCATCAGTCTTTTGGACTCGGCCCAGTCAGTGCGACTATAGAAGAAGAGCTTTTTCGCAACCCGAGGGTTACTTTTGCCCTTCAACATAAACATGACTGGGTTGTGATCAACGGTCAGTGCGTTTATTGTCTGTAGTTCCCTAAACCTCTAATAATTTTGTTAACAACCAAATTGATAGTTAGCGTAATAAGCAAATGCTCTATCCACTAGACCAGATAACCACAACCTACATTTTTGCGAATGCTCTTTCCGAATTGTTAATCGCCTCACTTGACATGCGTGGTTCATTCGGCAGGATAAAAGGTATATTAGAATTTTGAATATCAAATCACTGTATGTGGTGTGCATTTATCGAGAAGCTAGTGTACATGAACTGATTTTCTGTCGATTTTAAATATATAACCACGTGTTATGTAGCGTACCTTGCGTTTGTCTATAGCTAGATGATACTCACTTGGCCGTTGGGTATATCCCTATCACGCTCGCAGTATGTGCCTCTTTTGTGGCCAACTTCATACTGTCGGATTTTCGTAACGGAGTGCGGGCGCAGCTCCCAATGTAACTCTCAACTAAACGCGCCAAAAGAAGTATAATTTCAAAAGAATATTTTTGAAAAGGAGGGAATTTCCGAAAAAAAAAGACTCGACTTGTCCCGTTACAGCGACCAATGGCAAAAAAAATATATATCATTAAATATAAATTAAAACTGTATAATGTTTTGTGACCTCATTGAAACATTTTTGAAAATTATGGTATTATTTAGATCCTTGATGGAATAAAATTCCGTCGGAATTTTTTATCAATTTTTCAACAATCGTTAATTAAGTAAGTTTTTGGAGTCTCAGCTATCATTAATAACCGCATAATTGTTACAAGATTATGCCCTTGAGTTATTTTCAGAGGTAATATTCTGTCAGTTACGAATTTTTCAAAGTTAACATGAAATGTCAATAAAATTTAAGCAGGTCGCAACCATAAAATTCCGCCACACATCTCCGAATTCTGCCAAACAAGTTTTAATAATGCATATCCAGTAAGTGCTTAGCAAACTACTATTGCAGCAATAGATAGTTTACAAACTGCATGAAAAATAACTTCATTCATTAAAAAATACCAAAATTTATATTTTTTATCCTGTTGCCGTTGAGACTTTTGGAGTATTCGGTCCCAATGCTTTTGAATTCATTGGAGACATAGGAAGACGAATAACAGAAGTGACCAATGATAGAAGAGCAACTTCATTTTTGATCCAAAGAATCAGCATTGCGATCCAGAGGGTAATGCCGCTTCTGTTTTGGGAACTATTCCTTCATCACGTCAACTGAATGAATTATTTTTAAATCCTCAAAGGACGATTTTTCCTATGGAGAGTTCATATAAATCCCTTGGTTCAGTTCTTGATGATGACTTGTCAAAATCAACACGACCTTCCATATCTCCATGTAATTCTTCATCGAACAGCGTCATCTCCCTTGCACACAGATCCAGTGCCAGTAAAAATCATCGTATCAGAGTGCACAGCTCTGTTAGTTATAACACCATCAACTCCCTAGTACACGGAAATGCCAAAATTCCTGGTTTGAATGGTCTGAAAAACATTGGAAATACCTGTTTCATGAACAGCATTATAAATGTTTATCGAACACCAAATGGTTGCTCGAGTATCTGCGAAAAGACGAGTATATGAGGGATATCAACACAAGCATATCAAATATGAAGGGTGCTTTGATAAAACAATTCGCGTTAGTGATAAAAGATCTTTGGTTGGAAGATTCGTCTGATAAGGTGGTAAATACTGTTACCTTTAAAAGCCAGATATAAAAATTTGCACCTCGTTTCATGGGGTACGCTCAACAGGACGCTCAAGAATTTCTCAGATATTTACTGGAAGGTCTTCATGAAGATGTTAACAGAGTGACAGAAAAGCCCAAACCTACCTTGAAAGAAATCGATGAAATATTGAGTGACCATGAAAAGGCACAGGAGTCTTGGTCAAGATATCTTAGAATGGATAACTCGAAAATTGTTGATAATTTTGTTGGTCAACTAAAATCATCGTTGAATTGTATTTCATGCGGCTATTGTTCTGTCTCTTTTGACCCCTTCTGGGATCTTTCACTTCATATTCCACAGAATACTGGCCAGCTCAGTCTTTCACAATGTTTAGCTCCCTAGTACACGGAAATGCCAAAATTCCTGGTTTGAATGGTCTGAAAAACATTGGAAATACCTGTTTCATGAACAGCATTATACAATGTTTATCGAACACCAAATGGTTGCTCGAGTATCTGCGAAAAGACGAGTATATGAGGGATATCAACACAAGCATATCAAATATGAAGGGTGCTTTGATAAAACAATTCGCGTTAGTGATAAAAGATCTTTGGTTGGAAGATTCGTCTGATAAGGTGGTAAATACTGTTACCTTTAAAAGCCAGATATAAAAATTTGCACCTCGTTTCATGGGGTACGCTCAACAGGACGCTCAAGAATTTCTCAGATATTTACTGGAAGGTCTTCATGAAGATGTTAACAGAGTGACAGAAAAGCCCAAACCTACCTTGAAAGAAATCGATGAAATATTGAGTGACCATGAAAAGGCACAGGAGTCTTGGTCAAGATATCTTAGAATGGATAACTCGAAAATTGTTGATAATTTTGTTGGTCAACTAAAATCATCGTTGAATTGTATTTCATGCGGCTATTGTTCTGTCTCTTTTGACCCCTTCTGGGATCTTTCACTTCATATTCCACAGAATACTGGCCAGCTCAGTCTTTCACAATGTTTAGACTCGTTTACCAGGGAAGAAATTTTGGACGGCGAAGAAAAACCAACTTGTTGTAATTGTAAGGAAATGATAAAATACACAAAGTCATTATCTATACATAAGTTCCCCAAAATATTAGTAATTCACTTGAAACGATTCTCGCCGATGGGGAGATTCATGGAAAAATTAAATGCCACCATTGACTTTCCTCTCGAAGGTTTAGATATGAGAAATTATGCAGCAGATAACGTAACACCGTGTCTTTACAACTTATATGCTGTGTCCAACCATAGTGGAACAATATATACGGACACTACACGGCTTACTGTAGGCACCCTTATGCAGGCACATGGTACAAGTATGATGACTCCAGAATATCACCGATATCCCCAGAATCCCTTATAAGTGGAGAAGCATTCGTCCTCTTCTATGAGCAAGAGTACACCCAATCACACCTTTAGTTTTTCAGTTTTCCATTTTCATCCATTTGTTAAAATATCTTTTTATATCTTTAAGAACTAAATAAAATATTTACTTCATTCGAAATAATTATAATAATAAAAAAAAATCTAGCTTGCTGTTTCAGAAACATTCTACTACTATAGTATTTATTGCGCAATTTCGCAACGATTGGGATCACTATACGAAACCATTTCTGCCCTCGCAGAGTATATAATTTGATATATTTTTAGTAAAACTTCGAAATCTCAATATAATTGAAGTGATCGTGAAGTTTCGTGTCATTTTTGCGTATTATAATATTTTTTATTATATAAGATGTATGTCCTCTGAGATTCAAAACCTACGTTTGGCTATCAGGCCAACCAATAGAGGTTTTTTTCCACTTAAATAAAGACGCAAATAGCCTATACTACCTTCTCAAAGATAGTTAGTGGATGAAAACCTCGGTGTCAGCCCCAGCAAAATCACTTTGTTCAATTTTTGTAACAAAAAATATTGTTAAAATGGCCACTTTTTTGTTTTTTTACAAATATCTTCAAAAGGATTGAAGGAATCGTTTCGCACTCCGGATCGGTGCACTTTCAACTGAGAAAATCCGGAAAACCTCTAAAAAGAGGCCATTTTTCAAAAATTCATAATTTTTATGAAATTAAAGCTGACAAACAATCTTGCGGGAAATGATAGATAATAAAATGTAGTTCAACTGTGCGCAAGATGGTTTCTGTCCGATGTGTAGTTTTTGCACAATCGCGTTATAAACAATTTAAGGGCTTATTTTGCAAATTGCTCCGATTTAAGGGAAATTGTCTTATTCAAATTCTGTAAGCGGCATCTAGAAGTAGAGATCAATATCTACAATTTGTTCATTTTGGATTTCCACCTGAGAGGTGGGAAATGTGTTGAAAATGTCACGGAAAGTTGCGCCCAACGCTTGAAAGTGCGCTCAGGGCAGAGTCGAGTAGCAGAAGTGGGGGAACGAGCCAGCGGAGGAGAGTGTGTATCACCGCGCGGCGGGTTGCTTATACGTTGGCGCATATTATATCAGTCCATATAAGTTATTAGCGTGTTTTTGCTTACTTTTTCAGTTATTCATGATTAGTTTTTTATTAACAATTATATTACATTAGTTCATTAGTGTTGTTAGTATTAAAAGGTGAGTATACGTATTCGTGATAAGTACTTTTATTGGTTGAAGTTATTTAGCTTTTCAACAACTCTTCGGTTTTTTTCGTTTTATACATATTCGTACATTTTGTTCATTTATAAATAAATGTAAAACATTTTTTTCAATACATAAATGTAATATGTTCACATACAAATCAAATGAGTTTATCAAATCAGATCAATAATCAGTAAATATATACAATAATAATCAGTACAATAATCAGTACAATTATTCGGTACAAAACGTGGTATCAATAGAATTTTTTTTCGAAACCACCACAAGTGGGTGAAATACACATAGGCACAAGGCGCCTGTTTGTGTTGTTTCACACACTCGTAGATGAAATGTCCATTTTAGTACAATATAGACTAGTTCTAAGTAGTAATTGAAATTTTAGATTCGTCCAGTGGGGGGTGAGGGTCGGAGAGAGAGCATAATAGGGGATTGAAATATAAACCAAAATTGATTAATATTATTAACGTTTGTTTTTTCAGTATATTCTTAGAATATATTTAGTATACTTGGGTTTCCTATTATGTGTTTCTTAATAGCAAGTTTGAATTCTTTGATTTGATCCGTAGGGAGATAGTTATACAATGTAGGTCCGAAAAAAAGATGAATCTTTGCGTGTGGTTCTTTCGGTAAAATGGAGTTCTTATATTAAAATTATCAGAGAATCTTGTTGTTTTCGAGAAGCTTGTGGTATATTTTATCAAGTTGGAAAACATCCAAATTAGACCTTGATAGCAATATTGAGCCCTAATATTTAAGACATTGGTTTCTTGAAATAGTAATTGAGTAGGGAACCTTTTATCTTTTCTGCGTATTGTTTTCATTAATGAATTCTGCATGACTTGTAGAGGGTGCAACGTCGTGTTGTATGTTCCCCCCACACTATGATACAGTAGCGTATTACGCTTTCAGCCAGAGAGGTGTATACGAGAGATAAGTTTTTCCGTGAGAGAATATCTCTAAGCATATAAAATTTGTACATGAGAAGTCTCAGTCTTTTCATGACATGTCTAATGTGTTCATCCCATCGTATATGTTGGTCAATAGTAACTCCCAAATATTTAATCGAGGAATTTCTTTCTATCGTTGCGCAGTTACATGTGTATCTATCATTGCAGAGTGGTGTGTGTATTTTTAAGGTATCATTTGGAGGTGTGTCTCTGGTATTCAGAGAGAATGTCATGAATTTAGTTTTGTTTATGTTCAAACTTAGTAGGTTATGATTCAACCAGGTGAGAATTTTTCTAAGATCATTTTCTGCAGTTATGTAGACGTCATTCCAGGTTTCATCTCTGAATATCAGTGCGGTGTCATCCGCATAACATATAATATGTCCACGAAAGCCATTGATTTGAGATATACTATTTATATAAATCAGGAATAGAATTGGGCCTAATACCGGGCCCTGAGGCACCCCACTGATATATGTGCTGTGTTACTGAGTTGTTCCCCTATCTTAACTTTTTGTGTTCTCTGTGACAGATAATTTCTCATCAATTCCAGACTGATCCCTCTTATTCCATACTCAGAAAGTTTGTTTAACAAGACGTCATGTGACACGGTGTCAAACGCCTTTGCCAAATCAAGGAAAACGGCCAAGCATTTGGACGAATTATCCAAAATCTCTGTTGTGTGTTCTACGAAGTCTAAGACAGCCTTTTCTGTATTCGAGTTTTGGATGAATCCAAAGTGCCTGTCGGTTATAACCCGATGTGTATTTAGAAATTCAAGTATTCTTTTCTTGACAGATTGTTCAAAAATTTTTGAGAAATTATCTATCACAGATATAGGTCTGTAATTTTTCATTTCTTGTCTATTCCCTGCTTTGTAAACTGGGACAACTCTCGACTCTTTCCATTGGTTGGGTATGTTACCGTTTGTATAGCATAGATTTATTAGATGTTTAATCGGCTTCAGGATGTATGTGTGTGTGTTCTTAATAAGTTTAGTATCTATTCCATCTGGCCCTGGTGCACAATTGTTTTTTAATTTAGCTATATGTTGGATTATCTCATTCTCATCAATGGGTACAAGGAAAAGCGAAGGCGCAATTGAGGGAGTCATTAGAAAATTGTCGGGGAGATCACATTTATCAATTGTACTTGCCATGTCAAGGCCTATTTTTGTGAGATAGTTATTAACATAATCACTTTTTGTTTTATTTTCAGCTATGAGGTGCCCATTTTCTCAAGTAATAGTGGTGTTTTGTATTTGATTTTTATATGAGTTAGTGTTGGATATTTCGTTTATAATTTTCCATGTTTGTTTACAATCTCCGTTTATTTCATCTAGTTTATTTTTATAATATTGGTTTTTTGTCGTTTTAATCAATTTATTTACTTTATTTCTTTTTTAGGTAGTTTCTTGTTTTTATTGAGTTGATTAGTCCTTCAGTTATCCAAGATTTTTTTTTCCATGTTTCTTTTTCCAAGATTAATTTTAGTTTATCAAAGTTTTTTAAATATCCTTTCGAACTGTTTTGAATTTCTAGGTGTTTGTTTTGTTATTGCTGGTACGGTAATATCTACGAAAGTAGTGTAATGGTCCGTAATGCTACTATGGACAACTGCAGGTTTGCAGTTCATTTCATTTTTTATGAGATTGCTTTTTCTAATGGATATGTGATCTATTAGTGTAGTCGATTCCCTGCATACTCTTGTAGGTACATTAATGTAGGATAAAATCCCATTTTCGGACATGATGTTCTGATAGTGATTTGTATTATTGGATGTTAAATCAAGTAAATTTATATTTACGTCTCCAAGAAACAACTCAAGATGTTCCTTATTCACGGTAGAAAAATAATCCTCTAGGTCACTTAGATAGGTTTGAGTGTCAATTGAGGGAGGTTTATAGGTAGCCGTGATACCAATTTTGCTATTGTTTCTTGAGTTGTTTGTTAGAGTTGTTATTCTCAGTAGTTTTGTTTCCGTTAGGTGGATTATATCAGTATCAGTTGTCATGGAGTTTTTTATGAAAACTATCAGACCATCATTTTGGTTTATTTGGGAGTCATTGTAGTGTATAGTGAAATTTGGAATATTAAAATCACTTACCGCCTCTATCCTCCAGGTTTCTGATAAGATGATTTTATCTATTTTGTCAATAACCTCATGTAGATAGACAACTAGTTCATCGAAATTTTTTCTTAAGCTTCGGATATTGAAATGAATCACCCCTATACTACTTGTCGCTCCGACCTCGTATTCCCCAATACATTCTTGTAAGCTCCTATATGTTTTGGTTACAATTTCTTCATGATTGTCCAAAGTATTTGAGATTTCTAGCATAATTCAGTAAATGAACAAAATTTTATAAAAGTTAAATTAAATAGTAGTAGTAGGCTAAGGAATTGGGTAGTAACAATAGTGTGGTGCGAGCTTCAGTATTCTACTCCCCATAATATAAATTTATTTTAATTTAAAAGAGATATTAATCCAAAGTTCAAATATCAAAGTTTCAAGTATTACGTAATTTGATTGGCATTATGAGATTAATCCTAATGTGAAGAATAGAATGTTATGTTACAAAGTTTTTTCAATATCCTTTTTTTTTTCACATGCAAAAACCTTATTGTCTTTGTTAACAAAAATTTTTCCTGCGTTTGTCCATACATTTTTGAAGCCAAATTTTTCAATGAGTATTTTCAGTAGTTCCATTCTTATTTTGGTGAGGTCTTCTCTTATAACAATTACAATGCAATATATTCACTTGATAAAAAAAAATCTGAGAATGTTGATATGACATTTCAAACCGTAGATTGAAGCTCATATTTTTATTCATTAAATTTTGCATCTACTCGATTAATTTAATGCCATAGAAAAACACAAAATTCAAATTTGAAGGATATTAATGCATATTTTTGTTTTTATCAACACTTGTAACATTTTTGTATTATGTTAAACTTTCATCAGTCAAATCCTCCGCTGGCTCGTTCCCCCACTACCGCTACTCGACTCTACTTCGAGCGCACCTTCAAGCGTTTGGAGCAACTTTCAGTGACTTTTTCCACACATTTCCCACCTCTCGGGTGGAAATCCAAAATAAACAAAATGCCGTTCACAGAATTCGAATACGACGATTTTCCCTTGAATCGGCGCATTTTGCAAGATGTGCAAAAACTACACATCGGACAGAAACACAGTTGAACTACATTTTATTATCTATCATTTCCCGCAAGATTGTTTGTCCAGCTTTAAGTTCATAAAAAAATTTCCGGCTTTTCTCAGTTGAAAATGCATCGATCTGGAGTGTGAAACGATTCTTTCGGTACTTTTCAAGATATTTGTAAGAAACCAAAAAAGTTGTCATTTTGACAATACAGGGTGTTTCCTAACTAGGTACGAAACTTCAGGGGCTGTTTCGTTAGGTTATTTGACAAAAAAAAGTTCCTATGAACATATGTCCGGAGTTGCTTCGTTTCTGAGATACAGGGCGTTGAAGTATAAAAAAAAAGGTATTTATAAAATATCCTGAATATCCTAAAACCAATGTGGTTGAAATGTGGTACAGCTATTTGAAGTAATAAGGCAATTATTTGGCCCTAAGTAGGTCCAGTGGCGTCTCAGTGGGCACCACAGCCAACAATACTGAGAAAAAATTTATTTTCTCCTTTTCAGTGCATTTGAATATAAGCGTGGGTTCTAAAAAGTTTTTTATGAGCGTGGTAAAAATACAACTTTTTGGCCTCCTGTATTTTTTTTCATATTTAGCTTAGTTTTCGAGAACAAAAAAAATGAAGGCACTCTACAATCATGATTACCTGCTATGGAGACCAGCTGACAGTGATAGTATTGTCATATCAGTAAAAGTCAGAGTTGTCAATTAGCAGTGATTCCATCATGAATACTTTTACTAACGCTGAAATGGCTGACATGCACTTTATTTATGGATTAGCAAATGGAAATGCGGAAGAAGCACGGAGAATCTACCAGGATAGATATCTTAACAGAGTAATTCCATGTGCTAAAACATTTAGAACGCTACATGCAAGATTAAGTGAAACTGGAAGTTTTAATAAAAATGTAAGTGGTGGAAGACGAGAAACTGTAACAAAGCCTGAACTAGAAGAAGCTATACTTGATGCGATAGAAGAAGATCCTTCAAATAGTACCAGGAAGATTGCACTGCAGCTTGAAGTAAGCCCAAAAACTGTTTGGAAAGTTCTAAAAAGAAACCTCCTATACCCATATCACATACAGCGGGTCCAAGCTCTACTGCCTAGGGATTTTCACCCAAGATTAATGTTTTGCAGGTGGTTGATTCATACGATGGCACACAATAATAATTTTTTACCAAATATTTTATTTACGGACGAGGCAAATTTTTCACGAGATTCTATTATGAACTTTCACAATAAGCATTTCTGGGCCGACGAAAATCCCCACATTATTAGAGAAAGTCATTTTCAGCAACGAATTTCACTGAACGTTTGGGTAGGAATTATTGGTGACTACCTAATTGGACCCTTTTTTTTACCAGCATGATTATCAGGTCCATCCTACACGGCTTTTTTGCGAAATCATTTACCCATTTTGTTGGAAGAAGTATCCGTAGAGGCAACATGTGGTTTATGCACGACGGAGCTCCAGCTCATTTTAGTGTTCTTGCTCGTCAGCATCTCGACATCACCTACCCTAATCGCTGGATTGGACGTGCAGTACCTCAACATTGGCCCGCTCGCAGTCCTGATATGAATCCTCTAGATTTCTATTTATGGGGTCATCTGAAGGCTCTCGTTTATAAAACCCCTATACTAGATGTGAATGACTTGAGGAATCGAATAAGTGACAATTGCAATTTCATAAGGAATACTCCAGGTATTTTTGAACGTGTCAGACAATCAATGACACATCGATTGCAGTCGTAAATTTTATCAGACGGTGGACATTTTGCTCATTTACTTACTTTAAGGTCGAAATTGTTTATTTTTCACTTTAGGTTTGTATTTTATGTTGTCCATGGATAATTTGTAGAATAAGTTAAAGTATTTTTTTCTCGAAAACGAAGCTTGATATGCATAAAACACAAGGGACCAAAGAGTTGTATTTTCAGTTGTTTAATCTGAAAAAATGAAATACTACAAAAAAGTACTTTTTTTTTCTCAGTATTGTTGGCTGTGGTGCCCACTGAGACGCCCCTGGACCTACTTGGGGCCAAATTATTGCCTTATTACTTCAAATAGCTGTAACACATTTCAACCACATCGGTTTCAGGATATTCAGGATATTTTATAAATACCTTTTTTTTTTTAATACTTCAACGCCCTGTATCTCAAAAACGAAGCAACTCCGGACATATGTTCATAGAAACTTTTTCGTACCGTAGTTAGGAAACACCCTGTATTTCTTGTTACAAAAATTCCACAAAGCGATTTTGCTGGGGCCGACACCGAGGTTTTCATCTACTAACTATCTTTCAAAAGGTAGTATAGGCTGTTTATGCCTTTATTTAAGTGGAAAAAAAACCTCTATTGGTTGACCTAATAGCCAAACGTAGGTTTTGAATCTCAGAGGACATACATCAATTCTTTTCTCCCTTATGTAATTAAAAGTATTTAATATGCAAAAATGGACACGAAACTTCACGATCACTTGGATTATATTGATATTTCGAAGTTTCACTAAAAATGTACTAAATTATATACTCTGCGAGGGAAGAAATGGTTTCGTATAGTGTACCCAATCCTTGCGAAATTGCGCAATAAATACTATAGTTGTGGAATGTTTCTGAAAAAGAAAAATATATTTTTTTTAGTGTGAAACGATTCCTCCAATACTTTTTAAGATATTCGTAAAAAACCAAAAAAGTGGTAATTTTTTACACTCTTTGTTGGTAAAAAAATTCCACAAAGCGATTTTGCTGGGGCCGACACCGAGGTTTTCATCTACGAACTATATTTCAAAAGGTAGTACAGGTTATTTTCGTCTTTATTTGAGTCTGAAAATAGCCTCTATTTTCTTCTCTATTGGTTGGCCTATATTGCTGGATTGTTTCAGGCCATGACACAGATTTACCTTGAACTTGAACGTGAAATTATATTCAGTACATTGGTGACCGTAGAATGTGTGATAGCAATTATTTTTGAGTATTGTGTTTTGAAATTGACTTGATTTCATTAATACATATTGGATAATAACCTGGGCATGTCAGAAGTTTGTTTTATTTATTACTAACCTGAACGAATCATTCCGTAGTTACTTGTTTTTCATACATGGTGAGAAATTAACGTTTTTGGGTGAATGCAGATTGAAAGGCAAGTACAACGCGTAAAACAATGAAACGACTTCGATCCATAGTTATCTCTACTAAAGGTAAAAAACAATGATATAAACATGCATCTAATGTTTGTTGTTTTGCTTTTATTTCGAAACAGTATTTTTGAGTCTGTCTTTTACATTTCTGAAACAACCACTTTCAAATAATTCCACATATTTGAATGTATATTCAAGCAAATAAAATGGTTTATTTTTACTAACAATAGTAGATCAATCTAAAGTACTGGATTCAACACAACTTCGCACAGCTACTGCCCTTTTTACCTTAGACCGAAGTATTGTATCCCAAATCTTGAATTTGACGCAGAATGATGATTCAGTGAGTTTTTATTTTTAACCACCATACTTCATTATAAAATTGCATTATACATAGGAGTACAGATCATTCGCGGGAGTACAAGTTGAAATAAACCTTGTACCATTACCAGGCTGTTTTGTGGATCTCTTCACACATGTTTTGTTGTATCTTCAATGATTTTCGTTGGGCTGGAATTATACATGGCCTATGTTCGACTGCATATTTTTTCGAATTTGAAAAATTCGGGACTTCAATTTCTGAGGCCAATGAACAAATATTAAATACCTACACAAATTATTTCAAATATATGCAAGCGAAAAGCACTTGATAATGTATCAGAAAAACCTTCCAAATTCATCGGTAAAGTACTTGCTATACGAATTTACCAGAATCATTTATAACAGACACCTACGAAAAAATCTGTATAACTGTCATTGAAACATACTACCAGGTTTTTATCTGAACATAGATAGATAGATATTTATTTGCCATTAAAGTGTTACAGGGAACACAAGGTTTTGTCATTAAAACTAAAAAATCTATAAACTATAACACAAAAATCTAATATTAAAAAAGACAGAAAACATTTTTCCTTGATTTAAAAAAATAAGGAAAAGAGAGAGAAAAAAAAGACAAATACATGTTTCCTTGATCAACAGACAGACAAGCAGACAGAAATTTTTAACATATAGTATTAGGCACTACACAATTTACTCTCTGAGACGATTGCTATGCATCAAAAAATTCCTTCAGGTTATAAAAACTTTTTTCGACTAAAAATATTTGTATTTTCTTCTTGGAAATATTGAAAGTTTCAGCAAATCTGATTTCTATATCATCTATATCATCATCTCATTCCTATATCATATACAAGAAGTACACGGTTATTCCAATAGTAGAAAACCTAGATTAATAGTAGTTTATGTAACAAATTGACAAAGTGAGGCTTTAGCGTAAGTGTTGCATACAACATGTTTTGTATCAGCTTTCCAGAAAAATATAACATAAATGCTACACGTATTTCCTCACCATCCATACGGTGGTAGTGTAAGGAAGTTGTGCAAAATCTAGCAAGCGATTGTTTATCAATGGCACATTTGTCAAATACTTGGCAATATTAGTGTTAATTTTTCATGAAATAAGCATTCCAAAAGAATATTTCGAGGAAAACGTGTGCTGTCACTACAAAATTTCGAATAATCTATACTTTATTGCGACTCCTGAAACGTTTTTAAAATATTAATTATAAGTTTTTCTAATAAACAAAAATAGTCGGCTAAAGTGTTGCCATGACGACAAGTCCGCTAAAGTGGCATTTTGCGGACTCTTTTCGGTATCCAAAGTAGGCATTTGTGGAGCGTGTACAAAAAACTATTAATGAATGTTTTGTACATCGATGGCACATTTTCTGATTCTACAAAGTTTTTTTGCAGCTATTTACAGTTCGTGGGCTCCATAATGGACACCCCTTGATATATTGTGTATTGCTTAACAAAATTACTGGTAATTAAACAAACCTTTTTTTTTTATTACTAAAATGTAAAACTTTGGAGATGTTCGGTTTTCATTTTGATCCTTGTAAAGTTTCTGTTGATTTTGGCAAAACATTTCACACGACTCGTTTTCATCTACATCGAGCTTGGTTTAGAAAAATTCAATCTCTAGGATTAAATTCGGAATATACTAATAGAATAATTCTGAAGTTGGTAGGTAAATAGCTTTAAAATATAGTTGGGTTGACTTATCTAAGCCCAGATGAAGTTGAAGATTGATTTGCTTTTTATTTAATCTCATGCAACCTGTGAACATATATAGACATGTTATTTTTCACGTTGAAAAGGAAAACATTCCCAAATTAATATTTAATAGAAATATTTTCCTGAAAATTGAAAAATCTACGACAAAAATGAATAATCTTTTTGTAAAATCTAACAGGTAACAACTAATTCCCCGGCTAAAGCCACGCTGGACATTGAAATACATCTGATAGATATTGTGAAAGGACCCTAACTCAAAAGAAAAATATGAAAGTGAAAATTTGCATTTTTGTTCACATAGTAATTTGATTTTATATTCCAGTCTCAATTAAGAACTCATTATTATTATACTCAGATGAATGATGAAAAGAAAAAATCAGAAAGGATTTTTCACCAGAAATCACTTGTAACATTGATAAGAGAGTTGCATTGCATTCAGTCTTCAATACATTTTTGTCGTCGAAAATCTATTTCTGTTTTTCCTTCATGTATATGGCTGCAAACAATTTATTTCCATATTCAAGTCCTCCTTTTTTGAGCTCCAATAATTCAAGATCGATACATACTGTTGAAATTAAATTAATCTCTTTAGAAATGTTTGTAATACAGTTAGGGTTAGGTTGAATGTACACGTTATATATCACCACACAAATTATTGAAATAAATTCAATTGTATAACATCTGAATAAATATATTTCAAATAGATTGAGTCCTCACATTCTGTAGAAATAAGTTCATAGATCAGTAGTATTAGTTGCGACAACCACTTTGCGTCGAGATTACCTCCGCCCTCAGATGTGTATAAGTCTCTTTATACACTCAGGTTTGAACTTCAGTTTAACCACAAGTTCAAACTGAAAATGAATAATGCCCCTTAGTTACCTTCTAGTCTGTAGCCAACTTCAACCCAAATTCAGATTTGGCTTTTGTCGTTTAGGACACAACTGACAATAATTGACCTGTCACTGAATAACGTATCGGGAGATTTTGCAAATTTGGGAAGGTTATTTTGCCCAAAAAATAGTAGTTCATGTAACAAGTATGCAAAATGAGGCTTTAGCGGACGAATCGGAATGTTCACAATGGACGAGGCGTCAGCCAAGACCGTAATTCGAAGACGATGTCCGCTAAAGCCTTATGCGTATGTGTTGCATACAACATTTTTTTGTATTAGCTTTTCAAATACCAAAATCATTGGTAAGTCAAAAGTCAATTACCATCCATACATACGGTGGTCTAAAGAAGCTGTGTGTTATCAAATACTTGAAGTATGAGTGTTAATTGTTCCTGAAATAAGTACTCCAAAAGAGTATTTCGAAGGAAACATGAGCGGTCACTACAAAATTCAAATAACTTATAAATTATTCCGACTTAGTCCATATTGCTGAAGAGAACTGAAAAAGACAATGGCAGGAAAACTCTTCGATTGATTCATCCACATGAGATGGAAGTTATTAATAACTAAATTCAGGCGAATATGCTGAGAACCAGTGCATCTGCCATATCTTTGAATTGTAAGTTATGGTGAGAACGGCCTCAGTGCATTTACCATATGTTACTAGTAGCCACTGAAGAGTTTCACTATTAACACCTGGCTCCAACATCAGATCAGCTCTAAGATACCAAATTATAGTATTGTCATCCAAACTGCATATACATACCAAATTTCATTTCGATACAACTATAAGTAGGTTAAAATGGACTTCCAAGATTTGATTACATTGTTTGTTAGTTACAAGTGAAGCTAATAAAAGCGTGTTAAAATACCCTTCCGGCTCGCAGGCTCAACTTTTTCTAAAATAAGAAATGTATAAGTCAATAAGCTCAAACGATGTCAACGAACCCCCTAGTTCATTGTTGTAAACTCCCAAAATTATCTATGGGAATCCATGCCAATTTGTTGAAGTTGTATTTTAGAAGCTTTCATTCATCCGTGCCGATGTCTGTGGGTTTATAATTTGACCCACCTCCCTGGTCGGAGATTATGAATTTTCAGTCAAAATTAATAAATTCAAAATATCTGACGAGTTTTGTAATTATGGTCCGATTCTATTCAAAATTGGTATGTGGGGGTTTTTGAGGTCGGAGAAAAAGGCCTCATAATAACGATGATTTAACAAAAATGCATAGATTAAGGGGTACTTACAAGCAATTATTTTTTACTTTTTAGCAAATTTGAATAAAAGCTTGTCTTTTAATAAAAACTTTTTAACAAAAAATTAAACCGACGAAATACGGAACTGAAAAGTAAAAAATTAAAACTTTTTAACAAATAATTAAAACGACGAAAAAATCAACTGAAAAGCAAAAAATAAAATGAACCTTTTTAGTCTAAATGATAATTGAGCTCCTAAACTAATGTAAGTAACTGATTTTGAGTCGGCGCCAAACAAACAATTATCGAAGATCATTATCTATGAAAGAAGTCATCAAAACGCAGCCGTGCATCTCGCTGCCATCATTTTACGCTTCACCTAATTCAATTGCTAGTTTGTTTGGCGCCGACTCAAAATCAGTTACTTATATTAGTTTAGGAGCTCAATTATCATTTAGACTAAGAAGGTTTATTTTATTTTTTGCTTTTCAGTTGATTTTTTCGTCGGTTTAATTTTTTGTTAAAAAGTTTTTATTTTTTACTTTTCAGTTCCGTATTTCGTCGGTTTAATTTTTTGTTAAAACATTTTTATTTTTCAATTTTTTGTGTCTAAAATCTACCAATTACTATCTACTTTTTGATTACTTCCAAAATACTTACTTACCCACCTTACTTCAACTATTACCAGTTAAATAATATGATTATCTACTTTTACTATTTGTTGTAATATAAATTATTTTCGTTGTTCTGGTTAGTTTATTTCATTACTTTGTATATCATTCCATCCTCTCATAAAATATACTGATTTTGACGGATGTGGAACAAGAATAATGTCAGTAGCGATCTGTCATTGTCAACTACGTATGTGTATGCCAATGTTCACTAGTGAAAAATCAATTATCCCCTATTTTTCTACCCGTAAGGGTGGCTAATTCCTTTCGAAATCCAAATATAAGGTATACCCTATCTATTAAAAAAAGAATCATCCAAATCGAAGAACCCAGTACAAAGTTATGCCTGATATAGAATCGGTTAACGGACCAGATTCAGAGGTGAAACCTTTTTCGCTACCGTTAGGGGTGGATTTCATCTTTTAAATTCAAATGGGACCAAATTCGAAGTACACCCTATCCACTGAAAAAAGAATTATCGGAATCGGACGCCTCAGTAAAAAGTTATGCGTGATCATACATAAAAAAATATGATGGAAAAAAAAATACGGGTCGAATAGAGAACCTCCTCCTTTTTGGTTTCGTCGGTTAAACGTCTTTTATATTCATGAATATTTTCGAAATTCTTTAATGAATTATTGGTCTATAAAATTATTGTATCCAGCATAAAAATATGAGGTCTTGAGTTTTACAAATGTTTTAATGTCATTTACAAATTATATCTTCGAATATTTGAAAAATATCCCTTTTGAAAATTAAAAACATGTTCTTGTCATGAAATACAGGATTACAACAGCGTATTGATTAATTAAAAAACAGGAAAATTTGTGAGGCTTGAAGTTTCACTTCAATTCTATCCAATGTTTGACAGTTTATTGATTCCGCATTTATCAATTACTTGCTATGATCTTTAATAATTCGTTTCAGTTTTCTTATCATTCTTTATTGAAATTTAATTAAATTTTTTTTCATTCCACTGATATTTTATTATCATCAACTCATTGAAAGAGAAAATCTAGTACAAAGGAATATTAAACAGAAGTAAAATCAATATAGACTGATAACAACTGCACCATTCTGCATTGTAAAACTTGTTTAGAATCGCCATATCGGAAGTTAAACATGTCCGTATGATAAACAAATAAATATATCTTTTGACGAACATTCCAACCATTTCGTTCTCTCTCAGCATATCTCACAATGCACATAGCTCTTTGTTTGCGGATTTGAATCCAAGTCATGTTATTTTTGAATGTTCCCCATTCAAGGCCAAGCTCGTTGCTGTATTCTTATTTTGATTTAATCTCGGCCATGAACGTGACTGCACATATTGGGATTGGGTGTGTAGTTAATAGCGCCGTGTACTCTTGTTTCTGTTCAAGCTTTCGAGTCTTTATTGGCTCTTCTTCAGGAACTCTACAATTGTTGAAATTCAGTAAAACATTATAGTGATGAAAACATGATTTTTTAATAACGAATTTTGAAGTAAAAAATAAGCGTTGCTTTTCACAATGATATCCAGATCCATGGCTAACACCAATTCCAAACTTGCTTCACTTCGTAACAAATGCACCTTCATCATCAAATACAGAAAACATAACCTTATCCCACAACACATCTCCCACGGTATTAAAAACATAGTAGACCTTACAGCTGCAGCTATCGGAAAAACCCTTCATCCTACGATTTATTCTTGTTTCGTACACTCGCGTTTCGTACACCTCAAAAATTTACCTGAAATATTCTTGTTTCGTACACTGAATTAATGATTTTCGGCTTCTCGTTTCGTACACGGGGCTTGTGACTCAGTGGCACGAGTGTTGGTCTTGTGTCCACTGTTTCCACCCGGCGTGGGTTCGACTCCCGCAGCTGGTGAACAATTTTTCAAGGCCCCAAGAGTGGTTTCGGATCCCACTATAAAAGATAAGGCCCCCGTGATCTTAACTCGTACAAGTTTTCATTATCTTCTGAGGGTTGGTCAAACAACTTAGTGCGAATTTACACGATCCAATAAATTGGTCAATTTTGTGACCTTGAATTTTATTGATAGGTGTAAACAGAAAATTGTCGTCAATTTGAACTTGACCAATAAATTGATGAGTTTAGAATCGGTTCTAATTTTTCATCAATTTTTAGTGACAATTTGCAGTAACTTTCGGCCATGAATTGGATGCCTGCAAGAACAGATATTTTCAGGTTATATGTTATTATTTACGCGATTTCACATACCCTACCCTAACCGCGAGAAAAATGATAGTGCGAAAAAAAAACATAATTTAGTTGCATTACATTCGCAGCAATGTGCATTGCTGAATATAAAAGACATAGATGTAGAAGATGGTGGATTAGATCTTGGATTGAGAAAAGAGGAAAAGGAAACTTGACATTAGATCACGAAAAATTCCTGAGTGCAGATCCTAATCAATTCAAACGATATTTAAGATTGGATCAGAGTCAATTGAATAATATTCGGAACTTTTCCTATAGTTGAACCATTTCTTGTCAGTATGTTGGTATTCCTGAGTAAAAACTGTTGCCAAAATTGACCAATAAATTGTCAGGTGTAAATATAACCCATATTGGTCAATTTTATTGTTCAATTTATTGATCAATTTTATTGGATCGTGTAAATTCGCACTAAGAAACCGGTTAAAAACATTTTTTTTTACAATTTACATCGACCATTGCAATGATCTGGTTACCGGGTAACACAGGTAACTTTATAGGTAAGTAGGTAATTTTATAACTAAATATCATAACATTTATGAATTTGAAACACTTTTTTACTTTGTTTTCTATCACTTTATTATATTATTCCAATTCTATGAACAGGGTTGTATTTTTACAAGCTTTTATTTAACTTGCTTCGTTCGTATGTCATTCGTTCTGTCATTCTTTCCGGTTCAAAATTTTTAATTCATTTTTGGAGCACTTGCCGACATCCGATTGGGCTGGAATTTTGCAGTTTTTCTAGAGAAAAAAACAAAATGGCGGCTTAAAGATGGCGAACAAGTTTTGTGATTATGGTACGATTCGATTCAAAATTGGTATGTGGGGGTTTTCGGGGTCGAATATTAATTTTTTTTTCTTTAAAATCCATAAAATCAAAATGGCGGCTCCAAGATGGCCGATGATCTCTGTGTTTATCGTCCGATTCTGTTGAAAATTGGTATGTGGAGGTTTTCGGGGCCAGATATTATGAATTTTTCATCAAACAAAGTCGAAACCTGCGTCTTTTGCAAACATCATTTCTTGTATGTAGATCTGTAGTATTGGAAGCAGTCCTTCTCTAGCACGTTTCTTGACCTTTTGCAAGCATAAGTAAACTCAATTTTAACACATGTGTGGCTTGATTTTGTTTCCAGGTACTTATAGCCCTTGCATGTTGACAACGTCCTAGGGCATAGTCTTTCGGTGCACATCCATGATATGTTGTTGGTATATGTACGTTCCATTGTATAACGATGTCCTGAATGCAAAATGGCTGGTTTCCTTATTTTCGTTTCAATAATTTGAATGTCCATGTTAAAAATATCGTTGTCGCAGTAACTCTTCATATGATCACATGAGAGCTTCCAAAATAATATTAGAAACAACACCCTTTATATATACATTATTTCAATACCATCGCTAAATAATCAAAATGAAATCACCTATGAAGGTACTTTCGATAGCAGGTACCAACACCCTTTAGGACATCGCAATGGCCGGTGTACTAAAAGAGAAGCCAGAAATGAATTAATTATTTCGGTGTACGAAACAAGAATATTTCAGGTGAATTTGCGAGGTGTACGAAATAAGAATATACCTTCGTACATGGTGTAGACTTTTCGTGCTATCAAGTCTTTGTCGCCTTCGTCAAAACATTTGGTGGAACCGGCATCTTTACGCTTCCTTCTTGATTTGATAGGATTTGTCGCGATTCTTTTTTCTGTAGTTTGAGTTCAAATAACATTTATTAGCTGAAATTATATAGCAGAATACAACTGAACACTTCCCGTGAGAAATAAAGACTGACAAATTTTACCACAAAAAAGATTTAAATTTTACCTGATATGCCTATTTACGAATATTACAATCCGGCTCTCTCAACTAATATTGGCTAATCGAGGGTATTTATGATCGAGTTTGGCATACACAATAGAATCGACCTAGGTAGTTTTACTGCAGTCATTAAGTCGAAACTATCGTGAAACAAACTTTTACTTGCTAATCTAATCTTGGTGTCTTTATTCCTCTTCCACAATTTCTCATAACCGTAAAATGTAACAAAAACACTTTGAATACTTTTTATATCTGAGGTGAATAAATTGAATTAAATTAATTCGGTCAAAAATAATGAGGGAAAATAGTAAATGTAACTCTGGAAAAGGGCCATTTTTGTAGTAAAATATTTAGCGCCTGACTTTCAATGTTTGGGTTCGGGTCATTACTGAAATAAGTGGCGCTTTCTCTACTTTCATGAATTTCCAGAAAAACCGTATTAAAACAGCTGGAAATTTGGACAGGAATTGGGTATTGTTGTTACCCATCGGAACATCTTATATTTCGACATTACACCCTGCCTGGGAATGAAGTAAAATTTACATCTCTGTTCAATACAAGTTCATCTTATACGCCTGTTGAATATACCTCACCTGTACCACTTCTATCGTCATCAACAAAAGAATTCACTCTCAGGAACGTAGGGACGTTCACCACACTCAGTTCGTCAGGATTCGTAGGCAGGTACACCCCGCGAGAACACATGACTATCGAAAAATTGGGCTAAATCACCGAAAAAATGATAATCACGCAACCAGGAATTTATTCACCGAGGTAATGGCACAACAAGCTTTCTGGGTCGAAGTTTCGTCGAAAACTGATTCGAGAATTGACTTTTAACAGTTCGTATAAAAATAACCGCGACACGAAAATAAAGCATAATGAAAAACTTGTCCCCAGCTATAGTAATTGACGTACTAATAAATTGAGCTATTGTAAGTCATATGATACGCGAGATATGGATATGAATCACTCACATGTATACGAGAAAATAGGTGATGCACATGGCGAAAAATACATCCGATTAGTAGATATACAGTATATCTATTCCGATTGCTCAGCAAAATTCCATTCGAGCCATGATTTGATCGAATGGAATAGTAAGTACAAAATTCGTAAATGCATTGAAATTATTCTTATTTTCGGCACAAAATATATATTTTCGAACAAACTTAACTTAGTAAATTGTTACTGTTTGACTTCCAGTATAATTCGTAATTTATGTAATTAGTGCAATTGGAAATGTCTCGTCTTGGAGAGTAATTCAAATTGAACAACAAAAATATTGTTAATGAACTGAGGAAAAAATATTAAGATTGTGAAATTATTGGAAAAATGATACATTCTACATGAGAACCCAACGACTGGAAATCAGAGTCGTACATGTTTTGCATTGAAACAAATATCTTCTAACCACATCAAAAAAACATCATTCTTCGATATACCCACGACAAGTTCATACCGACTGAAAATCATAATAATAATAGTTTTCTCTTTGAACATTAGAAATCTGAACGTCAGCTACTCCAGTAGCGGTGGAGCTAGAGGTCACGGTTTGTAAAAGTTGAAAAAATATGCTACGAGTATTTTCATGCCATGCCAAATTTTCAGGGATGGTTTTTGAGATCATTTTCAAACAAAAAATAATAATCAGCTGTATTGACTAGAGTAGATTATACGTCAATCACCAGTCAGTATACAGGGTGACCCAGGGGTATGTGCAAGCTCCATATCTTTTTTCTATGCAAGCTATCGACTTAATTTTTTTCAAAACGATGGGTCCGACAATGATGCACATTCTGAAAAATGTTCTATTCAAATACAGGATGTCCCAAAATAAGATAAAAAACAGTAGTTTTTTTTAAACGGCAACCCCCTATTTTTGTATCGGTGTGAAGTTAGCAACGAAATCTTATCCACGAATTATTGGAATCTTATCTGCAATAGTTTTTGACTTATGACAATTTATGTGTAGTGCATAGACCCACAGAAAAATTCATAACTTCAGAACCATTCAAGATAAGTTGACCAACTTTTTTCCAGTCAATTCCTCAGGCTTTAGGGCGTGTTTTGAGAGAGAACTCGGTGTCGATGTTCCATCGCCTACTATGATTTTTTGAAAATCATGAATTACAAATGGCAATAACTCGAATGATATTTTTTAAGAGCTTTGCGTCTATACAGTGCTTCTCAAAAGTCCCCTCCCCCCCCTCTTATTTTTGGAACGATTATACATAAACGAGTGAAATTTGGAAACTGAATATTAAAGGTTGAAAACTTCCCTACTAGTGATAATAGATGACGAAATCGTCAAAGATAACGTCACAAGGCCATTGTGACCAATAATTTTAAATGGAACCCTACGGCAAGCGACACCTCTTTTAAAAGGTATCGAAAAAACCTATTCAATGATACTAATTTTGTTTGTGTTTATGGCAGTTTTGGCAACTCGCTTTTAAGAAACGCAAAGCTGAGATGAATTAAATCAGTAAGTTTTTGTACATTTAATAATTTGTGTATTGTTGATCGAACGTTCAACTGTTTTAGCAGCTTTTGGTACTTTTAATATTTTTGTACATTTTAATAATTTGTTAAACTGTTGTGAGTCGAACGTTTAAGTGTTTCAAGAAGCGAAATGGTACGTGCTTTAGATGATGAAGTAGCAGCGTTCCTAATTCTTGGTGAAACTGGACAAAATATTCATGCAGCAGAACGCATTTTTAATGAGAGGTTTCCCGATCGCCCCGTTTCGAGGACTTATGTGGGGGAGCTTCTTCGTAAGTTTGAAACAACGGGTAGTATTGATGATGCGAAACGATCTGGCAGAACACAAATTTCTGATGAGAGAAAAATTGATATACTGGCAGAAGTAAAAGTTAATCCCACTTCTTCAACAACTCACGTTGCATCTACCTGTGAAGTCAGTCGGAGTACAGTACACAGGGTGTTGAAAAAAAAACAAATTTCATCAATACAAATTAAAAATGGTTCATCAACTCTCAGACTACGTCCCAGACCGAAGACTACAATTTTGTGAAAATATGGAAACTAAAATTAACCAACAGCCAGACTATGTCAAAACGATTTGTTTTAGTGACGAAAGTACTCTCTATCTGAATGGAAATGTAAATACACAGAATGTGAGGTATTGGAGTGACGCAAATCCTCACCTGTTTCGTGAAACACATACCCAATTTCCCCAGAAGGTGAATGTTTGGGCAGGTATTCTGGGAAACCACATCGTTGGGCCTCTTTTTTTAAATACTTATTCAACTGGTGAGGTTTATCTGGAGCTGTTGCAAAACGCAATAGAACCGTTAATCCTTGAAATTTTGGAAGATAATCCAGATTAATTCGGCAATTCGGAAATAACATTCCAACAGGATGGTGCTCCTCCACACTATTACGGTGCAGTAAGACGGTATTTGGATGAGGAGTATCGTGGTAGATGGATTGGACGACGAGGTTCAAAGGAATGGCCAGCTCGATCACCGGACCTCACACCTTTGGATTTTTTCTATAAGGGTACCTTAAATCGAAGGTTTACGCCACTGAACCTGACAATATTGACATTTTAAAACAACCTATTGTTGCAGAATGTGAGGCTGTTTCCGCAGACACATTTGCAAAAGCACGAGAAGAGTTTAAAAATAGGATATTTCACTGTCAGGAAGTGAATGGAGGTCACTTCGAGCGATTTCTTTAAGTAGATACTGATTCTTAAATCTGTAATTAATATCATACTGAATGGAATTTAAATTTTAATGTTTACTGATGAGCCATTAAAACTGCCATAAACACAAACAAAATTAGTATCAGTGAATAGGTTTTTTCGATACCTTTTAAAAGAGGTGTCGCTTGCCGTAGGGTGCCATTCAAAATTATTGGTCGCAATGGCTTTGTGACGTCATCTTTGACGATTTCGTCATCTATCATCACTAGTAGGAAAGTTTACAACCTTTAATATTCAGTTTCCAAATTTCACTTGTTTATGTACAATTGTTCCAAAAATAAGAGGGGGGAAGGGGACTTTTGAGAAGCACTGTATAGGGTTAAGGGTATACTTTGTGAAGTTTGCAAGATTTGTTGTGAAAAAGGAAATGTTGATGGTTTTTTAGATTCGATTGGGCCGCGGTCGTTAAATTGTACACATCCTTCAAACCTTCAATAATTTTACACGTATAATTGTTAATAATGAATTTCACTCGCGAAGAATTAGTGAATATGGTTTACTGTATTATCTGACAGAAACTTCACGGGTGTCTTCATTCCAAAAGTTAAGAGATCGGTATTGCGTCTTATACCAAATGGGAAATTGTTGATGGTCAGATCAATGAGGACTTGCTAGTTTCATTGATGCTACAGGAACATCTTCACTTAGTCAGTAAGGAAACGGATATTTCACAAAGTAGTGGAAACAGAATAATATTGGAACATAAGTTCCACCCTGATCATCTGTACCTACATTAAGAATTGTATGGTAATGATTCTGTTGATAGAGTTGTATTTACATGAATGACATGATTGAGGAAGATTATAATACTTTAAACTTCTGATGAACAATGTTTAAGAACAACTGGTCGATCAACAGTCATAATATGCATTATTATGTAATCGAAATTCATCACTGCTTGAGGACTGTTGATCAGCGATGGTCGCTCCATGTTTGGGGAGGAATAATTGGAAATCACATTATTGGACCCTTCTTTTTCAACAATGTGCTGAATGGTGAAAGGTATTTATATTTTTTTCCGCGAACAATATTCCGGGATGTTAGGAGTGGTGGTTTGAACATCGGAAGGGTGGTTGAAACACGATGGTGCTGCAGTGCATAACCATAGGATGCAAGAATTTTTAGATAGGCAGAGGAGTTACTATCCTTTGGCCGGGGCGATCCCCAGACCTTACTCCAATTGATGTCTTCCTATGGGGGCACGTGAAGGAAAAGTTTTTCAGAGATCGTCCAACAACTGCAGAGAATATGGAAAATAGGATCACGGAAGCCTTCCGTTCAACTGATGGAGCAATGTTCAGGGCTCATTCACTAGACGACTAGCAGCTTGCGTGGAACATGATGGCGACCTATTTGAGCATTCATGAGTAGTCTTTTCCCAAAATGTTTACATTGTTTTCTGTTAATCATCCTTTCCTGTTCTTGTAAAGATTTCTAGAATTGTTTCCTTTGTGATATACTCCTGTTTCTATTACAATATATCATTATTTTATCATAAATAAATGCTATTTGTTTGATTTTATATTTGCATAGCACAGTATCTAATATGGTTTATTATCACCTGTTTGTTCAGCGATTACTGTCTATTTATTTTTTTTTAGAATGCACAAGTGTACGAAAGTGTCTCATAATCCTGAACTGAACAATAATTCCATTTAGGTCAGTCCTGAAAATAAAAGGGAAAATGTCTTAGTTATATCTGACTCACTGTATACTCACCGAATAGTAACAGAAATAATGTTGTATTCACCTACCTTTAATTTTTTTATTTTCTCTAATTTTGTATATATTATTATTGCCATGACATTGTCAATATTTAATTTTGTTTTCAGAACTTGTAGTTGTTTATTATGTTGTAGGAAGGGTTTGTCTTTCAGTTCTGTCAACAATCAGCTGATCGACCTTGCAGAGATACTATCCAGGGCATCAAAAATGAGATACGTCATTTTCTTGATTGATTTCACCTCTCATGTTTATGACCCTTGGTTGTCGCCCAATTGTACGGTGATATGCATCTTCCGTCCAATGTTCCAACATTCAGTATGAAAGATAGAGAGAGAAATATCGAGTCCAGATTTGAAGTTCTTTCAAGTACAGTTCTGTGTCGATTTTTTTTTGGGGTAGAAAAAGTTTTCAGATTAAAAATCATTCCTTTTCGCCACCGATCGTCATGAGAGAAAGTCTCGCTTTGATTTGACGAAATGTCTTGCTAATTATTTTAATAGGACATTTACATGTTTGCGATTTGGTTTACCCACTGATGATTAAGATGGCCATTTTGTACAATTTTTTCTTTGTAATTCAACACGTGTGTGAATGGGTAATAAGTAATCCTATTCAACAGGGTCCTTGGTTTCCTTGGTTTCTTTGGTGTTTATGGTGCTGGCGTTTCTTCGTGACCACCAGTTGTTAAGCACAACCGAGATCTTTGGATAAATTTTTTGGTTCCATTCGGTTTTTCCGTTTCTTTTCATCGTTTGTCTGTCTGCCGTCCAGAGAGTCCCAAGTATAGTCCCGTTTTGCTGTCCGGTGATTCCTGTATGTCCTAGACAAAGGAGCTAATCAACCCTCCAACAGGGAAGAAATCAACAGTTGAATACCGTTGAAGACTGAAAGACCAACCCTCTTGTAACTGGAAAAAACTATAGGTATCTATTCATACCATGTTAATTTTTTATGACCGTTTGCTTTTTCAACACATTTTTTTTTATTATTATAATTGATCATCGTTCCTGGAGAACATAATTTTTTTTGTACATAATTGTACATATATACATGTGTTTTGCATTAAACTATCAATGGGGTAATCGATTTTTATTTCATTAAGTTTTGTCACCGATATATGTTTTTGGTTTCTGAATTCCGTAACATAAAAAATTTAGTGGCGCTCAATTTCATTTTTGTAACGATTATCTAATTTTGACTAAGTATATTTTGAACCACGACCTATTTGCCACCAGACGAGGAGCGTCGTTCGCTGTGTGAAAAAATAATGCCACAACAATTTCATTTTGTTTAAACATGTTCTTTTCAGAATTGTATGGATGTGTGAAATTATACGACAGCGGCCTACTTGATTCCTTTTTTTTTCGAAAACATCAACATATCGTATATTGCGATAACTTGGATAGAAAAATGTTATGGAGCTTGCACGCACCCCTGGCACACCCTGTATACGTGACTGACTTATAATCCGCTCTAGTCAATACAGCTGATTATTATTTTTTGGTTGAAAATGATCTCAAAAAACCATACCATGAATTTTGGCAAGGTATGAAAATACTCGTAGCATGATTTGTTGAAAATATAAACAGGATGTTCATAAAATCAGATGTGGAATCATCTGCGACTGAAAGATAAACTTTAGTCACTATCTTCCATCGTCAAGATAACCTCTTGTGGGGTATTAATGTTGAAAAGGGAAACATTCTCAATTGAATATTGATAGAAAGATTTTTCTGTGAATTGAAAAATCCACGATTAAAATGAAGTTATTTTTATTGAATGTCTAACAGAAAACAACTACTTCCCCGGCTAAAGTAGTTCAATGTCCAGCGTGGCTTTAGCCGGGAAGTAGTTGTTTTCTGTTAGACATTCAATAAAAATAACTTCATTTTAATCGTGGAATTTTCAATTCACAGAAAAATCTTTCTATCAATATTCAATTGAGAATGTTTCCCTTTTCAACTCGTAGCATATTTTTTTCGATAACTTTCACATACTGTAACTTCCAGCTCCACCACGGGTGCGGCGACTGACTCTATGTTGATTATTGAATATTGAACAATTATTTAAAATAAAATTCATTCGGTATAATATTTCTTGCAACGCTACCTCCCGTACTATTAGTAATGATTCTATTCAATAACTTTCATCGGATCCATGCGGGTACTATTCTGATGCCCATTCGAAAAATTTCAGTGGATTGAGATTAGTAGATCCTGCAAGTCAAGCCACAGAATCACCTCGACAAATCCATCGTTGAGGAAACTGTTCTATGATTGAGAAGTTGACATGGGAAGAAACTCCATCATGCATGTAGAATATGATTATCTTGTAGCGGTCAACCCATTACACACGGGTCCTTGACATTTTCCCACAATTTTTTTAAATTCACGTATAAGAAGTTGCCCTATCAAATAATTTAAAACTATTTCTGTCCATTCATTAATCTGAAATCTCTAACGTTGTTTTGTTTGAAGAACTGGATGAGGATTCTACTCATTTCATGAATGGAGATTGAATGAATTGATGATACTATCCCTTCCAAATCTTGTTTCATCGAAAAACAATAATTTTCCGATAAACTTGTTATTTCTTCAATGTTTATTTGAGAAAATACGCTGTGTGACTCTTCAGAATATGAAAGCGATGCGGAAGTTCCCATTTCATAATTCTATAAACCACCGATTTTGAGGTACTAATTTGAGCCGACACAATTTTCACATTGGTTGAATTATTCGATTTCCCAAGGGTAAACGTGAACGGTAATAAATGCGACTGGTTTCCCTGAATTACCATTACATAGGGCGAAAAAGAAAATTATTATTATTATTACACAAAATTTCAATACATTTGTCTTTTATCACTATTTTTTTACAAGAATGTTGTGACAAATTGTCGATTTTATTGATCACAATATAAGTCAAGTTTTTTAATGTTACTTTGAGCATAACAAGATAGCGTGATGAAATTTCAATCAGCCAACTTTTTTTATTGTTATTTCCCAGTAGGAGTTATTTGTAGTATTCTTCTCAGAAATTGTAACTTACTTGAGAGTGATAATGAAACTGAATTATTATTCCAAATATGGTGTACAGAGAAAATGGTGGTCATCTTACACGATACTTTTACCGTAAAATTATTTATAGAATATAAAAAAAATCACATAAAAAATATGTACTAGTAAATTACAATGGGACTAGTTCAGCCATAGTTAGTGAGATAGAGTAATATTGTTATACTTCTTCAATGAATCAAATATTTGGAATATCATCATGAAAGTATTCTTAGGAGGCACTATTCAAGAAAAATCGTAGGAAATTCTAAATTATTTTTACTTATACTTCCCGAAGTATGGCCCAGTACTTCTGGGACACCAAGTATAAAATATAACGTCTGAATTTTTATTTTTAAATCTGTTCATTGATATTGCGAGCGTCAAATGAATATTTAAGTGCCTTGCCAACATTGCGTTTTTGCGGCCGCGCAAATGAATCTCATTGTTTAAAATGAAAGGAGTCAGATATCCCGGCAAAACGGATTGGGATATGTATGGTATATTCCATTAATTAGTGACTTGTCACACATTGCATTTTCTTGAAGCCGTCAAATCCCAGAAAATGCAATATGCGACAAGGCTTCCGTTGTGTTGCAGAACGCAATGTGTGGCAAACTTGAAAGAAAGCACCAGAAGCGCTCTTTGTGAAATTCACCCATTTAAGGGGGATACCTAGCTAACGACTCTCTGGAGCTCTAATAGTCTAAGAGCCGGTGGGAGATCTGATAACTCGATGAGACATATTTTTTATCAAATATAATTTATAAACAAATATGCCTATGATAACTTGCCTATCGAAAAGTGTTCATAGCTATTTTTAATTGAATTAATTTTAATCAATTTTCTTTCATCACCTTCACTCTTTTGATAACCGAATGAGTTTCATCTCAACTGATAGTTTTTAACACACAGAATATGCCCAGGTAGGCTTGCCTACTTATTTCTGTGCATGGCTACCTGGCAAGCAGATGTGAACAGGTAAGTCAATATAGGTAACTACACCGATCTGTTAAACAATCGAAATTGATATCATAGGTAGGATAATTTAATTACAAAACCAAGTCTTAGAATTTTAGCTATTTGATAGGTGCGAGAGAGAAAGTAGAGTGTCCGAGGTCCGTGTGATAGAACAGGACACAACATAGCAGCTGCACGCTACCTGACCATTGAATGAATCCGAGTGCGTATGCTCGTGCACATGTGAGTGACAGTGAAAGTATTTATTTACACTCGACAGTAATTTTGAACTCTAATTTATCATAACTCTAATTTTGATTACAATTTTTGTATTATTTCACACTATATATACTTACAGCTATGAAATAATAAAAAATAAATAATTTAATATATTAATAAATAAAATAAAAATAAAAATTCAACAATTTTTTTTTCATTTTAAAGCTAAATTATAAAATTCAGAAATGATGAAAAAATCTATATTTTTTTATTTAAAATTAAATAAAGAATAATTTATCTATTATTTAAAATCAAATAAATGCCGTAAAGCGGGAAAGAACAAGTGTAACTTTTAAAATTTTAGTATAATAAATTAAAAAAATCATTAATATAGAAAAATAAAATTTAATACATTTATGTTGTTAAAAGCGTTTATTACGAAGCATATAAAAGAGTTCAAAATTACTGTCGAGTGTAAATAAATGCTGTCACTGTCCCTCACATGTACACGAGCATGCGCACTCGGATACATTCAACGGTCAGGTAGCGTGCAGATGCTATGTTGTGTCCTGTTCTATCACACGGACCTCGGACGCTCTACTTCCTCTCTCGCACCTATCAAATAGCTAAAATTCTGAAACTTTATAGCTTGGCAATAATATTTTATGTACGATTTTTTGCAGGCAAGCCTATACGATTGGTTTTGTAATTAAATTATCTTACCTATGATATCAATTTCGATTGGTTAACAGATCGGTGTAGTTACCTATATTGACTTACCTGTTCACATCTGCTTGCCAGGTAGCCATGCACGAAATAAGTAGGCAAGCCTACCTAGGCATATTCTGTGTGTTAAAAACTATCAGTTGAGGTGAAACTCATTCGGTTATCAAAAGAGTGAAGGTGATGAATGAAAATTGATTAAAATTAATTCAATTAAAAATAGCTATGAACACTTTTCGATAGGCAAGTTATCATGGGCATATTTGTTTATAAACTATATTTGATAAAAAATATGTCTCATCGAGTTATCAGATCGGTGAAGGTCGACCTCCCACGGTCTCCTCTACTATAACGGCTATCGTCAACAATGCATTATGGTGCAATGTTAAACTGGTCACCCTTTTAAAAATGCTTTCCCAGTCAATTAACGATATGTAAATCCCGAATAAAATTTAATCTCCTTGGAATATGTCAAGAGAACGTTTTTCCAACTCAACTTTCGAATAAATGAAGCACAAGTCAAACAGTTTCCTCAGGTTTATGTGACTCAACATAATGAAAATTAACACTGAGATATATATTTTTTCCGACTTGGGAATGAATTGAATGATATATTTCCCTTTCAGATGATCTAATGGGTTTCATATCTACACCATAATAGTCTTTAATACGTTCTCTTATATGGTTGTCTATCATTTTCGGGAAATGGGTTGAATGTTTTCGTTTCAACCTTGTGAGTATTGAAAATTATATGGAAGTCACTCGCTTATCTACCCAATATGAGCCTTAGTTTTATTTTCAATAAGGGATGTCTAGCAGTGAACAACTTGAGGAATTATGTTATATTATGTTTTCCATAATATCAACTTCCATTCCACTTGATTGATTTTCCTCTTCGTTTTCCTCAACATGGATGCCGTCCTTCTAGTGTCGAAAAGTTGTAATTACTCCGGTATGTACTATCATAGAATAGTTTACGAGTGTCTCAAAGACATCGCAATATCTTACATAAAAAAGTTGTAATGTAGTCGCTGTGACCACAAGTAGCAAGTTTTGTTGTACTAACGTCGTAACGCTATCAAAACAGAAAAAGATATACACTGAGTGCATAAGCATTCCACTAGTTCCGCCTAATGGAAAACGCTAAAAATAACTGACATTTACAATAGAGGTTATGTTGATGTTGAACAGTTATATTTATTTTTTATTTATCACTCGAAGTGCACATACATATTATTTATGTCTTTCCTTGTTGTAAAGACAATTGAAAGAACTGGATGAACTTCATTTTTTTGCAGTGTTCCGATAGACTGATTAATTATTTCAGATGTTAATTTAGGGGTAGGCACTCATCCTTCCACTTCATATTTTTCTATACGCTCCAGTTCTCTTGTAAGGCAGATTGGATTTTTGTTTTGGCATTTCAATCATTCATACGGAATTGAATATTATACATATATAACACAATATACTTTTCCAACAAAAATAACATAACCAACAAAAATAATCTAACTTAGATACATAATGTAATCATTACGACCAAAGTTCATCAGTTGATAAAACTATATTACATGAGTACAATATGTAGTCGTAGAAACGTTTCAAAAATCTATTCATTAGAACCACATATGTTCATTGTCATAATAACCTCACAGCAACTGCTCTTAAGTTCTACTTAACGACATATACAATTTATTTACATACAAACCATAGTACAACTTCATCTCGAGAATTCTTTATTGGACTCTCGTTATATCTACTACACGACGTCATAGCAACGCCTGAAGGTTATAAAACGCACATTAACTTTTTGGTTTTGAAACATACAAATACGTGGTCTTTAAGACGGTATAAGAAGTCATTATGTTAATTTTATCACTCTGTGCTACTTGGGTACAGTGTCAGATTTTGAAATGAAGACATTTTATCTATAAAGTATTCTAACATATTTTAAGAGTTTTATGTTTAAATATAAAATAATACCTAATGCCGAAACTCAACAAACCCGAATCTCCAATCCTTGAAGTTGGAAATGTTAGAGCTGGAAAATAATCTTCTACTAGCGATTTGAGTTGTTCTTGGAAATTACAGATTTGGATGTCACGCTAGGTATCTCTGTATTCGTAGACTGGGGCTTCATAATTCCTTTTCGTTTAATGTTGCACCGGAAAAACAAATTCTGGAATTGCTGAAGTCAACATTTTAAGCACATTGTCCTCCTAAACAATTGTTGTTCTTGACAGTTTTTTTTTCAATAGCCGTATGATGTATTTTCGACTGAATTACGGGGAGCTATCAAATCTACGGAATACAATGAACAAAACACTATGGTGAGAGATAAAATTGTCATTAGAAGATTTGTCAAATCTATTCAAGAATACGTATTGAGAAAGCTGAATCTAACTACAGAGAAAACAATTAATTATGCAGAGCAACGGAAATAAGCAAGCTTCATTCCAGAAAGCTCCAAACAGAAATTGTATGTCATTGAGAATAACACAAGCAAGCAAGGAGTTGAGAAATATGGAATGAAGAAAGCAAGATGTGATCATTTGCGGTTTTGAACATGAATCCAGGAAATACCATGCTTTAGAAAACACGTATGCTAAGAATTGGAAAATGCAATTTCAAGAAATACCAAACCGAAGGAATATGATGTTGCAACTGTTAATGTGAAAATCGATGATAAAAAATAACTCTCAAGCTCGATTCGGGTGCGGAATCAAGTGAATTGTTTATGAAGCAATCGATAAAACTTATTATTGAAAATGTTGAGATTAGACCGTGGTGGGATTTTTTTTTTGTGATGCACGGAATAATTCAGCTTTGATTTCCTTTATTGTTGTTGATATCATCAAACAATTACCTATTATAGATTCAACAGGTTGTAGAGAGTTGAATTTTATATAGACTTTAGTCAAAGTTCAATAAATTAGATGAAATCCTTAGAATTTATTATGATGTCATTAAAGGTTGTGGAAAATATTCAAAACATATTAAATTGGAATATAATTCTGTTCCACTTTTCTCGTAGTGCCTCCAGCTTTACAAGATAGATTGAATACTAAATTAGGAGAATGGGTCAATCCGTTAGTTATTGCAATGAAGATTTGATGTACTAAAATGCTTCGATAAAATGAAGCAACTCTTTTAAGACACTGCTCTGAATATGAAAGATGGGTATCTACAGATTAGGTAAACCAGTACGGATATGAATACATTCATATCCGCAATTATTTTTTACTGTTTAGCACATTTGAATAAAAGCTTGTCTTTAAAAAGGTTTTTCATCAATTATTTTATTTTTAAACAATTCGCAAAAAACTGAAATGTCAATATGAAAACGATAAGTTTATATTATATGCGCACAAATGTTCTGAAAAATAAGTCAATCGAGGTCAATAAGGATATCCAGGCGTCAGTATCGGTTTATAGGAATTTTTCTTTGAAAATATGGATCACCACATCTCCATCGCTGATGAGTCGTTTTTGCTAGAGCTGAATTATTAAAACCATATATTTGTGAAAAGTTCAAATAGTTATTTATCGTATGAGTGTTTGCTTTTCTTGAGTGTTTTATATGCTGTTAAGACGAAATACAATACATTTTATCTACAGCTGGTATGTTATAATGAAAACGAGGACTTTTCCTGAATTGATGGCATATTTGATGTTTATGACAGTTGCTGAAAATTCATAAAATATGTTGTTCGAAAAGGTTATGATATGGTTTTTATGCCAACATGTTTGTTTATTATGCGAGTTCAGTCTTAGACTGTGTCTAATGATCATAAGACACTAGGGTTTTATTTGCACACTAGTGTTTTACTGACCTCATAAGACCTTGGTAAATAGAAGCATTATGACTTAAATAACAAACTATTCAAGATTGGCATTAGAGCAAACAGATATAGATATACTCTCTATCAAAAAGAAAATAAAAGTATAAATCGTTGGAAACCAAATGGTAAAATTTTACTATATATAAGTATAACATGAAAAATATTTGATAACTTAGAGAGTATTCAGTTCACACCAAGCACCTCAGTCCTAGATGATGTTGAATTCTGGAGGTAATGTAACCATAAGAGATTTGAGAGAATATTTGAATGAATTCTTTAGAAAGCATCTAATAGAAGGAAACTTATAAATATTTATCTAAAGAGATTCACAAAATAATTCAATAGAAAGCTCATCATCAGGATCATCTGGTGGTGATTTTATGAAACGAGAATTTTTTGGAAATACTTCTTTTCAAAATTTGGCCATTTTGTATATACCTAGTTCTGATTAATCTACTGATTGGAGTAAAAATTTACTCGTTGATAGATGAAAAATAAGATAATTTGAACGCCTGTCAAATTCAGTTTTATGAGAGGGAAAATATTCATGTTAGAAGTACATTCTATAGATTGCTAAAATAATAAAGCATAGATTACAGTTTAGTCAGTGTCAGAGAATGGAATGAGGATATTACATTACAAGTATTTTCACATATTCAATAGTAATATGAAATATTAGAATTTTTTCTATTTTTCAATCCCGATGAAATGTAATTGGAGTTCATCAACGAATTAACACGACAGTTGAATAAATTATTCATCACAGACCTCAAAGATATTTGCATTGAAATGTATAGGATGAAAAGCTTAACTGATGGTATTTTTTAACGAATATGAATAACATTTCCAGGGAATGTTGTACAGATCTGATACTTTCAGAGGACATTCTCTATATATAACAAATGTCATCATATATACGCACACGTGTTGAAGTTTATCTTTCTGTAGAGTAAACAGGTTCCATTTGCTTTCTTTACTAGAATATTACAATGATAAAGTGGTAATGACTACATGAGATAATTTCTAATTTGGTTATTGCTTTTTATTACATCATACTACAAACTGACATCGTTGGTTGAAACCGAAGAGAGTTTCAGTTCTGGGGTGAATTTGTGAAAAAAATATGTCCGTCTTGGAATCTTTCAGAGAATGATGATGTGTGGCCACTTGAATGGAATTGTATTGATTACTAACTAAACGTGGAAATTAGGAAGTCGGTCGAATAGGGAAAAACTTGTATTCCTGATAGCTTCATTTGAGGTGAAAACTGATCGTGAATGTGAGGGTTGGATATATTTGAACATACTCGATATTTTTTTCAATATAGGCCAGGATATTTTATGATATTTTTCTGTCATAATGATGAGTATTTCAACATATTTCGAAGTGAATAACAACGGAATCATTATTCATTAGAGGAAGAAATATCTCCACTCATAACTGAATTGAAATAATTCAGGTAGAATATATTTCGAGTAACGAATTTTAAGCTCCTAAAATTATTAACTTATTTCTTCTTTCAATCTTTTCTAACTTCATTAATCAATTATTCCTCCAATAGTTCCAGTTTGTTTCAGTATTTCAGGCAGAAGTTTTTGCCATACTCGCCTGTGTAAGAGAAAATATCAACAGAGGCTACCACGGCCAGCAAATCACGATATGCACGGACAGCCAAGCGGCGATTAAGGCCTTCACATCGTCAGATTCAGTTCGCTGCTGGTGTCGGAATGCATTGACGATCTGCAAAGGCTATCCATCGCCAATAAGGTAAAGCAACTGTGGGTCCCCGGTCATACCGGTGTGCCCGGAAACGAACCGGCCGACCATTTGGCCAGACAAGATGCAAAAAGCTCAACGATTGGACCAGAACTGATACTAGGAGTTTCTAGATCATGGAGCGTCTCAACCATGAAGAAAATCCTGGGAGTAAAATTCCAGGCGGCCTAGAAATAAGCTCCTGGCATGAGACAATCGAAACTCCACATCGAAGGCCCTTCTACTAGGAGGGCCAAGACTCTGCTCACACTGAGCAGAAAGGAAATCAGAATAGTGGTAGGGCTCCTCGCGGTGCACTGCCATCTAAACAAGCTCCTCAACATTATAGGTATCACGGATGATACTGAATGCAGGTGGTGCTTGGAGGATGAGGAATCAGCCACCAGTGACTGCCCAGCACTTGGCAGCAATACGGGAAGAGCACCTCGGGAGTATCGTTCTGAACCCGGAGAGTGTGAGAAAGGTGTCGGTTAGAAGGCTGGCCTCCTCCGCTCGCGAAATGGGATACCTTCAAAGCTAAACCGATTATTGCTCTGCTGCTTCTCTATCGATTGTATATGCAGATGATACCAATCTCGTTATATCAGCTGATAGCATTCCCACTATGCTATGTAATGCGCAGAAAGCTACAAATCAAATCTCCGAGTGGTGTGATTTGAATGGACTAGTTCTCAATATAACCAAAACTCAAATGATTAATTTTGTTACAAAAAATTATTCAATAGATAGCAGCCACCTAGTGAAGCTGAACAATAAATCAATTCGACAAGTCTCTGACACAAGATTTCTAGGAATCAATATTGATTCTAAACTCACCTGGAGCAATCATATTGAGTATACAGTGCGCGTCAAAATTATGGAACAAATTCGATATTTCGCAAGCCATGTACTTTTGACAAAAATCCTGAAATAAGTCGATTTTTATTTTAAAATGCCGATTTTTTTATGTATATTCTAAAGAGGTCATGTCACTGGTATTGACATGGTGACGTAATCGGTAATTTTTTTAAATTGAAATAGATGTCTTGTGATACCTCATCTGAAAGGCCTTCCAATACTGCATTCAATGATAATAATTAATTAGATTTTTTTTTGTACAGGGTGAACAAAAATTAATACTTTATTTCAATAAGAGAATAACTTTATATCCAACAAAATAGAACAGTTAAATAAGATGTTCGAAATGCCATCCACCAGTCTCTTGACAATAAGCAAATCTACGGACACATTCCTCTTGCACATTGCGAATAACTTCCGGAGTAATTCTGTTAATTTCGATCCTAATTCGATTTTTCAACTCTTGTAGATTTTGCGGCCTATCTACATAGACCTTCGATTTCAAATAACCCCACAAGAAAAAATCCAGGGGCGTAAGATCTGGAGATCTTGGGGGCCACTCTATCGGTCCGCGTCTACCAAACCACCTCCTAGGAAAACAGTTATTCGAAAACTCGCGAACATCACGTGCATAGTGCGGGGGTGCACCATCTTGTTGCAACCAAATACTTTCATTTGGTGAGTTAGGATTGTTGGCATTTGGAAAAATATCGGCAAGGCTAAGTATGAGTTCATTTCTTAAAAATTCCAAGTAACGCTCCCCTGTGAGATTTCCTTCGAAAAAATACGGGCCAATAATCCTGTCGTTTATTATCCCTGCCCAAACATTAACTTTCTGAGAGTATTGAGTATGCCCGTCCATCATCCAGTGAGGATTATCCCTACTCCAATATCTGCAATTCTGACGATTTATTGAACCATTTAGGCAAAACGTAGCCTCATCGGAAAACAGAATTTGTTTTATAAAACGTGGATTGCGGTTACACAGAACTCCACACGGCGATCGGGATCATCATCATTGAGTTGTTGATGTAGCTGTACTTTGTATGGATGGTACTTTTCTGCTTTTAGAATACGTAATACAGAACTTTGGGATATGTCAAGGTCTGCTGCAATTTGTCGTGGAGGATTATTCTCTACACCCAATAGAACATCAAGTTTCACGTTTTCTTCTATTTTAGGACGTCCAGCATTCGGAATATGTTTGACATGACCAGTTTCTCTAAATTTTTTCTCAATCTTACTGACTGTTGAACGACTGATAGGTCCATTTGGATACTTCGCATTGAACAAGTCGCATACCTCTTGCTGAGTTCTGGTTCTATCTCCGCATCCAATAAAAATTAAAACTTCTATGCGTTGGGTTTCACTTGAAGTAGCCATAGTTTACTTTAGAACCTTTTCACTTAGAATTTGTGAAGAATATTTGTTGATATTTCAACTTACATTTATTTGACACTAACTTGCCTATTATGGCATTAATTTGTGATTGTCTTTTCTTTCCATTTTAGACTAGGAAATAGCTATCGGTGTAGTAGAGCACTGACTCACTAGTCTGCCAGGGCAGTCTGAGGGATTAGAGCCTTGGCTCAAAAAAGTAAAATTTTGCATTTTTTAACACGCTTTTATTATCTTTACTTGTTACTAAATAACTCACAATGTAATAAAATCTTGGAAGTAAATATTCACCCACTTCCAATCTTCCGAATAATCTGAAATTTGTCACACATATCAAGGACCGATGACAATACAAGAATTTCATAATCATAATGTAATAATAATAAAAATATATTTTTCCAAACGCCAACAATCCTGACTCACCGAATTTATTTGGTTGCAACAAGATGGTGCACCCCCGCACTATGCACGTGATGTTCGCGAGTTTTTGAATAACTGTTTTCCTAGGAGGTGGTTTGGTCGAAGGTCTATGTAGATAGGCCGCAAAATCTACAAGAGTTGAAAAATCGAATTAGGATCGAAATTAACAGAATTACTCCGGAAGTTATTCGCAATGTGCAAGAGGAATGTGTCCGTAGATTTGCTTATTGTCGAGAGACTGGTGGATGGCATTTCGAACATCTTATTTAACTGTTCTATTCTGTTGGATATAAAGTTATTCTCTTATTGAAATAAAATATTAATTTTTGTTCACCCTGTAAAAAATATCTAATTAATTATTATCATTGAATGCAGTACTGCAAGGCCTTTCAGATGGGGTATCACAAGACATCTATTCCAATTGAAAAAAAATTACCGATTACGTCACCATGTCAAAACCAGTGACATAACCTCTTTAAAATATACATAAAAAAATCGGCATTTAAAAATAAAAATCGACCTATTTTAGGATTTTTGTCAAAAGTACATGGCTTGCGAAATATCGAATTTGTTCCATAATTTTGACGCGCACTGCATAAAACTCAAGCTTAGTAAACACATATTTCTACTCCGTCAATTGAAAAACACACTCTCTCTTGAAGTCTTGAAACTGGTATATTTTAGTCTTATTCGGTCATTTATGTGCTATGAAATGATTCATTGGGGTGCTACATCCAAGGCACAAGAAATAATCGCCATTAAAAAAAAAGCAGTAAGGTTAATGATGGCGGTACGCCCAAGAGAACATTGCAAACCACTTTTTGTTAAAATTGGTATAATGACTCTACCATGTTTGTTTATATACCACTGCATTGTCTATGTGAGAAGGAATATTACTAATATTCCTACTTGTGGACACTCTCATGACTATAGTACTAGAAATAAATATAAACTACAACAACCATTCACTAGACTATCAGTGTCGCAGAATCATCCGGGATCGATTGGTGTCAGACTCTATAATGCTCTTGACGACAATATCAAATCTGCCTCCAGCTTACATTCCTTTAAAGCTAAGCCGAAAAACCATCTTGTGCTGAAAGCACACTACTCCGTTGACGAATTTCTACAAAAATGAATTTTTCTCACCGATTGTTTTAAAAATTGTTGCCTTTAACATGTCTTGTTAAGTATACTGTGTGTTATTAATTGTAACTTGTGCATACTTTTCCGTTTACAAATACTGCCTTTTGCTTCTGACAGCCTAGTTTTAATGTTATGTAGATTGGTGTCTGCCTTTTTTAAGCTCATCTGACGTGTTACCTAAGTTAGTATGTTACAATGTAGGTTCCTGTGTTGTAATTGAACACTTCTTTAACTAATAAATTGATTGATTGATTGATTCCTAGCAGCGGCGGGTGCATAACGGGCCCGATAGAGGTCTACATGCTAATGGTTCTGTCCGCCCACATACTCTCATTCATTCATTCAGTTCCAGTGCCTTCCAATTCGGGATATTGAACAGGCTGTACCACCGAGCCTCTTGTCTCAATCCATGTATTAAGGAAAGTTTGATTCAAATGATCTATTTCACAGGATGATGTTCTATACCATAAGACGGAAATAATAGTCAGTGACTCATCTTATCTCGATCGTTCAGTGTTGCAACCTCCGCGCCGCCGCACAGTGGGGCAGGATACCTATGAACCTGGCATTAAATATTTTGGTATTTGTTTAGTTTCCAATACAAAGTATTATTTTCTTTATATGTTACTTTGTATAAATAAAAGGCATTTCCGATCCTACAAATATTTATAAATATCTAAATTGAAATAATTTAATCACACCTCATCGTAACACAATTGTCTTCTCTTTTGGATGATGATTTCGATTTCATTAACCGGATGAATCGGAATCACTGGAATGCTCTGATGACTCCAAGTCCTCTTCTTCCTTATCCATATCATTCGTCCTAGTATTAGTTCGTACTGTTGGTGATTTCAACATTGATTACACTTTTTCCTCTTTATTTTGCGTTTACTTGTAATGAATGGGTCGTTACTAATCAAGAATAAATTAAAAACATCTTCGTTTGTCTTGACCCTGCCGCAATTTCTGATACCTTTTAAAATCTTTGTTTCGCGCCTCTTGTGCCTCTTCACTTAATTGCCCGATAGGAAGCAATGCGGCTGATATTATTTCTGGACCGTGTATGAGGTGTTTGTAAACAGTTGGTGGCATGTTGAACCATGGATACTTTTCAACAAAGTACCTTGCAGTCTCGTGAACAAATTCTCAACATTTTTCAATATCAATTTTATATCCACTGGCAACAACTATGACTGTAGGCAGTTTTTTTATGAGTTCAAGGTTAAGCTTCGTGATTTTCGCCGATAGTTCTACGTACTTAAAAAACCTTCTTGCAGAGTTTCCATCATTTGTATTACCGAATCCCGGTTTGGGCGTGTCTATGGTCAAACCGCATCGCTCTCTCAACTCTTTTTGAATTCGAGCTTTGTTTTCCGCTACTATCTGTTTGTCACCACCTTGAGCTTGCCATTTTTTCATCGGTAATTTATAAGCCAGGTGTAAAATGCACTCGAACATACATATCCATCCATGTAAGATGGATAAGCCAAACTCCAAGTTGTCAGTATTTATTTGTCTAACAATCATTTCTTCCACATCATTGAATTGCTTGGAAGTAGCCCCACATATAACGCATTTCTGTGTTGATGTCGTTTCAGTGAGGACATTGCAAACTTCGCCATCCACCATAGCGAATATCAATTTGTGACGCACTTTTACGTGTCTGTTCTCTAATGTTGAAGTAGCGTTCTGTAAGTTTCTTATTTCGTTCTGTACCCCATTTTTCTCTGCAATCGATACCAGCGTAGAATATTTGATGAATTGAAATTTAAGAGGCCTACAATACGCTGTCGAAGCTGGGCTCGGATTTTGCCAAATGATCTCTGTATCACACACCAGACGAACGGGAACGATGCACGTGATGAACACAGCTGAATCATTAGCGTCAGGTCCATGAATGCTTGTTTGTGGGAGCTATGGCCTGAGGAGCCGTCAAACCCCATTTTGTTAATAGCCATAGTTGGTCTAGTTCTGCATCTTGAAGTGTTAATATTACAGATTGAATTGACTGGATCAATCGTTGTGTTGTGTGATCAATTAAATCCTGTAGTGGGACGCTAGCAACAGTTTCTGTAACATGTATATTGTTTGGATGGCAGAGCTTATTTGCTGCTTGAACAGTCTTGTAGGAAGGGAATATTTGTGGAGCACTATCCCTCACAGCGTCATATTGATGTCGAGATAACTTTGCTGTTATCAAAACAACTAGAGCATCTTCTCCAGACATAGAATTTGGTTGTGAGTCCAGCGAATTTTTATATGCATTTCTATATTTAGTGGCCCGTTTTGGAGACGTAGAAGTTATTTCATGAAGAATTTTTGATTAAACTCATCTTTGTTGCACATGTCAATACAGATACGTGAGTCGTATCCCTAAGTTCCTTAGTTTTTAACCGTTTCCCTCTGAGCTGTCATCAAAGCTAACTTCAGGACGACCGTCGATAAATATCAGTCCAATTGCTAACCTCGACCACGAACTTTCGTTAAAATAGAGGCTGCTTTAAATGCTCCGTAAGAGCTTTTGGCACCGATTTTTTACTACCACAGACTACGATTTTCTGGACTGACTTAAATCATATCACTGAAAAGGGGAAATAAACATTTACATAATGTTCAGAGCTTCAAAAGAAATCAAAATTTAATTATCGTTGTTGACAGAAAATATTCCAACTTACATATTCCAAAATGATTCTGCTTCTTTTACCAGAAATAAAGCCGAAGTTTCATTTGATAAGGCTGACGTTTCATTTGGAGAAGCCGGAGATTCATCTGATTTAGTTTTATGTAACGAAAAGCCGAGTTCATCACAAAAATGAATGCTTGTATGTTATTTAAATAACATTAGTATTATTCATTAATTTTTTTTCCTTTGGCTTATCAAGGACTTTTTTTTTGATAGACTTTCAACGGTTAGGGATTGTGCGAGAGGTTAGATTACATCCCGTATATTAGGTGATGAAGCTGATCCTGTTATAGAGTGATGTATCCCACTTTATAATGAGAAAATCATGTTTTCAGATTTTGAGATGTACAACATGTTGAAACGCGTAAGTATATTGAGAAAGTATTGGTACTCTTTTTCGGATTCATAGATTTGAATATGAAGGGGATTATAAAAACTATTTTAGCATTGCTGTATTTTACATATGCAGTGATGCAAGTGATTTAGCCACCACTCCGCGCTAAATCACACGCATCACTGTTTATGTCGAAATTACACGCACCAGTGCACCGATATACATATAAAATAGTAAGTAGCACGTAATCTTGCCAGTATTCACCTGAAGACGATTGCAGATACAAGTAATCGAAACGTCGTGAACAAACGTTAAAATCCATTAGGGCGTCCGAAACGAGAGTAATCTGGTTTTATATCGTTTATATATTTATCATTTTATTTAATACGTTTTTTTCTGATGTTTTTTCTGTAATTGTATCTTAAGGTTTTCAGCAGGTTTTTAACTTTTTTTTGCAAATGCCACTGGTTGTTCAAACGATTCATCTTCATAAGGGGCCAGTTCTTGAAAAAAATTATTTAGTAGGAGATCCTGCTCTGTTCTTTGGTTCCATGCTCTATTCTCTTCCAAATATATAAATTTTTCATGGTGAATTGAGTTGCGAGTTCTTATAATAGCTGATATCAGCCTTATCTTACTATTTATAATGGTCGAGATCGTGAAAAGTGGTCCATGATTTGTACACTCAGTAAAGAGAAAAATAGTGTCTTTCGTTCACGTATTAAGCTCACTGTTATTATGCTGCAAACAGAAAACGATAATTTCGGAAGATAGTGAATGAGATAATGATGAATGATTTTTCCAAATATCTCTTTACCACAAATAAATCATTATGCTACAAGATTTCTCATAACTATTATCAAATCTGCACTTTGTACTAACACAGATTCCTTATCTTCACCACTTACAACATTTACTTTATATCCAATAAATTGTATGGGATTCTCATTTTGTTTTGAGAAAAAATATATTCTATATTTATTAAAATAACTTCTCATTGTCTCAACCTGAATGCGCTAATGTGCATTATTTTACAATATTTCCACTTTTCTCGAGTTTGTGAAGAAGTTCATCCGACTAAGTCAACTGACGACGTATAACTTTTAAGAGTTATTTGATGAAAATTAATAAACCTTATGATAGATTAGGACAAAAAGTTGGGGTATTGGAACGCGCTTCTGAATTTGAACATTTCTTTAATTGTGTTGAATTTGTTCCAATTCGGGATGTGCTCCCCAACATGATCCTGCATATTTCTTATAGAATATCCCTCCTGGTGGAGTTAGGGGATTTTATTGCAAGTTTTTATTTAGTTTCACTTGTCAGTTCGTTCGTTAGTTTGGGTCAAATCTTGCTAGTAAATTTTGACCGACTTCTAGTGGTCCGATTAACTTGAAATGTGGCAGATGTTCATAATTCCGGTGACAATGCATTAGGGAATTATTGTTAGAGAAAAAACCAAAATGGCGGCCCCAAGATGGCGGACGAGATTTGTAATTATGGTCCGATTCGATTCAAAATTGGTATGTGAGAGTTTTCAATGTCGGAGATTTTTAATTTCTTGTCGAAATTCATAAACTTGAGATGGCGGACCCAAGATGGAGGACGAGTTTTGTGATTATGGTCCGATTCGATTCAAAATTGGTGTGCGGCGGTTTTCGTGGTCAGATATTTTGAATTTTGTGTCAAAATTTATAAATTCAAGATGGCGGCCCCAATATGGAGGACGAGTTTTCTGATTATGATATTTTATTCAAAATTGGTATGTGGGGGTTTTCAGGTTCAGAGATTATGAATTTTTTGTCAAAATCTATAAACTCATGATGGCGACTTCAGGATGGTGGACAAGTTTTGTGATTATGATCAGATTCTATTCCAAATTGGTGTGTGGGAGTTTTTGGGGACGGAGATCATGATTTCTTTCATCTAAGAACTTACAGGAGAGAGATCTTGTAATATCGATGCTGTAGTAGAAATTAACAGATTAAGGCAAACTAACTAAAAAGCAAAGAATAAAATAACTAATAAAATACTTTTTTAAGACAAGTTTTCATTCAAGCCGTGTACTTAAACGTATAAAAAAGTTTAAGTCATCGATGACAATGATTTAATTATTTTTTGTTGAATTATTTGGTTTTAAAAAGCTTGTCGCGCGAATTGTAATAAAATTAATATTTCAACAAGTTGTTACTTCCAACCAATCATTGTTCAATTAAATTAATTGGTACCTACTTTGATGAATACTTTGTAAAAATTAAATACTTTGACAAGTTCTTACTTACCAACCAATCACTGCCCAATCTAATTAATTGGTACCTACTTTTATGAACGCTTCGCGCGACAAGCTTTTTGAAACCAAATAATTCAACAAAAAATAATCAAATCATTGTCAGCGACGACTAAAACTTATTTTATACGTTTTAGTACACAACTTTAATGAAAGCTTGTCTTTAAAAAGTTTTCTGATTAGTTATTGAAACTTGGTTGGATAAACAAGGCTTGTTAAAGTTTCGTATTTCCCAAAACAACACAAAATTATCAAACTTCCCAACCTCAATCCAAGGTTGAAATTACAAATTCGTATTTCAAATTGCATCATTACAATATAATCGGAAAAATTAATTGATTCATAATTTTTTTTCAGAAATCAATGTTTTTACAAGTTTTCCGGATACACCGTATTAAAAAACATATTATCTGGTTATTTCAACCAAATTTCGTATAGTTTATGTGTTTTTGAAAAGGAATGTATTCGATTGAAAGTACAAGGTTCGAGAATTTGTTCTATTTATTGTAAACTCACCGAATAGTGCTAGGATTTTGGTTCGTTGAAGGGTATGAGAAAAAGATAACACTTTTCTGCATCGTTATTTCAAAACACCCATACATCATATCATTACAAGATATGACAATAGCCTGCCCCCTCGTAATCCATTTTAGAACAACTTTTGTATGAATATTTAGCTCCACTTGATAGTCTGCATGCATCTGAACATAGTACTACTCTCAGATGTTGTCAAAGTAAATTCAATATTGCTGTTGAAGTAAGTTTTGACTTGATTTCAATTTGTTTTTCCGGAGTTTGAAGTGTTGAAAATTATAGATATTAGATAACGGGATAACGGAATAACAGGAAACGGGATAACGGGAAACGGCTAGATGGAACCACACAAAGAAAAACATAGGAAAAAATACAAATTCTACGCGGACGAAGTCGCGGGTATCAGCTAGTCAAATATATGACCGAATGACTGAATTAGGTTATGAAATAGTAGAAGTACTGATTTATAATATTTCGAGGAATGTTGGCGTGGTGTAATGTGATAAACTAAACTAAAGTAAGGAAAAATACAAGGTCCAAAATATAAGAATTATGAGATAAAATATTGATTAACTATAAAAAAAAACATTCCAACATAATTTCTCAAATAAATAAAGTAACATATATGCACAAATCATTCGAAAAATATTCTTATTGGACAAAAGAAAGTGAAACCACTCAAGGCAGGTAGAAATGTCATCAAACAACTTTATCTTAAATGACAAATATTACTTATAAGTACTTATACGTACTTGAATTTGTTTACTATTTTTCGTTTTCAAATAAGGTAGGTATCTCAAATATTTTGCCAAAAATTGATTATTGTTTTCAGTAGACTAGATATATCTATTCATGACAAATTTCAAAACTTTCATTCAAATGCACCAAAATGAAAAAAATACACCCAAAATCACAAAACTCGTCCGACATCTTGAATTGTCGCCGTCCCAAAAAACTCTAAATATTGATGATTATATGATTAAACTATAAATCACAAAATTATTCAATCTTGAATTTTTTTATAAAAAATCCAAGACCTTTTCCAAAAAAGGTTCCCCTCGCCCGGCATCTTCAATTTTTATCATATTAAACTTTTGACAAGCTCTGTACCCTTGACAAATTCCAAGTGAATAAAACCTTGCTAAATATATGGTATTGTAGTAATGTTAATTATTTCTATTTCTAGATTAGAATCTGTGACATATAGGCTGTTCTCTATTGAAGTTAAAAAATTACTGAGATATCATTGATTTAAAAATTCTAGTATGGTCCTGGTCATTTTCCGGCTACTTCACCATCATTAATTAAAGTGTACACCGGCAAACGAGACCCTTGTTATAATTGTAGATTATGTTTACGTACACGAAATCATTGAATTGTTTTTAATTAAGAACAAAGTAAATTTACTCCAAATACTTTTATTCACGTTTTATTCACACTGAAGTATGGACGTCGATATGAATAATTTCTCACATAACGTCCAATGTATCATAACCTCAAGAACATCCCGTAAGAATGATGTGTTGAAAATATAAACAGGATGTTCATAAATCTAACTTTTTCCATCTTTGCAAAGTGAGATTGCTTCTTGAAAATGTGTTTCCCATTTCTTCCGGTCTTCCTGATGATCGTGGAAGCGTGAAATAGATTTTCGTCGACAAAAATGTATTGAAGACCTAGTGAATGCGATGTCTCTCCTGCGTCAATGTTACGAATGATTTCTGGTGAGTACTCTCTTCTGGAAAACATTCTTCTTGGCCTCATTCATCTTTATGAGTTCTTAATTAAGACTGGAATAGATAATCAAATAACTATCTGAATGAAAATGCAAATTTTCAATTTCAGATTTTTTCTTTTGAGTTAGGGCCTTTTCAGAATATCTATCAGATGTAGTTCAATGTCCAGCGTGGCTTTAGCCGGGGAAGTAGTTGTTTTCTGTTAGACATTCACAAAAAATAACTTCATTTTAATCGTGGATTTTTTAATTCACAGAAAAATCTTTCTATCAATATTCAGTTGAGAATGTTTCCCATCCCGTAAGAGTTCAATACTGCAAGAACATTTTCGGAGGATAAAAGCATTACAATCCCAAGATCGTCCCACAAGAGTTGAAAATTGCCAGTGGTTTCTGACAATGTTGGGAACACGAAATGAAGTGAATAATTTTAATAATACACTTGTTTGATAAAGGAAAATTCTCACGCTGTACATTTTCAGTGAATAAAGTGTGAGGAAGGGCGTGTAAAATGAGAAATGCTTCACGTAAAAATGTTTCATTTATACCGCGGGTGGAGATACATACCAAAACCATTATAGGATCAATTCCATCGGTGAATTTTGAACGTAAAACTTTCATGCGAGTGATTTTTAGTGAAATGATCCATTTTCACGAATTCTACATCCTGTTGAAAAATGCTTCATCTTTGAGAATACTCGACACGGATATGTCGGGTCAGAACGTCATCCATTTGTGAATCTCAATAAATACAAAATACATGTTCTACAGTAGTAAAATTATGGAACTCCAGTTCATTTTCCCATGAGCATATATCCCCAAGTTCATTTTCTTCTAGCGAACTTCATTTTCTTCTAGTGAAATGTTATTGTTCAATTTGTTCGCGCTTATATTTTCTTTTCATTTGTGTTTATGAAATAGTTGTACATGCTATGAATACGGACATGCATATTTATTTTATTCCTCATGCAAAAGTAAGGCACACAAATTCAAATGTTTGCCATAATCTATAAATCCAATGTATGAAGGCCAACAAATACAACAACTACTTTATTTCAGTAGTAAAACTGGCTCAATTTCCATTATTGGCATTTAAAAATATACCCAGCGAGCACAAAAACATCTCAGAGATGTTAAAAGTACGAGATTTTGAGACATTGAACATCCACTGCGATGTTCTGTTTATATCGGGTGTCATCGAATCTATTAGACAAGTCATGCCTACTTAAAAAAAATGAGTCATTTTTAATGTTGCATCTAGGTGGCCATGATCGGACGTAAACTAATCAGAGGACCTCAGGTGATGTCGGGAAATTACAATCGCAAAGTTTTAGTGACTAGTATAATAGATAGGAATAAGGCAAGTTGGCAAAATTACATTATCGTGTCTAACTATTATTTTTAAAATGGCGATCATTTTCTGACCAGCACTTTCTGAAAAAAGATTTTTTTGACGAATCTAACGATACTAATTTATTTGCGATTGGATTAAAAAGAAGAACATGAATTAAATATTACTAAGGAAAAAACTGGATAATAATTGATTTACTTTTGTCAAGTGTGCCATGGATAATTATTTATTTACTTTGACTGTAGTTAATTTTCATAGTGCATTCCTCCTTGTTCAAGACATATTTCAGCTCGTTCAATTGTTTCTTTCAACACGTTTCGTAACATTTGAGGCGTTATACTTCTAAATGACCATATAATTCTTTCTTCTAGGATTTCAAAAGAGTGGCTGGGGCTGTTGCATAGTAAACTTTTTCTTAACATATCCCCAAATTAAGAAATCGAGCACAGTGAGATCCGGTGAGCGGGCGGGCCACCGTACTGAACCATTGGTTGCAATAATTTGATTATCAAAATGCTCTATTAAGTAATTAAGAATTTCTCTGGTATTATGAGCGGGTGATCCCTCTTGTTGGGGGTAAATTCGCCGTAAAACTGCTAAAGGTAGATTATTAAGATGATCTTCGATTTTATTTTGAAGAAAAGATAAGTACCTCACCCTGTTAACCGACCTTGAGAACATATTGGTCAAGTAATTCTGTTTCCAACGATACCAGCCCAGACATTGACGCCAAGACTTTCTTGAAAATTCCCCTTTCTCATTGCATGTTGATTTTGTTGGGCCTAGTACCGAGTAGTTTGCTTATTAAACATACCATTATTTGTAAATCGTGATTCTTCGGAAAATAGAATGAAGTTGATAAAATTTGGGTTGTTTCTATGATTTTGAAGCAGCCAATCACAAAACACTACCCGTCTATCGTCATCGTCAGCATACAAATGTTGATGTAACTGATATTTAAATGCCCGATACCCGTACTTTTTCAGTATTTTTCTTGATGATTTGTGACTTATCTGCATTTTTTAACTAATTTCTCTTGAAGAAACCGTTTTATAAACCTCAACCATAGCAAGAACGTTAATCTCAGTCTCTTCATCTATGATAAACCTGTGTTCCGCCTGTCGATTTCCTTCTCTTGCCTAAAAGGATTCTCAACATGCGGAAAATACTGCTAATTTGGATTTTGCGGATTGGGATATCTCTGAGCATACAATTAAGCAGCATTCCTTGAATTTCTATGACATTCTCCAAACATTATTAACATATCCACTTTTTCACTTTGAGTATACATTTTGAAAAGGGAAACATTCCCTTTTCAACATGAATACCCCACAAGAGGTTATCTTGACGATGGAAGATAGTGACTAAAGTTTATCTTTCAGTCGCAGATGATTCCACATCTGATTTTATGAACATCCTGTTTATATTTTCAACAAATCGAGTATACATTATTTTGAAGAAAAATTAAACTGAAATTTATCGAAAATCAAGAAACTTTTACTGTCTGCTCATGAAGCTTATGTCACTGTCATTACCTAAGTGAGTGTTTTTTTTTCCAAAATAATAATATGCATCATGGCACATTCGGCACACTTGATAAAAGTAAATAAATTATTATCCAGTATTTTCTTAGTAATATTTAATTTTTGTTCTTATTTTTAATCCAATCGTAAATGAATTAATATCGTTAGATTCGTCAAAAAATCCTTTTATCGGAAAGTGCTTGTCAAAAAATGGTCGCCATTTGAAAAATAATAGTTATACACGAAAATGTTATTTTGCCAACTTGTCTTATTCGTATCTATCGTACTAGTCATTAAAACTTTGCGACTGTAATTTTCTGACATCCCATGGGGTCCTCAGATTAGTTTACTTCCGATCATGGCCACTTAGATACAATATTAAAAGTGGCTCTAAAAAAATGAAGTAGGCGTGAAAACTTTTTAAAATGTCACATTCTGATCCAGAATTGTCTCAGAAATCCAAAAATGTTGCAATTTACAGGGTGTTCCATTTAAAAAATCAAAACCGGAGCCATTTCCGGTGGAACAGGAAGTGACCGGACAGTGAAAAATATGCGAAAACTCCCCTCTTCACGTACCATTCACCTATACCAAATCTCATTCTGATACACCTAATATTCTAGAAATTATGACTTGTCTAATACATTCGTTGACACCCGGTATATGAATAGAACTTTTATAGAACAGCCACTGTCCGCCGCAGGTGTCGATTTTCAGGATGTCCCTTGGATGTCACAAAAAGAACTTGTCCTAAGTTTTTTGATAGCTTTTTCATAGACACAACAGAACATTCCCAAAACGTTTTGTGCATATTAAATCGCTGTAAATAAAACATTTTTAGACATCACTTTCTGAAGCCTTCTGTTATTATTTGGACATTTGAAGGTGTCACATTCTATTTGAAATGGAGTTTTTTTCAATTTTTATACTCCCCCTCTTTTAGGATGTTCATCATGTAATGTAAATGGAGATTCTTCTTGAAAAAACGAACTTGACACATTCAGAGTGAAACTTTTCCATGAATTTTTTCTGTAAGGATGATAGTGTTGATGTTGAAAAATAAAAATAAAGTTTTTTTATAACTTCAAAGGCTTTTATATTTCTTAGGGTACTGAAATTGATATTTCATCTCATGAAACATATTCGATGTGAAATATACTAACCACCAATTTTTAAGATAATTGCAATATGATATTTTCCTATATATATAATTTCAATTCTATCTCTAGGAAGGAATATTCAGTTGAAATTATATTTGGAAAAATATTTCTTTTCACAGTGATTCTTCCGTTTTATCACAAACTTCTTCTATTTGAAGAGTCAATAAATTTCAGTTCGCATAAGTCTGTTGGAAAACATTAGTTGTTTTTTATTTTCCAACTCCCCATAATCTGAAAACTAACAAAGTTCCTAATGGAAAAATGTATAAAGAAAACAGGTAGTTTTTTACAAGAATCTTCAATGATACAGTTTGAGCATGTCATTACAGATTCGAACACTCTATAAAAAAATACACATTGTATGCTTTTGAGGTTATATTATGTTTCTGGACTATGCTAATACATTTAGTTCGTGTAATACTTACTTTATTTACTTATTCAGTAATATAAAAAATGTCTATAATATAATTGGTAATTTCACTACACTTCAAACACTTTTCACGTTTTTCTCAGTTAAAATAAAAAAAAAAAACTTCAACCAACGCTTCACAGCATTCCATGTGCCATCCAGTACAGTGTTGTTCTGGGAGGTATATCAGATTTACCACACTAAATGGCCAAATTGTAACATGTCGGGAATTTTAAAATGAAAGCAGAAAATGAGTGGATAGGTCATTTGGGCATTTGTTTTTATTATAATGAATAATATTGGTTTCATTTGCTTACGAAAATATAAGATTGTTGTTTCCGTCCTGTGCAAAATAGGAGGTATTGGCATTAAAATAAAGCAATACAAAATGAAATAAATAGTTGAAAGTGAGGGATTGAAAAATATGAATATTCTTAGATTTAATTCACATGAAATTGTTTACTTTTTGTTGTGTGAAATGATCAAGTTAATAAATTTGTCGAGAACCATTATGAAACTGGACATTAAATGTATATTCAATATCTGGGATGAACCTCTCAAGGCGAACTATGTTATCTCTAAAAAGAACATCCACACGTCAATATTTTTATGACTTCGCCAATAAGTAGGCATACAAAGAAATGCCACAGAAAGAAGAGCAAATACAATATTTCCAACATCTCATAGTCTCTTTGGGAAATGCGTCACAAAAAAACGTCCTCATGCCTACATTTTCAAAACATCCCAAAACCTCCCAGGGATGTTTGTGCTCGCTGCGTAGTCAATGTAGCAATTACTATGAACCTCTTGGCATTTTCAGTGCAGTTTCAATCAAGAAGAAAATTATTTCCTGGAAGTATAATCAGGCCTGCCCACAACAGCTTCTGGTAAAAATGCAGTTTAGCGACAATTCATTCACAGATTTGAAAAAAAATTTAAACAAGCCTCTTTAACAAAAAAAAACCGGCGGTCAGTTATAAAAAAATAATAATTTTTAAATCCATTAATTTCGCGACAGTAAAAATCATGATTCCTATTTTTACCTACGAAAAGCATAGTAATCTTTATATTTACAATGTTGATAGCCTTAAAAAATTCTTGGCGGTCACGTATTTTGGAGAAGTTATCCAATTTTAAAATGTTCCTTCTTGATTGAATGTATGTGTCTGTCGGACTGCGTACTGCCATATTATTTTGAATTTTCGAATTTCAATTGTCATTTCATTTCCCGTTTGGTCAGGTGTGTTTTTAAAAGTTAAAAAAACAAGATATGGTAGATTTGTGAATTTTTTTTTTTATTTAGTAGCAATATTGAGTTGATAAGAACATATAACTTTTTGATTTGCGTCAGGTGGCCGAGAAGAGGATTTTTATTATCTCTCTAATCGCATTCGTGTTTAGGAAGAAAACATATGATAGTTTTATCAAATGGCCTATTCTAAATCGTTAGAGTCTAATTACTGTCGTGAAAATAATGGATTAAAAAAAACTTTTTTTTTATGACTGACCACCGGTTTTTTTTGGGTTAAGGTTTGTTTATTTACAAAAAATTTTTTTTTTTCAAATCTGCGGATTGTCGCTAAACTGCATTTTTCCCCTGATTCTTATTTCAAAATATAGACGGGTGCTAATAGAATCTCTTTGGAAAACAGTTGCCAGCCAGACTAGTCCGGCACTGATTAAAAACAGGAAATCAATACTCTCATACAGCGCACATAGACATAACCTATCACATCTTCTAACCCAAAATAACTCTGATACTAACCTGTTCTTTGCTCCGAAATATCACTTTTGTCCTGATCGTTGTCTCCTTCTTGATAATCCGAATAGAAGGACATTGGATGTATTTGTCGTACGCCATTGGCGTATAAATCTCCCATGCTATAGCTAGTTTAACACACGATAGTTGACTAGGGAAACAAAACACGTATGCAATCACACCTTCGTTTGCTTGCAATTCGGTAGGCGACTGCGACTCGTACTCGGCCGACTTGCTGATTAAAAATGTGTCGAGTCGAAGAAGATGAATTACCGAAACGTATCGAGGATCGGGTAATGATAATGTTTGTTATTCGAAACCTATTTATAAGAGTGTGTGCATGTTTAGATTCACTTCTGATTCGGTATCGAGAATCGCGCCGAAATATTGATTTTGGCACGCGGCGCTCTGAATTTATTCGCGCCTCAGATATTATTTATGATTATTGTAGTGTAGGTATACGGGTTGTCCCCAGATAGAAACATAGCTATCTTTAATATAATCTGTAATACCAAGCATATCTGACATATCTAACCAAGAGGGCGACTTAGGAGTTTATTGGTATTTAATATCTATAACGCTTTATAAAGGTACCGTAGACTGGGGTGAATAGCAACATTTCTCAACATAAATGCATCTATACCGGGATTAGTATTATGCGTAATATAAAAACATAATGAGCAAAGAACAGATCTTGGTATCCCCTACCCATAGAACACACGACATCCATTGGACGTCCATTTTAGGCCAATCTCAAGTCCAAACGTCCATGGACATTGAATGGATGTTCATTGTACATGTGAACATGGCCGTCCCCCAGATAACACAGGATATCCTATGGATATCCATTTCATGTCCAATTCTGGTCGGGATATCCCTGGAATTGAAATGGACATCCATAAGATATCCGTCGACGGATTTGAAATGGATATCCTTCAGAAGATATCATATGGATGGCCATAAGATATCCGGAGCAAATATGGATAAGTTTAAATTGCAAGATTGATTTTTATTGTGTCAATTTCTGAGCTTCTTTCATGCTCGTACATATAGATTAATTTTTTTGGAAAAATCTCATGTTTCGTTTTTCTACTTGATTTGAAATGGTATATCCTTCAGAAGATATCCTAGGGATAGCCATGAGATATCCAAAGCGATCATAAATGAATGTAAATATTCTCGTAGATACACAAATTGTACCTTTTCAAAAATATGTTGTCGCGGGGACCCTCTGCGACCCAGAACAGATATACATGTGTCTGCGACAGCCTGGCCATACTATACGCATAATTACTGGCGACGTCTGTCATTTTGTTGAGGAAGGTCGAAGGTCATAGTCATAGCACTGAATCCAAACAAAAGTCGTGTTTTTTTTCTATTTTCTTTCGTTTTTGATACCCTGTTGGTCTGGACATAATGGTTTTCATCTGTAGCAATTGATTGTTTCCAAAGGGAATTATATATTGGCCGAATACAGGTAAATATCAATCGAGAAGGACATAACCTATAAAAATCCATTATTTCCAATGCATTTATGTGTTTGCTGTTTGAGTTTCGATATTTTCAGAAATGCTGGAAAGCACCTCGTTACATTTGCCACAATACACGAGTTTTTCAAATGTCACAGTGCCCAGATTAAAAATGGTGTGAATGCCTACAACAGTGGACATGTAATGAAAATTATGCATCAGTAGATTCGAACATTTTCCTATTGATTGCACTGAAAAAATGAATCTTTCGGAAGAATATTTGGGAACTGGACCGAAGTTCAAAGCTTATGTAGGTAAGTTATATGTTTTTCTATTCTAGAACCCTTTTTTTAGGTACCTAAATGAAATTTCAAAAATATGACTGTGGAACGATGCCTTTCTTCCGTGCTCACTAATATGTTTGTAATATACTTATCCGTATGTAAACTGAAACTGAAGAATGAAACTGAAACTGAAGAATGCCAATAAAATAAATCAATTTTCGTTCGAAATAAAAAACGGTCGCATTAATAGTAAAATTTATATGACAACTCATAAAGTCGAATACTTCCTCTATTAATTGTGTCGGCACCTCAATCTAAATTCCAATCCTATGTTCAGACCTTCATAACTAATAGTACGCCGGGACAGATGAATGACCGCGGTCTCTTAGAAGCAATAATAGGTTTGGTGATATATCATGGCGGCGTGTCAACTCAAACGAGGCAACTTGCCGACTCATTAAATATATTTGATTGAGTGCGGGCGGCACCGTTTGAATATCAACGCTATATATATAAGATTCTCCATACTAGAACTCGACATTATTCTCTCCTCTCTTCATTCAGAATCTAGTCGTCGATCTAGTCAGTCAGTACAAAGCTAGTTCAGCTTCATTATGAAGCGAATAAAAGTAAAGTTTAATTTCAATTAGCGAAGATGAAGTCTCTCTTCCTACTAGTAGTAAGCGTAGACTCCGTACAGTTTATTGGAAGTAGCAATTAATCAACTATATGCAGAATTCATAGTGAAATAGTAACGCCTCAGAAATCATCGCAGTAATAACTAAATGAATGGAATTAATATTTATCAAGAAGCTAAATAATCATATTGCAACAAGTGAAAGCGTAATATAATTCGGTAATAAAACGGAATAATTAAATCAGTGGCTCTTCAGTGGAGGGTAAGAAATCAAACTGTTTATTTGGCAAGGTATATATGTATAGTGTTATAAGAAAATATTTCATTATTGATTTCATAGTAGAAAAAAAAATTATTGATTCAACAAAAGTAAAATTATTATCAATTGTTTAAAATAACTGAAGAACAGTTATTTTATTGTCAGCTCATATTGTTTCTCATTTTAAATTATTGTTTATTCAATCTCATTTTGACTTCCTATACATTTTCTCATTAAATTATACCAGGTGTATCAATAGTTGTTTTTATATTTTAGAAAATACATATATATATATTATTACAAGTCTTAATTGTATTATTCTTTCGAAACGATTTGAGATTGGTCTTTGTACTGTCAAATTAAGTTCCCTCGCTTCATTACATACTGGGAGAAACAAGATCTCAAGCCGCTCTGGGAAATTGTTCCGTTATTGGTCAATAGACAGATAACACTCAGTATGTTATAACAAAAGGTGGACAGGTGTGGTCTTTCAATAAGAACACCCTGTACGTCTTACATCAATGGTGTCAGGTGTCGAGGGTGTATTTACAGGAAAATAACGTTTATATGTTGATTTTCGCAAAAGATGTCAAACTCAATGCAAATAAGAATGAAAATAAGAATGAAAATATAGTAAAAAAATTGTTTTCCTCGTAAAAATATTATCAGAATTTGTGTAGTTAAAAGTGCGCATATATCGCAGTTTGCACTAAAGTTGTCATATTGGAAATTCATCTGGAAAAATATAATTGCAAATATAGAAGATTTTTTAATATTGTTTGTGGAATGCTAAAAGGAATGAAATTGTAGAAATATTCAGCAAAAGATAAACCTTTGGTAACAAATAAGGTCAGAAAAGTATTGAAAAATTGGAAAAAATAATACGAAAAGCATTTAGAAAGTAATATCAGTACAGAGAGTTTGACGAGTGGAAAATCAAAACATATATCGTTTATACAGAGCTGATCTCAGAAAGTATTCGGAAAGGAAAGTGAATTTTTTTATTCAATGGGGATTTTTATTAAAATTATTAAATCATGGAAACTCCGACAACAGTGCCGTGGACTGGTAGGATTACCTATGAACCTACCATTATTATCAGTATGGATAATTTACCTTCTTTTAATGGAACTACAGATATCAAAGATTTTATTAGTGAAATTGAGTATTTGGCAGCTGTAGCAAGATGGACAGACAGTCAAATAAGTTCCATAGTTAGATTGAAATTGACAGGAATCGCCAGATTATTTATAGATACAGATGACAAATTAAAAAATACAATAAATTGGCCTGAATTTAAAAAGGAATTATTGCAGCAGTTTAGCAGATTGAAATTACCTGGGGAAGAAGAAAAAGAATTTTTGAATTGTTATCAGAAAAATAGTGAATCAGTAAGGAATTTTTCCATAAGATTGAGAGCATCCGCAGCGAAATTACGAAAATTTACAGGAATTAATAGGGTTGATGATGTATTAAAGCAAAAATTTGAACAAGATACGCTCGTGCAATTTTGTATAGGATTGATAGATCCTGTAAGGAAAAAAGTTTTATCTGCCAGTCCTGTCAGTTTAAAAGAAGCCATCAAATTAGCTGAGAAAGAAGAATTAATTGAGACACTAACAGCTCAAACTAATATGAATTTTAGAAATTTCAATACGAATAAAATAGTGTGTACACATTGCAATCGTAAGGGTCATGAAGAATCAAATTGTAAGAAGAAAAATTGTGTATGTTATCATTGCGAAGAATTTGGTCACCTCTCATATAGATGTCCAAATAGAAATAGCTTTCGAAATGAGATATTAAGTGAATCAGGACCATGGTTTTCCGACTATGCTAAGGGAAACAGATTTAGAAAATTTAGAAAAATAAAGAAACCAAGAAAAGGTTTTCTAACTATTCAATGGAAAATAGATTTCGAACTCAGGGAAGAATGAACGAACAAGGACGTAGATTTATCAATCAATCAAATAGAAACCGATATCAGAATTTTGGGAGAGTAATTGACAGAAGACAAACAGGAAATAGTTACGCGAATGGAAATAGTCCGAGAAAGTATGGAAAAATGTCCGGATATAACAGGAATTTAAATAGAAAGAAGCAAGAAAAGAATGTACTAACCTACGGTGAAGAATTGTATAAGGAATTCCCACATGTATATCAAATAGAAAAAGAGAACGAACATAGTAATTGGCTAAAAAGTTTGGACGAAATGGGAAAAAGGGTTGAAGACATGACCAAAATGATAAAACAGTGGATTGAATTAACTTTTGACGAAAAGCTAAATTTCTCAAGGGAGTGCACGCCCAAAACGAATTGCCGAGTAATCAAAAATGGATTTTCACGCCATGAAATGAGTCCAGCCGGCTCGAATCAAAGGAAATGTCTGAAAATAGTGAAGTGTTTGAGACACTAGGTTTCGAAGAAACCGATTCAACAAAACGTATGGAAAATCGTTAAGGAAGGAAGATAACAGAGGTATTCGATTAAACAAGCCAAATATGATTGATGATTTGACAGTGACATCATTCATTAAACTAGATGAAGATAGAAAATTGCCAAAGGTGGAAATTGAAAAATCCATGAAAATCAGCAAAGGTATTAACAAAACCGAAACGCCCTGTACACTAGGAAGGATAGTCAAGCGAGACAGCCGGAAAAGTTCAAAGTATAGTCGTAGTGAAAGAGCCAGCTCATTCAAGAATGACACTTTTTCAACCAGAACAATGGGAAAAACCCATGATCTGAGAACGACCATCATGAATAGTACGCCACTCGAAAGTGACAGTCTAAAAGTAGAAATTTATTCGTCAAAGAACGAACATTTCTTGCCTAACGAAACAGAGAGATGGAACGGAAAATTGCCAATGCAGTACCACAGCGGGAATGAAGGAAATTATGTTCGGAAAATGGAAAAAGATATACGGATAGGTATGAAAGTTTTTGATAATGAAAAATGGAGTAAAATCAAATACGGAAGTAAACAACCCACCAGGAAGTTGGAAATTGCCAAGAACCTCGGAATGATAGTCGCCAATGAAAGTACTTTTGCAGTAGACGAAAATCAAAAGGCTGAATTTTATTCGTCCAAGGACAAAAATTTGCTGCCCAGATTATTGAATATATGCATAGTTGAAGCAAGGAGTAAAGTGAATTCAGAAAAAAATTCAAAATTAAAGAAAATAGCCAATAATGGATTGTTAACATCGAAAAAACCGTATTATGGTACGAGATTTGAAAGAAAATACCAAGAAAATAAGGAAGATTAAAAAAAAAAACCAAAAAAAAAAAATTTAAGAAGTCATAGCTTGAAAATTCAGAAATCCCACAATTTGAAAACAGGATTGACACATGAATCGACTGAAAGTTAATCAGAGAGAAGAAAAATCTCCGCAACTAGAAAATAGGCAGGAAATTATTTTAGAGAATAAAAGGATGAGTAACGTTAAACCCAGAGCGTCCTGTATATAGGAAAGGATTATTTCCACCTAGGGGTGGCAATCCAACTCTTAACAATACGGTAGTATGCCACGGAAAAGCGACCAAACTTTTTCAAGAGAATAATTTGTTGAAAGATATCAAAAGGAATGAAAGTGGTATACAAGAGAGAAGAATTCCGCCAATTCATGAAATCAGAAATATAAGTAGAAATTTTCCACTGAGTGTAGGGAACATAGAGAGAATAGTTAGAATATGAGAAGGAGAAAGGATTAGAAGAATAGAACTTCAGGACGAAAGAACAATTGCAAGCAGGAACTCAAGAGGAAATAAAGGAAAAACCGATGAGAAAGATCAAGAAAAAGACCCCTAGAAAACCTAAAAACACTAGAAAATAGAAATCAACTTGAATCAACAGAAGATGAAGGAGAAAGTATTCCGGAGATAAATCATAGTTATCAGACTAGAACACGTGGTACAGTAAAAGAGTTTCCATGGATTTATTCCAAAGCAAAAAGTCAAAATAAGTAATTTTCAAAAGTTCAAAATAATGCACTTATGAAGTAATAATATTGTCAATATTTTTAAACACAGTTGAGATCAAATAGTATAGTAAGCCAGTATAGATAAATAATTGGAATTCATGAAATCTTGCCAGATATACAGAAGCACGTATCGAAACGTGTAGTCAAAGAAATTGAAACACCCTGTAAATTAACGCGAAATAAATATTGATGGGACTTTCTACCTGAACCATAACGTACCGCGTACCGTTGGAATTATCGTCAAGTGACGGAATGAGACAGAAATTATCTAGTGTCGGTTATTCTACATGAGAATCGGACTTTTGATGTAAAGCATAGACAGTAAGAGAAAATGGTGTGTATTTCCTGAAAATTCGGAAGGACTTTATAGACATTAATGAAGTATTAATATAAATGATTATCATTCTCTACCGAGAAGAGATTTTAGCATGTAATTAAAAGTGTTACCTTGATAATGACTAAGTGAAATAACATTAATTAAACGTAAACATGTGCGAAAAATATCGGTGATGATAAAGAACATTTTAAAATTATCGTTAACAATTACGGATAATATAATATGGATTTTTGAACTATAACGGAGTTCAAATTAATGATTATCAGCTTCTCACCAAATAGTTAATTACTGAGCATCGTATCGCCATGGAGAGTTTGAACTTTTAATCCAAGTAAGTTCTCAATACCCAAGGATGAATGGATATTCCAAGCCCATAGTCAGAGTGCAGAGTTGAGGGACCCCCCAGGAAGCATCATCGTAAGTGTGCAAGGGTGCACAAATTATCCAACTAAATAGAAGGTTGAACCATCACTTTAACACGGAAGAACCTTAGAAACTACCACTCACTGGAACTTTTAATCAAATGTCAGGTGACATTTTGCATCATAGAGAGAAGTCGATAATTACCGTCAAATACGTTCACTACACGAAGGGTGGCTCGAAAAACTAACGACAAGGCCGTTTACTTCACTGCAGACTGAGTGGAACTAAGTCATATGGTTCACAGATGATGTTTACCACATCCCTAGTCGAAGAGCAGACATAAGGTCGTTGGAGAATTTCAACCTGATTTCGCCAGACCACAGACGAACTCTATCACAGCAGGTGATGACAGGTCATATCTACAGGGTGGCGTTCCAATTCGAAGCCAGCGTCGTCTCCGAAGACACTGACTTGAAGGGATCTTTATTGAGAATTATATAAAGAATTGCATGTTAAAATTAGTATGTTAGAATAGTAATTATATAAGTAGGGATATTGTTGACCATGTATGTAATATTAGGTGCATGATTGAATAAGGTAAAGGTCATATGTTATCATAGGTATTATCAGTAAGAATTTATTTAGTTTGCTCATGGTATGCTAAAACAATTGTCAGAGCCATAACCAAGTTGAGATCCAATACCACTCATCTACCCAAGATATTAGGGTCATGAAAAAGGTATCAATTAGAATTAATACCTTTTAAATGGGGAAAAGGAGGTGTGTTGTGAGCACTCCTTATCAAGTATTTTAAATATAGCCATATGTAAACTGAAACTGAAGAATGCCAATAAAATAAATCAATTTTCGTTCGAAATAAAAAACGGTCGCATTAATAGTAAAATTTATATGACAACTCATAAAGTCGAATACTTCCTCTATTAATTGTGTCGGCACCTCAATCTAAATTCCAATCCTATGTTCAGACCTTCATAACTAATAGTACGCCGGGACAGATGAATGACCGCGGTCTCTTAGAAGCAATAATAGGTTTGGTGATATATCATGGCGGCGTGTCAACTCAAACGAGGCAACTTGCCGACTCATTAAATATATTTGATTGAGTGCGGGCGGCACCGTTTGAATATCAACGCTATATATATAAGATTCTCCATACTAGAACTCGACATTATTCTCTCCTCTCTTCATTCAGAATCCAGTCGTCGATCCAGTCAGTCAGTACAAAGCTAGTTCAGCTTCATTATGAAGCGAATAAAAGTAAAGTTTAATTTCAATTAGCGAAGATGAAGTCTCATCTTCCTACTAGTAGTAAGCGTAGACTCCGTACAGTTTATTGGAAGTAGCAATTTAATCAACTATATGCAGAATTCATAGTGAAATAGTAACGCCTCAGAAATCATCGCAGTAATAACTAAATGAATGGAATTAATATTTATCAAGAAGCTAAATAATCATATTGCAACAAGTGAAAGCGTAATATAATTCGGTAATAAAACGGAATAATTAAATCAGTGGCTCTTCAGTGGAGGGTAAGAAATCAAACTGTTTATTTGGCAAGGTATATATGTATAATGTTATAAGAAAATATTTCATTATTGATTTCATAGTAGAAAAAAAAAATTATTGATTCAACAAAAGTAAAATTATTATCAATTGTTTAAAATAACTGAAGAACAGTTATTTTATTGTCAGCTCATATTGTTTCTCATTTTAAATTATTGTTTATTCAATCTCATTTTGACTTCCTATACATTTTCTCATTAAATTATACCAGGTTATCAATAGTTGTTTTATATTTTAGAAAATACATATATATATATTATTACAAGTCCTAATTGTATTATTCTTTCGAAACGATTTGAGATTGGTCTTTGTACTGTCAAATTAAGTTCCCTCGCTTCATTACATACTGGGAGAAACAAGATCTCAAGCCGCTCTGGGAAATTGTTCCGTTATTGGTCAATAGACAGATAACACTCAGTATGTTATAACAAAAGGTGGACAGGTGTGGTCTTTCAATAAGAACACCCTGTACGTCTTACATCACAGTGAGAATGTAAAATTTCCAAGAAAAGTTTATGTAAAAAATGCTTATATATATATATATATATATATATATATATATATATCATAGTATACCAATAAAGAGAGAGAAAAACTATGGCAGCGGTATATATATTATCATCATCAGTATTCGAATTCAAAAGAAAGCATAATATTTCTCAGTATTTTTTTGTAAATTTCAACGTTAATTATACCCGTGAATATATCATTTCAGAAGCGGCTGACCTCAGTGATTCGACGGAAAATAAAAAAGCTACTGAAGAAGCCATCTAGGCTTGGCTGAGAAGGGCCAAAGAATGGCATCTGTCATCTTCTAGAATAAAGGAAACACCTGGAGGGACGAAGAAAATAGCATTCAATTTTTCTTTAACTTTATTTTTTTTATTATTCTGCATTTAATATTCTGTTTTTATTTTAGAGTTTACATATACATTTTATTTGTTGATAACTCCAAAGTTTATGAGATTTTTTTTGATACCAGAGTTTATTAATACATTTTTTTTTGTTCAATACCATTATTTCATTTCCCTCCAGATTGCTATTACTATATTTTATCTTCGATGGATATCCCCGAAGGATATCTTTAGAATATCTCTCAAGGAATCTTTCAGATAGCTTTTGAATAATATCCCTGAAGGATATCTCATGGATATTCCTGAAAGATAACTTATGGATATCTTTGAAAGATATCTCATGGACATATCTGGAGGATATCTTATGGATATCCTTGAAGGATATTCTATGGATGTACAGGTTGTTCCACTTTGGACATCCATCGGATGTCCATAAGATCTCTTTTGGATATAATTGGATGTCCATAGTATATCCATAAAATTCATGAAGGATGTCCAATGGATATCCATTGGATGTCCATGTGTTATCTGGGCCATTGGATGTTAAAAACGTTCGTCCATTGTACATTCATTCAATGCCCAAAAATATTTATATGAATTTCAGTTTTCTTATTTTTATTTCAAATGAAACTGAAATTCGTAAGTATCTTCAATCAAAAATTTCAACCGTGATGGAATATTTTAATGGGCCAGTTTATGTACATTTCTGGATATTCATTGTATATTCAAATACAATCATCAATTTCTTTTATAATAAACGATATATAAACAAATAAATTGTCACGTATTAATTGCTTATCATTATGGGTACGTCACGCATCTTCTAAATTCAACAAAACTTCAACCACTGTATTCTTTTCGGGATCAAAAAACGTTATTTTTCCGGTTGCTATTTTTTCTTGCCACCTATGAAATATTTTTGAAATTCGCGGGCAATTTTTTGGGTCGTTGCGAGCGCCGATAACGTTTAGTGAAACGTGCCTTTAGTGTTGTTGAGAAATGTGAGGTTAATGCTTCCGCGTCTTTGCTCTCCATTTATGACTCCGTTTTGTTCGTTCATCGATGGTAATAAATAAGTATACTTGTCTTAACATGTTTTTTGGGTAATCTTCCACAGTCTGAAAATGAAAATATAATCAGGAAAATCTATACTGATTAATATGGGTTCTAGAAAACTTTCGAATAAATATTATAAGATAGTGCGACTGATGCATGGTGGTGAATTTCAGATGAAAATGAGTGTGCTGCAGGTTTCAACAGAAATGCAATCTATTTACAGATATCTTGAAAGCAAGAAATGAAACGAAAGTGGCTGAATACAGCAGTGATTTGAATGATGATGATCCTTATCCTAGAAAGTAAGGCCGATGAAGCAAATGAAAATCCTCCCCCCATTCAAGCCTACAATGAAAAAAGGATTGAGTCCCTCTCATGTGTCTCCTGTCGATACTGAAGCAAATGTCAAATTACCTCCATTCAAGCCTACTATAAAAACAGGATTGAATCCTCTCAAGTGTCTCCTGTCAATAGTGAAATAAATGAAGGTGTTTAATTTTCCAAGTAGTCTTGGAGTAATGATCATATATAACAAACTCAAACTTGGCAAATATTTCCTGTACGTACTCTTTGAAGTAAAGTTTTATTCCTTTATGTTGATTATTAATTTTTCAGTCAAATTAGATGTCAAAAACCGGAGGAGGGAACACATATGAGTTAATGAAAAGGTGTTCATCCCGACTTATGAGCAAAGGTCTCACATCTCAATATAGTTACCACGTCGAAACTGAAACAATGGCCGACTTCCTGAATGTGGAACAAAAGGTATAATGTTGATTATTATTGATGCTGCAGAACAGGCACAGATGCTGCAGAACAGGCATATGAAAAAACGAAAAAAAAAGAAATAGAGGAGGCAAATATGAAATGGTCAAGGAGAGCAAATGATAGAAAATGAATCGTTCTCAGAATATTTTCATTTATTTATACTTTTGACCAGTGTTGTTATTCTTTTGTTTCATTATACATTTTTTTAGAGTATCTTCTTACATTTATGTTGTTATTTAATGAATTCCTTTGGTGGGTGATGTGTAAACAGTTAGTTTTTGAAAGTGTCGTCAATTTTGATATGTGCAAGATATAAAAGAATGAAACTAGAGAGTTTTAGTAGCTCAATTTTGAGAGTTCTAGTAGCCAACCTTTGAAATATGTGAGAAGACAAATTTCATTAAAATCTGTTTATGGAATTGTATAGAGAAAATTGTTCATAAGTTTGATACTTCAAGATAAACAACTTCTGTTACCATTTTTTTGTAAATATGTTAGTTTTTGGAATATAAATTATAATTTTGAATTGAAAAATGTAATTATTGATTTTACGAAAAATTACTCATCCAATAATATTTGTCCTGCTGTGACATGCTCGTAAACATTTTGATCAAGATCCAGAACACTAAGGAATTTTGGGTTCTAACAATCAAATTTCAACTTTCTGATATGAAATGTAATTTTTTCAGGATGTTGAAATATTGAGAAATACTTTTGCTAACATATGGTATAGGTAAACAAATAACACTTGGTACTTATTCCCTTTCGAATATTGTATCACCGAGATTTTTGTGATAACTTCATCGAGAAGTCTTTGTGATTCTCTATACAAGTAGAAATAATGTCTAAAAGGGGCACACTACAAGAACAATGTATGTATGAGAACTTGTGTTAGTTTTACCTTTACAATATGTTTCCAAAGTATTCCCCATTATTTACAAGACACCTTGTATGATCTGTATCCTCTGGATTCATTTTGGATATACAATGGATGTACATTGGACGACCACAGTGGTTGTTATTTGGATATGTTCTGGACATCCATTTTACCAAATATAGACATACAATGGATGCCCAAAATACGCACAATGTACATCCATTGGACGTTATCTGGGCTTTAATTGTACGTCCAAAGTGGTGTCCTGGCCGTCCATTGAATGTACATTGGACTAATTCTGGACATCCAGTGGATGTCTTGAACTTCCATATTCAACGTCCATTGTTCATCCATTGTACGTACATGTGCTGTGTGGGTATAAGCATTAATATATGCATTTTTTCTTCTTTTTTTACGTTACTATCAAAATAATGTATATATGATTCCTTACACACCTTACAACCGGTATGAATAACAACACCCATTTGATTCCACCTCTGATGGCTTTTACACTGTCTAGATGAATAGCAACACATTTCATATTTTTTTAAATATTTTTTCTACGTTCATGCAAAAAAACAAAACTTTATTGAACTATATTTAGTGGTTCTTTATTGCACTAGTGCAATACAATGTTTATTGCACTCATATGTCATTCTACTACAGTGGTTTCGGATCCCACTATAAAAGGATCCCACTATAAAAGGTAAGGTCCCCGTGATCTTAACTCGTACAAGTTTTCATTAACTTCTGAGGGTTGGTCAAACAACTAAGAAAGCGGTTAAAAACAAAAAACAGCGTTTTGTGATCATGACAAACATAATTTCAAATCGACGCCATTTTTAGTCAATTTTCTGTGATATTGTATTACATTTTAAACAATTGCATATTCTATATTATTTTATATCATATTTATTGTGGATTACGGAATGAATGCGGAAATGCATTTATCAAAAATAGTGTTTGAGTTAAATTGTTCCCATCATAGGTATTAGTTCCTAACTTTCTCAATGCAAATCGATAATGCTGCTTGATTATTTCATATTTTACTATTAAATTACGCTTTTTATTTTCCCACACTCAGTGCCACCTAAATAAAACACTTTTTGATTTTTGCATGAACGTAGAAAAAATATTGTATGCAACTCGTACAAAAAGTGTTTATTGCACTCGACATGTTGTCCAACTCGGCCTCGTCGGACAACTTCACGTCGAGTGCAATAAACTCTTACTTTTTGCACTTGTTGCATAAACAGATGATGCAGGTCGTCAAGCCGAGGCCTTCGCCATCGCTCATGGTCTAGAACAACTGGTCGAGCTACCAACCCGCATCCCTGATGTCAACAACCAGTCTGCCAATACACTAGATCTTTTCCTCACCACCAATCCTGACCCGTATAGAATAGAAGTTTGTGCCCCACTTGGAAACTCTGATCACACCCTCATCTCCACAACATGCTCTTTCCATTTACCATCGAGCTGCACAATACCACCCCGTCTCATGTGGCATTACAATTCGGCCGACTGGGAAGGTCTTCGTATGTTTTTCTCAGCGTTTCCATGGAAGAGAGTTTGTTTCTCTTCAGTAGATCCAACACGATGTGCTGAGACAATTTCTGAAATCATCATGTTGGGGATGCAAACTTACATACCGAATACCGAAAGAAGAACATCATCCGATAAGACCTGGTTTAACAGAAACTGCTCTAGAGCTGTGGCTTCCAAACAGGCAGCATACCATCGATGGCTAAAGAATCCGGGCCCTGAGACCAGAGCAGCATATGTCGAGGCTAGAGGCATATGTAAAGAGACAATAGAATGCTCAAAGATGCCCACAAAGCCAAAATAAGATCAAAACTTGCTGAATGTCCTAACGGATCCCGTTCATTTTGGTCTTTCGAAAGCTGTGGGAAGAAATTTCACTTCCAGCTCATTTCCTCCCTAACCAAAGAAGATGGAACACTAGCAACGACTGCCCAGGAAAAGCCAATATCTTTGCGCACCTATTTGCTGGAAATTCCACTCTGGATTCATCGGGAAAACAACCCCGAACATTACACCTATTGACAGTCACATGCCCGAGATCACCTTTCGCCAACGTACTATCAGAAAGATTCTGCTGGGTCTCAACACCAACAAAGCCTGTGGATCTGACGGAATCCGCCGATTGTTCTCAAGAAATGTGCCCCGAACTAACAGACCTATCGCACTGCTATCTATTATTTCAAAGGTCATGGAATACAGCCAGTCCCTAAAAAAGGCAAAAAGGCCCTACCTAGCAACTACAGACCTATCGCACTGCTATCTATTATTTCAAAGGTCATGGAAAAAGCCATCAACATCGAGCTCATGAAATATCTGGAAGACTCAGGAATTGTCAACGATAGGCAATATGGCTTCCGCCATCAGAGATCAACTGGTGACCTGCTCGCTTACGTCTCACATATATGGCAGCTATCTATTGAAAAGCATGGAGAAACTTTAGCTGTGGCATTAGATATCTCCAAGGCGTTCGATCGAGTTTGGCACCAGGGACTCCTCGCCAAGCTTCCGTCTTATGGCTTGCCCCCTCAGCTGTGTTCTCTGCTTGCTAGTTTTCTCTCAAACAGGTCTCTCCATGTAGTGGTCGATGGAGTTTCATCTGACACTCTACTCATAAATGCTGGTGTTCCGCAAGGATCCATTCTCGCACCAACACTATTTCTACTTCACATCAACGACCTGTTGAAAGCAACTTCATGTCCAGTACACAGCTTTGCCGATGATAGTACCCTCGATACCGCTTTCTCTTCCAGGGCCCCTATATCAGCCCGTGAAACCAGAAATGAACGAGGAAGAAATGTTAATAATATAAATATGGACTTGGCAACAATTCTCGAATGGGGATCTAATAACTTGGTAGAATTCAATGCAAACAAAACACAAGCATGTCTTTTCTCTAGAAAAGCCGATCTCACTGTGCCTAACATAACTTTGACAGGAGTAACCATACCACTGAAGCCATCCATATCGATGCTTGGTATTACTATTAGCAATAACCTTTCCTGGGAAAATCACGTGAGGTCCATTGCCAAAGTGCATCCCAAAAACTTGGTTTTCTGTTTCGTGCCAAGAGCTATTTCACCCCCAGTCAGCTGCTTATGATCTATAAGGCACAGATCCGACCTGTCCTGGAATACTGTTCCCATATTTGGAGTGCGGCACCTAAACATATCCTGAGGCTATTGGATTCTGTCCAAAAAAGGGCAATTCGTCTCGTCGGTGATGCCTCGCTTACAAACTCGCTCACTTGTCTGGAACACCGTAGAAAAGTTGGCGATTTGTCTCTATTTTATAGATATTTTCATGGGCGATGCTCTTCTGAAATATCAACAATCGTTCCTGCTTTGGCAGTCTCTTCGAGATTAACCCGTCAAGTTCAGTCATCACACCCCTTCGTGGTCACTTTGGAAACCTGCAGAACATCACTTTCCAAAGACTCGTTCATCCAACGAACAGCGAGGCTTTGGAACTCATTGCCTAGGGAGGTGTTCCCCGAGGCATACAACCTTCAGAAATTTAAGAAGAACACCAACTCCTACCTTCTTTCCCTAGGTTCCCACGATGTTCTCTGAACATTACAGGATATCCCTTTTCGTGGGAACCAGAACATAAAAAAAAAAATAATTATTATACAACAAATAAACTGTAATCCGTGTATTCGAAGGAGAATAGGCAACACATTGACAGTTAATTCGTTTATTCAAAATAAAGCATTTTCTCATTTACATCAAACAACAGATACAAAGTTATCACTTATTGGCGTCCAATTTAAATATTAAAGTACCTCTTCGACTCTTTTCAGGGGCACTAACTTCGCCAATGATTTGGTCGAATCTAAAGCTTGGTCACATCTGGAATAACTGGATAATAAAAGGTGTTGATTTGATCAAAAGTTTTGTGATTATGGTCCAATTCGATTCAAAATTGGTATGCGGGGGTTTTCGGGGTCGGAGATTATGAAATTTTTGTCAAAATTCCAAATTCAAGATGGTGGTCCCAAGATGGAGGACGAGTTTTGTAATTATGGTCCAATTTGATTCAAAATTGGTATGCGGGGGTTATCGAGGTCGGAGATATGAATTTCTTGTCAAAATTCATAAATTCAAGATGACGGCCTCAAGATGGAGGACAAGTTTTGTGAAAATATATAAACTTAAGATGGCAACTTCAGGATGGCGGACGAGTTTTGTGTACTGAAACGTATAAAATACATTTTAACTATTTTTGTTGAATTATTTGGTTTCAAAAAGCTTGTCGCGCAAAGTGTTCATAAAAGTGGGTACCAATTAATTTGATTGGGCAGTGATTGGTTGGTAAGTAAGAACTTGTAAAAGTATTCATTTTATTACGAGTTTTATTATAATTTGCGCGACAAGCTTTTTAAAACCGAATAATTCAACAAAAAATAATTAAATCATTGTCAGCGATGACTTAAACTCATTTAATACGTTTTAGTACACGACTTAAATAAAAGCTTGCCTTTAAAAAGGTTTTTTATTAGTTATTTTATTATAGACTCAATTGTAACTGGAAACACGCCTTCAAAAGTTTTACCATTCTTGGTAACAAAATGCCCAAAAAGGCGAGGGTGTTCATTGAGACTTGTGCTTGGTGAATCAACTTGAGAAAAATCGGGAAGACTTTCTACGTCATCTTCCAAATGTTCTTCTATTTCATCTTTTCTTGATGCGCTGTGAACGGAAATATTTTCAATATCACTGGAATCACTTGATTTAGTTTCGTTAAAATCTGTTCCTGGTACACCGAGACCTGGTAAAATTTTAATCTTTTTGCGCGGTTGCCTTAGTTTGGAGAGATTTGAGTACCTATCTTAATGATTTCAAAATATCAGTTATGAAATCTGTTTCTGCGCCCGCATCTCTTTCCGGAACTTGTAAACTTGATGGTAGTCTTGATAATATTCCATAGGCGTACCGATTGAGTTAGCTGAGGTAAAGAAAGTAAGGTAAAAGAGTCAAATGGGAAAAAGGTAAAATACATAGACCGGAAGTGACTCTGACTTTTTTATTTCAAACAGCACCCTGTATATTTTTTGCAATTTTTTATTTCTACTCAAAATTATCTTTTCAACGATGTATCACACTTTGTATTTTACATTTGATTTGATGGAGAAAACGTCAATTGAAATTTCAAATTGAAAGAATTGCAGTAGGCTATGTTTTTTTGTGTTATCTTCGTCCGTAGCATTTTTTCTTTTAAAGACAGTACGCTTTCTATGAAATGATCCACTTGTTGCCAAATTCGAAGCCAAGCGTGTGAAATACATTTGGCATTTGTCTATCAGGGTATTTCTCTCTGTATGCACGTAGGGCAGCCCGACGATTATTTTCGCATTTTCCATAAATCAGTATCGTATCCAATTTCTCTTGATTAGTGAAGTTATCATCATTTTCACGGTTATTCATTCTTGAATGTTGGTTCCTCTGACACGCACACAACTATTGAGAATTATTAACTGTCAAAGTTATAAACAAATGTATTCAAATGTTTCCAGGCACACTTAGGTTTTCATTTAAAAATTATTAATTCTTCCAGTTCTACTACAATTATAATAATTTGAAATTTGACAATCTCTTCATCATCTCGAATGCAAAATTGTTCATGAATTATCAATTATTATTGAAGTCATAATCAAGATTACACAAAATATCATAGCCTACTGCAATTCTTTCAATTTGAAATTTCAATTGACGTTTTCTCCATCAAACCAAATATAAAATACCAAGTGTGATACTTCGTTGGAAAGATAATTTTGAGTAGAAATAAAAAATTGCAAAAAATATACAGGGTGCTATTTGAAATAAAAGTCACTTCCGGTCAAACCGAAAGTGACATTCAATTTTTGTTTGTCTCAGTTGAAGGTTCCTTGAACGAATTGGAGATCATGAAATTTTCAAATTTTTATCTTTCGAAATGGCTGAGATAATCCATTGGATCAGGTATACTGGGACACCCGGTATATTCCATACACTTACTTCTGAATAAATTCAATGAATCACAGTTTTTGAGGTGGATGGGTAAATTATTGAATAAAATCAATCCAGAACTAAACAGAGATTCGCAACCTATATACTCTCTGTTGATATAAAAATTTCCCATACTATTTCTAGTGGAGTGTGTATGAATACTACTCGAGTAGGTCAACTGTTCACTCAGATAATTTGGCAACATATTGTGTTTGATTTTATATATAAACAATAGCACATTCAATGTTATCCTTTGTTTAGCAGACATAGGAGACAGTGTTTCCAACATGTATTTCACAGGTGTACGTTTATTACAATTCAGTATTGCTCTCATGGATCTGTTTTGAAGCTTCTGTAATCTATTAAGATTTTCATTGTTTACAAAATAGAGAAGTGAACTGCAATAGTCGAAATGGGGTGCTATTATTAATTTATATATTGTTAATTTAGCAAATTGACTTATTTTATTATTTAATCTATATAAAAGATGAATTTTCTTGGCTATTTTCTTCTGAATATAACTACAGTGAGCATTAAGATTCAAGTTTTGATCCAGTACCACTCCCAAATATTAAAAAGTTGTAACCCTCTCAATGCTGACATTATTAATATGAATATCCAGTGACAGTTGTTCATCTTGCCAATCAAACCAATTTAATGTGGAAATCGTAGTGGAGTGTTCATAATTTACTTCAATTATGAATTTTCATCAAGTATCGACCACGTCTATTGAAAAAAAAACGCATATGGCCTCACATAGACTGAGGATTTTTTACCTCCTCAGTTCTAATAATACTATAAAACGATCGCAAATCCTAAATGGTATCAAATAGGAGAATATTAATTTTGATAGAAATTATTGAATTAATTTATCGAATAATTATTCACTTATTTAATTAGAATACAAGGAGTCCCTCCTTGAAAAAGGTCTATGTATTATTTCCTGAAGTCACTCTTTGTTTCAATAACTGTACATCAAAATTTATATAAAAAAGCGATAAATAGCAACCTTGCTCTCAATGATACATTCATCGACTGTACCAACACACAAAGGCCAAGGATGCAGTTGATGTGTTGAAGTGAGCCTGTAAGTTGAAATTTTTGTCGTGATGGCTTCATTTCATATTCAGGAATATCGCAATATGCTAACTACTCACGGTTAGGCAGCAGTAAGACTTTATGGATATTTTCTGAAGGCTGCTGGAAAAGACGAGTAGAAAAACAAGTAATGATCGCATTCTCGATGCAGAAGAAAACATTTTGGATATTGTCTAACAGTAACTACACGATCTCTGCCTCTTTTACATTGCTTGAGACTCCAGGACCAATCAGAAGAAACCATTGACTTAAATAAAAAACTAACTATCAATCAATAATCCCAATGAAGTCAATAACAAGGCTAATAACAGAATTCGACGGAATTAGTCGGGAAAATTAGGTGTCTGAAAGAAATATTCCTAACATTTTTCTATCCAGAAAATGTGTTTCTCAATTCTCGCCGTCTTCCTGATGATCGTGGAAGCGTGAAATTGATTTTCGTCGACAAAAATGTATTGAAGACCTAGTGAATGCGATGCCAGTCTTGCGTCGATGTTACGAATGATTTCTGGTGAGTGCTCCTCCTGGGAAAACAATTTTATTTATCTCATGTATCTATATGAGTTCTTAATCAAGATTGGAATATAAAATAAAATGTTCACTTCCAGATTTTCCTTTCAAGCTCAGGTCTTTCCAAAATATCTACCAGATGTAGTTCAATGTCCAGCGTGGTTTTAGCCGGGAAAGAAGTTGTTTTCTGTTCAAAAGAATTTTAAGTTTATCGTGGATTTTTCTATTCACAGAAAAATATTTCTATTCAATATCCAATTGAGAATGCTCCCCTTTTCAACATGAATACCCCATCTTGAATGATGAAAGACAGTGACTAAAGTTTATCTTTGAGTCGCAGATGATTCCACATCTGATTTTATGAACACCCTGTTCATATTTTCAAACAAATCGATTAACCTCTGAAATTTAAATTATTTTCAGTAAATATCGAAGTGAATGGTCGTGTTGAGTTTGCGTTCCATCCATCTCGAATACTGACCCTGGCGGTATTGCCAGCTGTTGAAAATTGAAGCTGATTTTTCGATATATCTCTAAAGCATGTTTTATTCTCAATACCGGACACTATCCGCACGTGAAACGAACACACTCTTTTCAGGGACTGTATAACGTGATTGTAAGTTAATAATTTATAGTCGATTGCAATACTGAGCTATGTATGTATGAATAACATGATTCCAAAAATATCTTGATCTTGAATTATATAAATAACCAAATGCTTCCAAAAGTCAACAACAGCTGGGGTATTGGCTACATAGGTACAAAATATATTTTTCTCCGAGAGAAATGACCCTTGCAGATATCAGTCGTAGTCGAACAAAAAGTTATAGTTTCAGAAAAACTAAAAAAAAACACGCTTTTGTTGCAATAGGAACTATAAAAGTTAATAATACTAATAATAATAAGGTTATTGACCAAAAAATCAACTTCAATGTAAAAAAGCGTAGGGTACTTGATATCAGTTGTCTTGAATTTTTTATCGCTACCCAACTTTTGCTGAAAGTACTAAGACCTTACCAGTGAAATCACCAAATCTTGTGAATTAGACTTTTTTTCTGGCGATATTGGTGAAAGTTCCAGGTCCTAGCTAACAAATAATTGTATTGTCATCGGTACTTCATAGTTGAGCAAAATTTCAAAAATACTTGGATCCTCCAAAACATCAAATTCAGTGGGATAATGTGGATTGTGGTGTTTGCTGACTATGTCATCAAAAGAAAAAAAATAGAAAACAGTCGCGCCTTTTTAATATAAACATTTGAAAACGTGATGATTGAAAATACATCCAATTACAAAAATTCGCCACCGAATCATATCATTACACTAGATCCGAATGATTCCGTTAATACTATTTAAAAAATAAGAAAAACTGTATACTAGACTTAGCGTAGTCGTGTGGCTCGCAATGAAGACGTACCAATAGCTGCTGGGCGACTTATCAGGTTGAACAGACTATCCTAAACTTCTTATTCATGGAATGAGTGTTCTCAGCAATACGACATGAACAACAATATTGTTGGTGTCAGAATCTGTTTTTACTAATGCATTCAATTTCTTGGAATTTGGAATTTCTCAATACACTCTTCAACGCACGGTTGTTACAGATGAGTATAATCTCATGGAGAGATTGTTGCTTGAAATTATTTGAACGTACAGATCAGCCTGTGCTGAGATTTGTCATTAATAATCAATGCTGAAATTGAAGATTCAAGATTGAATTTTGACATAGACAAAAATTGATCTTTGCTCTATATAAAAAAAAGGAAGGTTGTTCTGATCTTGATCAGCCAAGACTATGTTTTACAAAGAAAATAAAAATCAGAATTCAGCACAATGGAGTTAGAATAATTTTATATCCGAAAATGACTTCAATTGCAAAGATATTCAGAAAAAGTGTATAAGAATTATCTTTGACCAATCGTCAAATACTTCTTCATAAAGTTTTCTGTATGATGAAAGTCCAAGGATGAAATATATATATATATATATATATATATATATATATGTATATATATATATATGTATATATATATATATATCGAGGGGACTGGTTAAAACAAAATGGAAGGAATTTAATGGACATAACCCTCAGAGAAGTGTTAACCGTAGACACGTGTTTCGGTTAACACTTCTCTGAGGGTTATGTCCATTAAATTCCTTCCATTTTGTTTTTAACACTCCCCTCGATATTCCACTCTTTCATATTTATATTCCTGGACTCGGATGTCACGCAGGTAGCTATAGCTGCCTCCGTGGTGACGTTGGTTGTTGCCTTGGAATGCAGGGTCTGCTGACTGAAACCACAAATGAGCGGCTGGCTTCTGTTTGTCGACTCCGTTGATTTGTCGTTTCCACCAAGTGTTGTTCATCCTTGCACTTCTCCACCGTACTGATGAGGGCCGAGAGCCCGAAACACGTAATTATATATATATATATATATATATATATATATATATATATATATATATATGAATATATGATCGCTTCACCTAGGTGAGAAACAAAAATCACAGCTCTGTGTTAATTATCACCGAATCAGAAACTATACCAAAATACATCCCCAAGACCATGAAAAATATATAGTCTTCAACTATATCACATACTTCTTGTGATGGACACCAAAAATATATCCAAATGCAGTGTAAGTGATACCATAATATTTGAGAAACCCTCTTTCAACTCCAATTAACCCTTGTCAGATAAACCAATGAAAACAGCTGAGACTGATTGATTGATTCAATTCGATAATATTACATGTGATGTTTATAATTCCACCTGAACTCATTTGAAAAATAAATATGGTACTGCACTGAAATCAAATCATCTGCTTGACTTGAATAACTGTTATTGTTGTTCACTGACCAAAGTTTATCGATGAATCAAGATAACGAAATCATATGAAGATAATATTCAAAAGGTCAAAAATATTCCTGCATACCTCGATATCACACTGCTTTAAAATCACTTTCGCAGAAGAAAGGAAGATGCTCCAATTCATTAGTTATTTAATCATGAACAAATTTTATTTCTTTGCGGAATGACTGATAAGCTCAAAACACACGCTGTACTGACCAAAGGCGCAAGAATGGCTCGTTGCATTCTTAAAAACCAAAAAGTTTACTCCTCTTATGTGCTTGTCAAATGCCTTTCGTTCTTCTTCGTACTAACTCTAATGACTGACTCTAATGACTGTTCGCCGTTAGATGGCGTTAAATTTGCAATAGTGATTCTTAGATTGGAATTAATAAGATAACTTGAGCTACTCTTAATTATTTTGTATCTCTGAGCATATCAATAAGAAATGTAACAGATATATCGTTAAATTGTTTCAATGAAGATTAAAGTCGAAAAGCTAAAGACGTACCTAGCCTTCATTTATCAGACGACGATAAAAAAAAAATAAGACAATCTCTTATACAAATGCACTTAAAACGAAAAATAATGTATTCAATTGTTTGACCTAGGTTATTCTTTGAGTAGCAGATTCAAAATATTGCCGCGCAACAATGAATACCTATTTTATATTCGCGGCAAGCTTTTGAATCTGCTTCTCACATACTAACCTAACCTAACCTAACCTAGGTCAAACAATTTTAGAATCATTTTTTTTTCTTTTAAGTGCATTTGTATAAAATTATTATTTTTTCAATAATTTTTATTTAATTTATTCAGTAATTCATGAAATCTTATTAATTTCTGGTAAAAATTGATAATCTCCGACACCAAAAAAATCCACATACCAATTTTGAATGGAATCTGGCCATAATAACAGAACACGTTGCCCTCTTGGAGCCGTCACCTTAAATTCATGAATTTCGACAAAAACATCATGATTACCGACCCCTATAACTCCCACACATCAATTTTGAATGGAATCGGGATATAATCACAAAACTCGTCGCCATCTGACCCCAAAAACCCCCCCATACCAATTTTTATTGGAATCTAGCAATAACAACAAAACTCGTCGCCATATTGGAGCCGCGTTTTTTCTCTAGCAAAAATTCCATGGTGCATCGTCACCGGAATTATAAACACCTGCCATATTCCACGATAATCGGCGAACTAGAAGTGGGTCAAAATTCACTTGAAAGATTTGAACTTACCATACATACAAATGTGAAGCTGAATAAAAGCTTGTAAAAAGCTTGTGATAATAAAAAGGGATGAATTTGAAAGAAAAAGGAATATTACTTCAATTTATCGACTTGATGAGTCATTGTAGGGCATTGTTTCTATTTATGACATGAAGCTGTTTTTTCGTATCGATTGCTGCACCTGTTCTTTGAAACCAACCCATTTTCTTTCCCAGAATAATATGGATTGATTGTTTCCCGACATGTTTTTTGGGTAACCTTCCACAGTCTGAAAATGAAAATTATTGACAAATTGAATCATTTTTCCATAGGAAATATAATTTGGTGAACGCAATAACTTATCGGGGTGAACTAATCAGTTTGCCCTTTCTACACTTGTATAGATTTTCCTGATCATATTTTCATTTTCAGACTGTGGAAGGTTACCCAAAAAACATGTCAAGAAACGTTGTTCCTTCACAAAAAACCACATTCATTCAATGGATTGATTGATTATCTAGGAGTGTTCCCTATTATTAAAAATCAGTATATCAAGTATTTGTTGATTAAATTTAAAATTTCGAGATCGAGAATATATATATATATATATAAATATTGTAATATTATGATGAATTGTAAAAATAAATTATTGTTTATTTTGTCCCACTTTGGAAATACATTGTAATTAAATTGATATGATATATAGATAATTGTTTGTGCCCTGTATAATATTTTGCAATGTAATAATAATTGCTAGCTAACGTCACTGTTCTCTCGTCACGTTGCTGCCAATTGTTATAACTTTTTTTACCACTCAGTTGGTACGCCTCTTGTCTCAGATAGCCGGTTCAGGCAATAGAGCCACTGCTTGATGTCAAATTTCAATCTATTCAGTGTTTATAAGTACGGTTGCAGATCATTGTGGAAAACAAATGAGAAAGTATCGAAAAACAATTATTTCCTTTATTCAGGAAAACTTATATTAACCTGGCCTACGATAAATAACTTATTCTATGGTCAATCTACAAATTTTCAAAGTCAATCATGAGAAACGGTGACGAATAAATTATACACAATCTCACTTTTACTTTGAAGTGTGAAAATTTCTTTAATAGTTCAATATCAAAATGAAATAGAGTTCTTCTGATATGATACGAGTTATTTGTGAAGTTATTCAGTTTGTGATGTGCACTAGAAAAGTTTATACCTGACGCTGGAACTGTTACTGTTTCAATACACACCAAGAATTTGAATCCCCCTTCAATCCACTGCTCTCAGGCTTTCGAATACCAAGAAAGGAACCATACAAATCCAGAAATCAGCTTTGGAATATTTTATATGGAGTATATAAAAAGGTGATGTCGTTTGCTGCTTATATTGATGAAATTATTGAATTTTTCTTTTCCTCAAACCCGAACGTGGCGTTCTCTTCAAAATTATTTTCAATCTCCTCGTGGCTTTGTTTTTTTATCCCCTGGATACCATCTCTCCTTTTTCCCTATCATTCGAATTTTCAAATTCGCGCACTTTGTTGTCACATTTTCACACTTTGGGGTTATTTGTCAAAACTTATAAATTAAAATATTTTTTTTTTTAAAACCGTTCTTATTTTCTCACAATTTCAAATCTTACATCTGATTGGATATTGTCATCCAGAAGTTTGTTGTTCTCCCATTGGCTATTTTTAGTTAGATACAATTTCATATACTGTATGTTTCAAGCTTATAATTTTGTTGATCACATTTTATTCAGGATGATTTTGTAATCTAGACTTTTTTGTTGTCTTTTGAACAATTATGGGTTATAATCATTATAACAGTGTATGAAATTGATTGTATTATAGTATTTGGATATTTTTATCTATTAATATTATACATAGGCTTCATAAAGGAAATAGAATTTCAAAAATATGTAAAAACAATATCTCTTGAACTAATAGCTATTAAGTAATTATTCTTTTTGTGGGTTTTTTATGAAATTGTTTCCCTTTAAAATATATAACTGTTATATATAAATAAAAATATATATATAATATATATATATATATATATATATATATATATATATATATATATATATATATATATATATATATATATATATATAATATTATATTATTTATATATATATTTTCATAATAATAATGTTATGATAAGTTTGTTTAATTGATTTCTTTTTTATTTGATAATTATAATGATTGTTATTGCTATTTATTCATTTTTATTATTTAATAATTTGTCATAATAATAATGTTATGATAAGTTTGTTTAATTGATTTCTTTTTTATTTGATAATTTTGAAAAGTAAATACCTATCATAACAGTAATGAATATCCATCCGGCTATGTTGTTCTTACCGTTTTTCAAATACTCTTTTACCTGAATTCTTTTACCTTATCCCAGCTCAGTCGGTACGCACTTGGAAAATGATGTTTCTCCGTTCTCAAGGTAGGATTCAGTAGTGCCAACTTGTTGCTCTGCTTGAAGTCAAAAGTACTGTTTTGTGGACATATTTATGGTTAGGTGATCAAATAGATAAATAATGAATCCAGAAAATGGTCAAATAATGTTTCTTTTATTCAAATAAATCCTTGAAACGGCCTGGTACAGGCAGGTTTCCGCGGATGGTTCGAGTTCTCAAGTGCATTGGGACTGCTCTGGTCATGCCATCCAGCCCCTCCCCCCTGTACACCGGAGACCAGGCTCTACGCTGTAGTTCCTGGTACCTTCATTGGGATGATATTTCGTTAGGAAATAGCATAATCTCTTATGATTTTCCTATCCAGGTAGTGCTACGAAGAAGCAAACACCCGATGGCTACATTTACCCGTCATTCCACGGCCCAAGCCCGAGTGCATGAAGTGGGTTACAAGCAGCGAGCTGAGCAGTGAGACAACGGCCAAAAGCAACCAACCCCGACGATGTATTATGCCATTTTATAACGAATTACAGTGGCTAGTTCTTCGTCAAATTCGACAAAATTTTGGAAAGCGCCGCTTGCCTAACCTCAGCTGTCTTGATCAGTGCGGTAAGTTAACGCAATTGCCAATGCAACAAACATTAAGATAATATGGAATGTTGAATTGATTGTGTGGTAAATGTACGAAAAAGTACATTGCTTGCGATATATATTCAATTTCAAAGTGATGAAAACAAACGAACCTCGTTATATCCAAACTGGTAGATAAAGTCAGAACTAGTAGATGAGGCCAATGCAGCTTTTATCAAAAAGTCAGTTACAAAAGACACAGTATTTCATTGTTTTCAAAATAATATCGGCCATCATTTTGACCTAGTGTGATTCAGAATAACATGTGAACACTGATGATGCCAACCAGTGTCTCCAAGATTCTCGCACGCGCCTCTCTGGTTCTTCTTACAATTGAATACCAACTATTCCGAAGAGTGGAAGACAAGAAAAATCACTCGTTGCATTTATGAATGAAGTAGTAAATTTCAATTCTACTTGGAGAATTAACATAATATAAAGTATTTTTTCATTGAATGGCAAATTTTCAATATGATATCGCTATATTAAGGCTCCAAATTGCCTTGAATAGATCATAACGACGTTCGTTTGTTTTCATCACTTTGAAATTGAATATCTCTCTATTGAATGTATATCGCAAGCAATGTACTCCTTTTGTACATTTACCATAGAATCAATTCAACATTCCACATTATTTAAAAGTTTATTGCATCGGCAATTGCGTTAACTTACAGCTCTGATCAAGACAGCTGAGGTTAGGTGATCGGTGTTTCCCAAAATGTTGGCGAATTTGACAAAGAACAAAACATGGTTTAATATTTTTTTTTGATTTTTGACCACTGTGATTCGTTATAAAATGTCATTATACATTCGCCATTCACCGGTGTGCAAGAGGTTAAATTAAAAATTAAACCCTATATCCTGTATATTTTTTGTTATTTAAGTCTCATTTTCATATTTTTTGTTTATTTAAGTCTCATTTCAACTGGAGCTTATGTTAATAAACACATTTCTATAAAAAAAACTCATTATTTTTAACTTTCACCATTTTCAAATTAATTCAGTGGTAGGAATTGAATACAAAAAAAGATATTTTCAATGTTTTTTCTCTTTTTACCCTAAGAAGTGATAATTCGGTGTAGATATCATGATTTGATGCAATGAATGATGTAATATAACCAATTCATGGTCCTGAATTCCCCAATCCATATGGAAGAGTAGATGATTCTGCTGAAGATATGGAAAACTGTATCATTCTTCAAGTTTTTGAAAGTGTTACGTTACTATTTTCATCAAACTTGAAGACATTTCATCAAAATACCCTCGAATAATGATGAAATATCTGTAATTTTCATAGAATCAATGTCTGAAATAATGAAAATAACAAATCCAGATTGTATATCGAGAATTTTGTTCTTTATAAAATCAAAATCTGACAAATCTTTTTTTCTTCATTTTTTAGACATTCTCATTTGTTAATAACTCAAAATGTCTGCCGTAAGGACTATGACCTTCACCGACTCCCCAACTACGTATACAATGTCAGTGGTAGGAATTAAATACAAATAAAATATTTTCAATGTATTTTTTATTTTTACTCTAAGAAGTGATAATACGGTGTAGATTTCATGATTTGATGCAGAGAATGATGAAATATAACCAATTCTTGGCCCTGAATTCCCTAATCCATATGGAAGAGTAGATGATTCTTCTGAAAATATGAAAAACTGTATATATATATATATATATATATATATATATATATATATATATATATATATATAGAACATACACGTGTAGCATATTTTCCTTTTCCGAAATGGTGTTTTTTTATTGATTTTGAGTTCTGGCTGTGTGGACAACACCCGAGTAAATATTTTCTCGGACAGTCTATAAGAATGACGAGAGGGTAGGTAGACAGAAATACATACAGACAGACCGACACGTTTTGATGTGCGAAACCATTAAAATCATGGTCAATCATTCATATTTGCTCATATTCTATTTCAGTGATTTTTTCAGTACACCTTCCTGAAATAATAAGGGGGATGATTGGGATATATATTTCCAATCAAAAATTGCACAAGTAATCCCTTCACCAGCCTTACTCCCTCCACACCTATCTATAGGTAGGTAACAAAGTATCACTAGGTAAACTACACTGTAGTTTACCTACCGATGATGATAACTTAGTTATCGAAAGGTGGTGAAGCGGTAACAGGTTTGTGCATTTGCTTGAAAAATTTAATTTTCACCACTCTTCCTCAAAATTTTAATTGTTAGACGTTCCTTAATTGTTGTTTTGTTTTTCATTGACATATGTAATCATAATGTGCATTATTTATATCTCAATTCTTACATCCATAGCATCCAATCTCATCGACACAGTAAGTACTATTGTAGTGGTTCTCTCTCTCCATTAATTTGTACTATTTTAAATTGTTTTCTGTTGCTTCCCCGAAGATGACAGTATACACTGTCGAAACATATATACACACACATATATATATATATATATATATATATATATATATATATATATATATATATATATATATATATACATATATATATATATATACCATGGTTGAGAATAATACTACGGCCCACACGCCTTAAATCCCCCATCGTTTCGATCATCAGGAATTGAGTTTGGGAGGGATTTTTTTTTTGGAAGGTGGAACAAATCTGACAAAAACGACACCCCGTGGGCTCGTTCGACTGTGACCTCCGAAGACACTTGAGCTTCTTGACCCATCATACCTCACCTGTTGTTCACTTTTACAGTATTCACACTAGTGATTTTGTACCTTGGACGAGTTTGTGCAAGTCCTTTACGAGGTTTGTGCTATATTTTTTTGGTTTGCCAATATGTTGCCCATAAACTGACTGTCTCCTGCCATCCAGAAATCCGCAGTTGCACAGTATGAGTGACACTGTTTCTGGTTCCTTACTGCTTGGCTGCAAGTAATTCTGCCATTGTACAATGAGCCCCGTAATCATTTTGGACGGAGAGCTGGCTACGGAAATTAGAAATGATAAGGTACACGGGAAATGTTTACATAGAAACTTTCCTTATTTGCTGAAAAGTGTGTAGCTCTGCAGGCAGGAGTCAGTTCCGGGGATGGAAGCGTTGGCAGGCGGTCAAAGATTCTTCCAGAGCGCCGCCCGGCGCACAGATAACTCCAAACACTTAATTAATTCAACAAGGCCTGGTAGCCAATCTGGATGAACGCTTGCTTTCAAAGTGCAAGGACCGGGTTTGATCCCAAGCTGGGACACGCATTTTTTTAAATTTTCTATTACACTCAAATCAACCACAAAACTTCAATAAGTCACCAAAATGCATTACCTCAGAACATTCACCCTCACAGCCCCTCAAGACACAAAACAGCATTTTCACAGAGCATGACTTGCTCCGCAGTGGCCAAAGGCTGCTGAACATTTCTCTGAACCTGGTTTTTCTCCAGGAAATAGCTCTGTGAACAGGCAGTGGGAGGTCGCCTCCCGATGTTTTGCGATACCCTATGTAAAAATAAATTATTTCAAGTTGAATGAAGCTTCATGTCCCTTCCTGCTATTTGCTAATGAGAAAGATCGAACCCAGGACCTTGCACTTTGAAAGCGAGTGTTCATCCAGATTGACTACCAGGCCTTGTTGAATTGATAAAGTGTTTGGAGTTATCTGAGTGCTGAGCGGCGCTTTAGAAAAATCTTTGACCGCCGGCCACCGCATCCCTCCCCGGGACTGACTTCTGCCTGCAGAGCTACACACTTGTCAGCTAGTAAGGAAGGTTTCTATGTAAAAAATTTCCTTGTACCACATCATTTTTAATTTACGTAGCCAGCTCCTAGACTATTTCCACTTGCTCCCTGTACAGAGTTATCGTGCCTGCTGTTTTTTTCAACACTGTTCGTTTCCATGTCTGTTGATATTATGTGGGTTCATCCAATCTTGTACTGTACGTTTAGGGTCTGTCCTAGATCTGGTTCATTTTTCGATCATCTTTTGAGTTAGTTCGTCGGCTTTTCCATTATCTGCAAGTCCCTGATGTCCTGACATCCAAATTAGCTTGGCGTGCTTTCGTTCTGCTGGTGTTCTCTTCGCATGTCCATACCAGTTGGGACGTCAATTCCTAGGTACTTAACGCCTTCATTGCCGCCCGACTGTCTAAACGAATGGATCTGCCCCTCTGTTATGCCCCCCCTATTATTCTCTATCTAAAAGTGAGTTTATACAGCAAAAAAATAAAGTAAAATAAGAAATAATAATTTTCAGACTGTTTATAGAGCTGAGTAAATCAATGTAAAAAGTAAGAAGCTCTCAATCGAAATTTGGGATTTTATGTTGAGGTACCTCAATTTCAATGATGTATACCTGTAAAATTGGTCCCTGTTATTGTTTATTAAATGAAACATAAGCTACTGTTGACAACACTAACAATATTATAAAATTTTCGTCATCTAACGACATTATTGTCCAAAAACTAAATTAAAAAAAATGGCACTGAACATACCATTTTCCAGTTATGAGAACAAAAACATATACCAGGACTGAATAGCTATTATATCATGTCCATCTATCATCAACTTTCATCAATTTGTCTGAATTATTCAATATGTACATGTGCCTAACAACTAGTCAAAGTAAAATAAAATAAAAGATAAAAGTTAACCATCTTTTATTTTACTTCTTATTTTATATTACTTCTTATTTCATTTCATTTCTGTATAAACTTGTGATGGATGTTGTGTGGTTTCAACTTTTCAAATTACTTTATTTTATTTCTTATTTTTTTTAACTTGCTGTATAAACTCACTATCGTCTGTGAACCAGATTTTTCCCTCTAGAATGGTGTTCTGCGTTATTCCATTCAGCTCTTTATGGTTAGATACCCTGAATAATTTATCAAAGGAGAATCGTTTCTCAATGCGATCTGATCTCATGTCTTGCTCGTCCCTGTTCATAATACTTGAGATGCTTATGTTTCCTGTCTAGACATTCATGTTGAACAGTTTGCTTTTTAGCCCAACCTCACCTTCTACCAAAAAGTGGAGGGAAGGTGCCCCAGCTCTGTCTCCATGAGTGCAGATGGCGTTGATCTATATAAGTATTGCCAATTTTTTTATTTTTCAGCACTTTGGCCACCACACCAAGGAAGTGTACGTTATGGTTGGCTTTATCCTCAAGTTGTACAACCAGTGGGCTACATAGTTATTTCTCAATATTGGTGTATAATGTATTATTATTATAATGTATATATTGAAGGTTTTTTATTTCCGAATACTGACCTACAACTAGAATGCGGAAAAAAATCAATATTCGTTATGTTTTATAAATGTAAGAAACATGGCTGAATATACTGTTAATTCGCATTCTTATAGAAATGGGCGGAACATGTGTGAGGTTTCACCAATAACCTTGGGAATTAGTTTAAATAAAATTAATACATATCTTGAAAAATGAAGATAATTGATTCATTAAAGAAAGACATTTTCTAATTTTCAACCGTGGAAGTTAGAAGGTATGCCAATAACACAATAAGTAAACTGTTTCAGCCTTCGGCGATTAGGTTAGATAGAATAAATATTGTATGTACATGAACAGCTTTACAAAAAATTTCATGGCAATCATATTTATTTCCAAATTATCACTTAACACATTCATCAACTAAACAACGTGTCTCAATGGTTTTCTTGTACCAATCCGCTGATTTCCTAGGGGTTCTTGTTCTATTCGAACTGCTGAAGTCTACGTGGTTGATGCCAAATTTACTCCTGAAAAATAAGGGAAACTTCTTATCAAATCGATTGCTACACTTTATATTCCTCATTCAGATTTCCTTGCTTGAAATAGGAAAATGAGGATTTTCCACTTTGGGGTCATCCACATTTTTCGCGCTACGTTTTTAAATTAAATACGAAATTTGTTATTATTGAAACAACTATCTCAATATAATTTCCTATAAATTAGGGACTTGCAATTAGAACTAAAATATTCCTTGAATGACGTTGGTTTTGCAGTGTCACCAGTGGCGGATTTACCAGCAGGCTGGAGCCTAGGGCGGCAAATTTTAAGGGGCGGGAAATTTAGTTCATAAATAAAAAAAAAATTATTATACACACAAAATACGAATTTCGAAAATTGGAGAGAAATTCAAATATTTAACAAAAATCGTTTTTTTTTTTATTTTTACATATTTTCTTCACTGATAACTGCTAAATTTTTTCCCCTAATAATTATGAGATCTCCTTACACAATTCAATCTTGATATAATATCGATGGTCTAATCATGATTGCTGCAGCAAGTATGCAAATTGTCAAATTCAATTTCAGAAAGTTATTTCTTTATGCGTAAAAAATACTGACTAAAATTGACTAATTTTTATTAAATAAAAAACTAGTTCAATATCTTATAGAGATATAGTCTTTTGGTTTGAATTAATCGAATAACTGATATTTGAACGACTGCGACTTGACAATAAAAAAATTCCCTCCACAAAATATGAAGTTAGACAATTTGCTGATTAGAAAATTGATACATTTCATCAGTTAATTATTTTATTTAGAGTAAGAAAAAGTTTGGATAATCCAAATGAGCATGCCTTAAGCGCCCATTAAAATTACTTTTTTTGAATAAAAAGTAATCAATCATAACTGAAAAATTAATTTTTATGAGCTCAGCGATAATTTTTCTTTCTGATAAGTTGCTTTTTAATACCTACGCGCTTCGCGCTTAAGGCATGCAATTGCGTAGTCGTATTTGTGTTGTAACGCAAGAACAAACGACATGACCATTCGGTAAGAGTGTCTGGCTGAATGGATAGCACAAGTGATATGATTGTGGACTAAGATATCAAAATTTAGAGAGGCAAAAATTTAATAGCCAACGGGCGGCAAATCTGTAAATTCGCGACTGAGTGTCACGAATAACTTTAATAAATTTGTTGAGATAATAGTTGGAAAAAGTGCCTCCTAAAATATCATTATCTTCGTATTTAGAATAGAACAAAATCGCGTGCCAAAAGCTATACAGAAATTGAAGTTAACGGCGGCACTTTCATCTTCAAGGAGCAAATTTTTTTTTTCCATTCCATCCTTGGTATTACATTTGTTATTTTCAAGTGGCAAACTCGATATTTGAGTGATATGGACCTTGACAATGGAAAAGTGAGAAACCAAAAATATATCTCAAATCCAACATCATCTGTATGAACATAAAATTCCGCTGAAACATTCACAGGTATATTTTCAAACATCGCATACACGTTTATAAATAAAGGTTTCTACAGGAAACCGAAGTTTCCTTCTTGTGTAGTGGAGATGTTCTGTGCTATATCCTTGATATCCTGAATTGAGAAATTTAAAAAATCTTACGTGTAGCCTTGGTTCCATTCAAAATTATCCAATAAACTCCAGACTATGTACCCGATCAGTTTAACTCCTTCTTCATCCATTGCATCTTTGAATCGGCTCATGCATCTCTGAAAAAAATCATGAAATATCCTCAGATGATGAAATACTATTCCCAAAGCTTGTAGTGAACTCGAATACGGAATGAAAATGATTTATTAAGGATTCTTCTTATTATAGTACTACTCGTAATCTTTGAAACCAGAAAGATTCTAGGGTTTGCTAGGTCCAAAACACGAATTTAAAAAATAATGTATTAAAGTTGCACATTATGGAGTTTTCTTGTGAAAAATGGGTCGCCTTAACTTGTTCTGTAATGTCCCGCACTTATTTTATAATATCCGTTGCTATGTACGATACCATTCACACAATATATAAAGCGTAATCACATTACATAGATACTTGAAATCATGTCTCTTTGGTTTTATTCTTTACATACCTACCATTTACAATATCAATATACAGTGCTAGTCAAAAGTCCCCTCCCCCCCTCGTATCTTTTGAACGGGTATACTTATAATAATGAAATTTGGAGGGTGAAAATAAACGGATGTAGGCTTTTCAACTGGTCATAACAGGTGACGCAATAGTCATAAATGACGTCACAAGGCCACTGTGACCAATAATTTTAAATGGGACCTTATGGCAAGTGACAGCTCGTTTGAAAGGTATTGAAAATACCTATTCAGTCATACCAATTTTGTTTGGGTTTCGGCTGATTTTAATTGATAAATTGAAGAAATACGAAAATTATGGTTTCGCATTTAATTAATAAAGATTTAAGAACCAGTTCTTATAATAAGTGTTCAAAATGTGCTCCATCTACTTCCTGGCAGTAATGCATCCTATTGCTAAACTCTTGTCGTACTCGTCCCAGTGTGTCAGCGGAAATTGCCCTACATTCTTCAACAATTCGTTGTTTCAGAATGACAATACTGTCAGGTGCTGTAGCGTAAACCTTAGATTTCAAGTACCCCCATAGAAAAAAATCTAATGGTGTAAGGTCCGGTGACCGAGCTGGCCATTCGATCGAACCTCGTCGTCCAATCCATCTACCACGATATTCTTCATCTAGGTAACGTCTCACTGCACCGTAATAGTGTGCAAGAGCACCATCTTGTTGAAACGTTATTTCCAAGTTGTCGAATTCATCTGGATTATCTTCTAGAATTTCAAGAATTAACGCCTCAATATCATTTTGTAACATCTCCAGATACAATTCACCGGTTAAGTTAGCATTGAGAAAAAGAGGCCCAACTATGTGGTTTCCCAAAATACATGCCCAAACATTTACTTTTCTGGAAATTGAGTATGTTTTTCACGAAAGATGTGAGGATTTGTGTCACTCCAATACCTCACATTTTGAGTGTTAACATTTCCATTGAGAAAGAAAGTACTTTCGTCACTAAAACAAATTGTCTGTATGTAGCCTGGTTGTTGGTTCATTTTATTGGACATAGTTTCACAGAATTCTAGTCTTCGTCGGGTCATCATCTGAAAGTTGGTGCACCATTTTTAATTTGTATGGATGAAATTTGTTTTAGCCAACACCCTATGTACTGTCCTTTGACTGACTTCACAGATAGACGCAACTTGGGCTGTGGAAGAAGTAGGGTTAACTACCATTTCTCCAATTATGTCAATTTTTTGTCATCACTAATTGTTGGTCGACCAGATCGTTTGGCATCTTGAACACTACCTGATGCTTCAAACTTCCAAGAAGCTCCCTCAAATAAACCCTCGATATAGGGCGATCGGGTACCTCTCATTAAACAGTCGTTCGCTGCATGGAAATTGTTTCTACATTCACCAATTATTAAGATAGCTGCTACTTTGTGGCTACAGCATTACCATTTTGCCTATGTAAACACTTAAAGCGTCTCGTTAAACAATAGCTTAGGTAAATTTTCAAGGTATAAACACTTTTGACAAGTAGAGAATTCAAAAACGTCAACCTTTTTGACAATTAACCAGAGGCGTACTTTAAAATCTTTATTAATTAAATGCGAAACTATAATTTTCGTATTTCTTCAATTTATCAATCAAAATCAGCCGAAACCCAAACAAAATTGGTATGACTGAATAGGTATTTTCAATACCTTTCAAACGAGCCCTCTATTGCCATAGGGTCCCATTTAAAATTATTAGTCACAGTGGCCTTGTGACGTCATTTATGACTATTGCGTCACCTGTTATGACCAGTTGAGAAGCCTATATCCGTTTATTTCCACCCTCCAAATTTCATTATTATAAGTATACCCGTTCAAAAGATACGAGGGGGGGAGGGGACTTTTGACTAGCACTGTATATCGTGTCTCAATGTGATTTGGAAATATAGAAGTCTGTTGCCATAATGAAGCGACACAAAAACATCAATATACGATACCCTAACCATCATGGTTTTGCATCTATTATAAATGAAAAAGATCTTTCTTTTCTTGTCGTAGAAGCTATAACATAACCAACAGTAACAAAAATGGGAAAATGCATGAATTCGTAAATTAATAGTTACAAGAAACCAAATAACCCGAATTTGCCGTGTAATGTGTCTTACTTGCAGATAGTGTTTTATATTGTAAACAATGCATTTTTAGTTTTTCAAATAACATGACATGACAAAATCTGAAGGGGTTTGTTATTTTTGTATACAATTATTTTTTCTCTAGGAAAAAAAATAACCTCTTCAAATGAACCGAAAAGTTTGCCATTCTATAGTTGTATAGATAGATAATCAATTTATACACCTGTGGAAAAATATATTTGGAATGAAAGCAGAACTCATAATCGTTTCTATCAGTAGGTTTCCATTTTTCCGAATTTATATTCTTTGCAAGTCACAGATTTCTTAGACTTATCTGCAATAGTTTTTGACTTATGTCAATTTATGTCAAAATTGCGCCGTGCATAGAGCCACAGAAATATGCATAACTTCAGAACCATTCAGAATTAACTAAACCAACTTTCTTCCAGTCGATTTCTCAGACTTCAGCACGTGTTTTGATGTAAAAGCGAACTCGGTATCATTTTTCCATCGCCTACTACGATTTTTTTTTGAATAATAGATTACAAATGGCAATAACACGATTTTTTTCAAATGCAACACTCTATATTTCATTGCGTGGCATTTTTTGAGAGCTTTTCGTCGATGTTAGGTTTATAGGGTATACTTTGTGAAGTTTGCGAAATTTGTTGCAAAAAAGGAAATGTTGGTGGTTTTTTGAAAAAAAAAAAAGAAATCGAGTGGGCCGCTGTCGTAAAATTTGACTCATCCTTTGAACCTTCATTAATCGTACACGTATAATTGTTAATGAATTTCACTCGCGAAGAATTAGTGGATATGGTTTACTGTATTGGTGAAGCTGATAGAAATCCTTTATTAGCAAGCAGAATCCACCATCAAAACTATCCAGGAGCAAGAACTCCACGGGTGTTTTCATTGGAAAAGTTAAGAGATCGGTAGTGTGTCTTATACCAAATGGGAAATTGTTGGTGTCGGATCAATGAGGAAAATGACGTGCAAGTTTTATTGATGCTACAGGAGAATCTTTCCTTGGTCACTGGGGAAACAGATATTCCACAAAGTAGTGAAAACAGAATATTATTGAACCATAAGTTCCACTCTTATCATCTGTATCTACATCAAGAATTGTATGGTTATGATTTTGGTAATAGAGTTGTATTTAAATGAATGGCATGATTGAGGAGGATTAAAATACTTCAAACAAAATTCTGTTTTTTGATGAACAATCTTTAAGAACAACTGGTCAATCAACAGTCATAATATGCATTATTATTGATTTGTTGAAAATATAAACAGGATGTTCATAAAATCAGATGTGGAATCATCTGCGACTGAAAGATAAACTTTAGTCACTATCTTCCATCGTCAAGATAACCTCTTGTGGGGTATTCATGTTGAGAATGTTTCCCTTTTCAACATGCATTATTATGTAATTTAAATTCATCACTGGTTTAGAAGTGTTGATACCAAAATCGATTTTATTGAGGGGGGGTAAAAAAAACCTTTATGGAGTTTGGGACTCGCTCTCTGAGTTTTCGGATTCCTATGTCCCCTTTCCTCCGGGTTACCCACTAAAAAAAACACGCAGTGGGCTCGTCTGATCAATACCTCCGAAAAACATTTGGGCCCACTGGCCCATGTATCTAGCCTGTTGTTCCCTTCTACAGCACCCATTCCAGTAATTTTGTACCCTGCAAAAGTTTGTACAGGTCCTCTGCTGAATGTGTGCTGTACAGTCTCGGTTCACCAATTGGTTGTCCGATATCTGATTGTCCAGAGCCCCGCAGTAGCACAGTATGTGTGATACTGTTTCTGGTTGCTTGCCGCATAAGGTTAGGTTAGAGCGATGGTCGCTTCATGTTTGGGGAGGAACTATTGGAAATCACATTACTGGACCCTACTTTTTCAATAATGTGCTGAATGGTGAAAGGTATTTATATTTATTATATTATTCCAGGATGTACGAGAATTTTTAGATCAATACCATCCTAATCATTGGATAGGCAGAGGAGGTACTATTCTTTGGCCCGCGCGATCCCTAGACCTAACTCCCATAGATTTCTTCCTCTGGGGGCACTTGAACGAAAGGTTTTTCAGAGATCGTCCAACAACTGTAGATGATATGGAAAACAGGATCACGGAAGCCTTCCGTTCAACTGATGGATCTATGCTTGCAAGAGTTCGGGGCTCATTCACTAGACGACTAGCAGCATGATCGTGACCTATTTGAGCTTTTACGAGTAGCCTTTTCTCAAAATGAAAGGTAAAAAGCCATGTGAAAAGTGGAATGATTTGCTAGTCAGGCTTGTCACTCCTACTAAGAAGGAATCTTTTATTTAGAATCCTATCGAGGTGGAAGATGTATGGGTAGGTAGGTACCGCCAGTTAAAAGTTATATTTTCCGGCGTTACCTATAGATGTTATAAGGTCGATGATGATTTGTTTACGTTGTGTCTCGCTTCAGCCAGAGCACTTCGGATCTTTGGCTGGTGACTACTCCGTACTGATGAGGGCCAAAAAGCCTGAAACCGGTATGCGGATTGTTAGGCGAACACGACATAAATTGAACATAATCGAGCTTATCAGAAAGATACTTTTGCAATCAATTTCCATTTATATGGAATTTTGCATGGATTTTCAGGTGAATATCATTCAACGTTCTGCGTGGTATTAGCTAGGAAAGTAGTTGTGTGAAAATAGATTGTGTACTTTGATTTTTCGATTTTTCTTAAAATGTTTACATTGTTTTCTGTTAATCATCCTTTCCTGTTCTTGTAAAGATAACTAGAAATGTTTGTTTGTGATATACTCCTGTTTCTATTACAATATCATTTTGTTGAAACATGTTGTTTTTGGAATTGTATGGCTGTGTAAAATTTGACGACAGCGGCCTACTTGATTCCATTTTTCTTCGAAATGTTGATTTCTTATTTTGCAATAAATCTCTCAAATTCCACAAAGTACACATCACAAACCCTATTTCGGCAAAAAGCTCCTAAACAAAAAACTATGCAATGATGTAATGAAATATATGATGGTGCATTTGAAAAAGTCGAGTTATTGCCATTTATAATTTGTCATTTTCAAAAAATCGTAGTAGGCGATGGAACTTCGACTCCCAGTTCACCTGCATCTCAGAAGATTTGCTGAAGCCTAGGGAGTCGACTGGAAAAAAGTTGGTTGTTTTATCCTGAATGGTTCTGAGGTTTAAAACATTTCTGTGGGTCTGTGCACAAGGCTATTTTTACATATAAATTACTATTAAGTCAAAAACTATTGCAGATAAGTCTAAGAAAACCAGGTGCGTTATATCGACAATTCAGTGGCGAATCCAAAAATGTAACAGAAATGGGGGGTTGCCATTTAAAAAAACAGAAGTTGTGTATCTTATTTTGGGACATCCTGTATATAAATAGAAATGTTCATTTATGTATATATGTATAATATATACATGTACATACATATAATAATTTTCTAATAACATTTTTTTTTAATATAACTCAAACTTTATTCAGAATTAAAAAATACAAAAGCAAAGTTTTAAATATAAAATAATATCAAGAGGAAAATCTTGATTGAAGCCCGGGACTCGAAGTGATGGCGCATTTGCTGTTTCAGTTGGAGGAAAACCCGGAAAAACCCACAACACCATCAGAAATCAGATCATCAACTTTCTCATAGAAAAGGACACATGCTCCCTGGGAGCTGAGAGAATCAATCTTGGAAAATACACGGCATTCATCGAAGAGGTGCCAACAATTAGAATAAGGGTGTTTGCAATATGCAGTATAGTGTCCATTGGAAATGCTGCCGCTATGATTAGATATGGCGTAGATATTATAAAGAGTATTCATTCCATCCTGAGCAGAATATTGGTCCAAATTCAAATTTTGTATGGGAAAATTAATCACATTGTCCAATTTACTACCATCAGTCGAAGAAACACGTTTTAAATGTATAATTAAAATTTTTGGAAATGTTTGTATACGAATCATCTTTTTGAATTTCCTTTTCATTCCACAAGTTGAACAGTATGGGCTCGCATCGTTAGTCAAAGTCTCCTCTTCTGTCAACAGTTCAATACATTGTGTTAAATTCACGACTTCGTTTGGCAAGTCTGGAATAGGGATTGAAAGTACCCAGAAAGGTTCAAAAGTAACGGAGCAGTAATTACGAAAAGTACATCTCAATATAGACTTCAGCTGACCGGCAAATGTATCCACAATTTTGGAATTATGAGTAGACAGATATATTGTCCAAGAAATGGAAGCTTTCTGATTATCATTCGTGATAACAAAATCGTTTGGTGTTGGATGAATCTCTGCACTCGCCTTGTTTAAATCTTCATGTAAACCTACCAGAAGGTATCTCAAAAAGTCTTCCGAATCTGCTGGGACGTTATGATCGAAGGAAGGAGCGAAATTTCTGAATAGACGGACGAAATGTGAAGTCTCCACCATTTTTCGAGAAGAATCAGGACTCCAGATATTTTCCATCAAAGATATAAAAGATTTCACTAAATTTACCTTGACTCTATCTAGTTTTGTCATTATATTCATGAAATGACTGAATCAATTTTAGAAAACTAGTCGAATATCATTCATGTTGATAATCTACAAGATAATCAATGGTGAGGCTGTTAGTACAAATTTTTTATTAAAACTATAGTTTCCATTTTCTCAACTCGATAAATATATACTTGTTGGACTTTGAACACCTCATCCGAAATTAGATCAGAATGCTCTCATTTATCGACTTCGTAATCTAGCCAACAAATATCCTGACAGTACCTACGTATTCTTCAATAGAACGTCTGTATTTAAAAAACATATTATGAATATTTTGAAAATCGAATCCCGATTTTTCAAAGGGACCTAGGTATACTGCGGTAATTTAATTTATTATATTATTTATGTGATATCCATATGTAATAGTTGATAGATGATATGGTGATCTTTAATTGGATTCATTGCAAATAAAATAATTACTTTCAAAATGAGTAGATTTGTTGCTACTATTTTGTCATAAATCCATCACTGACATTTATTATAGTTCTGGTAAGGAATGTTTTGAGTATTACCAAATCATATGATTGTCGTTATACAAGTAATTCACTCTTTCGCATCGTACGAATGAATCGAACGGATTCAGTATTTCCATTGTTTCCATTATGATGAACTGCCTTAGTTTGATATACACTCTAATAAAACAATGAAAATTAAACATTTTTATATTATATTATAGTCGTTATATATAGACCACCAGGCAGTGATTTCAAAATTTTTTTAGAATTGCTTGCGAACCTTCTGGAAAAAACTTCGGGCCTTTTCAAGTCAATTATTTTAGGAGGCGACTTTAATATCGATTTTCTTACACTAAGTAATAATCTAACATTAATGGAAGATCTTTTAGGGTGTTATGATCTGTGTTCAACAATTAAGTCACCAACCAGAGTAACGGCTGCATCCTCTACATGTTTAGATAACTTTATCATTAGTTCTAGTTTTGAATGCTACGAATCAAATGTGGTTGATTTTCGACTATCTGATCACTATGCTCAACACATTAGGATCTCTAATATAATTGATGTAATAGAAAGTTCTCAAAGTTATGTGTACCGGAGGCTTTTCTCTGAAAACAATAACAATCGTTTTCTAGAATGTTTGGAAGCTGAAAATTGGAATGCTATTTACAATGAACAGAATTCTAATATAGCATGGGATAATTTCATTAATACCATAATTAGACATAAGAACAACTGCTTTCCTCTTCGCAAAGTTGCGTCAAACCCTAAGAAAAGAGGGGTAAAGAATGCGTGGATGACTGATCACGTTAAACAACTTAAAGAACGGATGATTTTGTTCTCAGATTTGTCACAAACCGATCCACAATATAAAATCGCGAGTATAGAGAGTCAGAAGCAATACTGTATGGCACTAACAAGGGCAAAAAAAAAATATTTTGACAACTTAATAATTAATTCTGAGAATAAATCAAAAGCTACGTGGGACATAATTAACAAACTCAAAGGTGTAAAAAGAGGAGAAAAACAATTCTTCGAAATGAAGGAAAATGGTGTGCAATTATCTGATCAGGATTTAGCTATAAAATTCAATTTGCTTTTTACAAAAGACATCATTCAAGACCGTAAAAAAAATTTGGATCACATTAGTTTGAATATTCCTAGTTGTAACTTGTCTTTTTTCCTAAAACCTGTCACACTTATAGACGTGGAAACCCTTATTGATAACTTGAAGACATCCAACTCATCAGGGTATATAAGGATTCAAATAATTTAATTAAAAAAACTAGTCACTACTTATGCCGCCATTGGTATTTTGATAAATAAGTCCTATGAAATGGGCATTTTTCCAGACTGTCTTAAGCTAGCAGAGGTAATGCCTCTCTTTGAAAAAGGAGATTCTAATGAACTTGCAAATTATAGAGCTATCAGCTTACTTTGTAGCTTTTCCAAAATCATTGAAATGAACGTTAAAAATCAGCTGAATTCATTCTTAACGCAGCATAACATTTTATCAACAAGCCAACATGGTTTTCGCACTAATATGGGTACAGAGACTGCACTGAATACCTTTCAAAATGAACTCGTCTGTAGATTAGACAAGGGTGATTATGTGTTTGGACTATTTATAGATTTTTCGAGGGCTTTCGATGCGGTTGACCATAACATGTTAATTGCTAAACTCGAACGATATGGAATAAGAGGTATACCTTTGAAGTTATTTGAATCATATCTCTTAAATAGGACTCAGTTTGTTTTACTCAACGGCACTAACAGTCCTTCCTATACCATCACACAGGGAGTTCCACAGGGATCTGTCTTGGGACCAATGCTTTTCAATGTATTTGCAAATGACCTCATATATTTTGTAGAAAATATTCCGAATGTCAAGATTATATGTTACGCTGATGATACTAACATCATTATATCAGGTGACAGCCAACAATCACTGATCTGTTCTACAGAAATTGTATACGATAACATAATACGATGGTCAGAAAATAATAATTTCCTATTGAACCACAAAAAAACAGTGTTGACATATTTCGGCACAGACGACAAGACCCACCTATAATATTTAAAGATACAGAAAAACAATTACTCTGTTCTGAAAACGTGAAACTACTAGGAGTTATTTTTGACAGGCAATTATCATGGACAGAGCATACCAACCAATTATGTAAGAAACTTCAAGTGCCTGCTACAGCATCAAATACTTGAAAAATCATTGCAGCAAACACATTCTCATCACACTGTATTATGCCAATTTTCACTCCCACATGAGATATGGAATACTAAGTTGGGGAAACAGTGCTAATGTAAACAGAGTTTTATTTTACAAAAATACTGATAATGCATTATTGAGAATATTGATAAGAGGACTAGCTGTAGAGAACTTTTCAAAAACTAAAAATCCTGACATTATTTAGCGTATATATTCTGGAGGTGTGTATATATTTCTATAATAATTATAAAAACATTACAATGTGCTTGCAAAACATGATCATAACACTCGTTACAGTAATATGTTACAGCCCAATTCTCACTGCTCGACTTTATCAAAAAAGTTTTTATTTTATGGGGTGCAAATTATACAATAGATTAAATCCGGATATAAAATCAGCACCAAATGTCAGAATATTCAAAAATAGACTGAAAGAATTCTTAATTGAAAAGTGCTGCTACTCACTAGATGAATTTTGATAATTTTTATGGATGCATGTGTGTGTATGGGTACTTATTTTTTTATAGTATAGTATTTTGTATTATTTATTTGTTTTCTCTGACATAATACGTACTAGTCAAACTGTTTCGTCCAAAGTGTACTCCATTACATGGTTTTAGTTTTCCTTTTTCTGCGTTACTATGTAACAATTTTCATACTGTGTTATATCTCATAATTTTGGTATATGCATTCTGTGTTTTTTGACATGTTTGTCCATTTATATTTCCTTGTGAATATGTAAAATGGTAAACGAATAAAGTATCTATCTATCTATCTATCTATCATTCAAGGAAAATTCTTCAAGACAACGAAAGGTAACTCACTCTCATATATTCCACTCTTTCTTCGTCATCTAAACCTTCCGTTTTCAATCCCAATCCATTTTCGGAAACTATTATTTCAGGATCGCCGTATTTACGTTTTATTTTCTCGAGGGTAACTCCAAGTCCGATAGAGCCGTCCTGAAACATTGAAATATCATATAAAAACGAAAATGAATAATGTGTTTGGATGATTTGATAATATTATGGTTGGGTAATAAGATATTTATTGATGAGTAATAATTTTGTACATTGATGTTACTATTGCGTGATAATCTTGTTTTATTTGTAAAAAAAACAAGAGTCGTCGTCAGGACACCTAAAAAAATTCGATCTACGCGGAAGTGATGAACAGCTCCAAGTCGAAGGGACTTTTTTGTTATACCACCGTTATCTTCAACGCACAACTCCGGATGATGATTTAACATCAGATGCTTGTACAGCGTATCCAAAAAAAAATTGCTTTCTTTTCATGCATAAATACATTTTGATATGAAAAAATCAACAATGATTTGAGTAGTATGTTAGTATGTATGTGGTTAAGGGTGATGAGTACACTGCGACCTATTCTGTAGTGTCCCCTTTTTACAAGCTTTTATTTAGTTTCATCTGTCCTGGTGTCTGTCTGTAATCAAATCTTGCAACTTACTTCTAGATGCTCGATTGACGTGGCAGGTGTTCATAGTTTCCGTGACAATGCATTATGACATTTTTGTTAGAGGAAATAACAAAGATGGTCGACGATCTCTGTGATTATGGTCCAATTCTATTCAAAATTGGTATGTATGGGATTTCAGGGTCGGAGATCATGAATTTGTATTCAAAATTCACCAATTCAAGATGGCGCATGTGTTTTGTAATTATTGTTGGATTCTTTGAAAATTGCATAAAACATATTATTTGTGCCACCATGAAAAAAAAACGAGTTAGTCCCCTCATGGGGGTAGATTTATGGAAGAACTGTGCTGACCGGGGGTATCTTGTGAATATGTTTCATAGAAACGCTAGAATATGATGGCACACAATATATTATTCGTGCCACTATAGGGAAAATTCACATCAGCTACCTTGTAAGGGTAGTTTACACTTGCGATTTTTCAAAAAACTACTAACCGATGAAACAATATTAGAAAATAAACCTTATAATAAACAATTCAGTATCATGATTAATAAACAAAAAAATAATGATAATAGAATTCCAATTAGATTATTTGGTAGAGTTGAAAATTATGATTTTTTTGACGAAATTCATAAAATCAACATGGCGGCTCCAAGATGGCGTACGATCTCTCTGATTATGTTCCGATTCTATTCAAAATTAGTATGTGGAGGTTTTCGGGGTCGCAGATCATGAATTTATTGTCAAAATTCATGAATTCAAGATGGCGGCTCCAAGATGGTGGACAAGTTTTGTGATAATGGATCGTTTCTATTAAAAATTGCTATGTCGGAGTTTTTGGAGTCGGAGATTATGAATTTAGTCGGAGATTATTGATTTTTTGTCAGAAATCATAAAATGAAGGTGGCAGCTCCAGGATGGCGGACGAATTAATATTTAGATGGTCTCCTCATTGAAGATCTAGATAGCTCAGAACTTACAGGAAAAAGGCCTCATAATGACGATGCATTGACAAAAATGCATAGATTAAGGCGTACTAACTAAAAAGCACAAAATAAAATAATTATTGGAGTCGAGGATTTCACGACGCTGCTGATCATCTAGTCATTTCATTCTCAGGAAGTCTAGAATGTGGGATGGCTTCAAGTTCCGTAAGTTTTTCTCTTTTATCCCATATTCTCCCAGGTGTGGCGCTATGCAGTCTGACAGGATGTAGTGAGTGAAATCTAAATCTAGAGAGCTGGCAATATCTCTGGAAGGATTGTTAATTGCAGTTTTTTTGTAAAGGATATATCGCCTTCCGAAGAGCAACCCTCCATATGGTTTGGGGTGAACGGGCCGCGACTGCACGGTGAATGGAACGGTTTGTAGACATTCGTATAGGCGACCGCGACTCGACTAACGAGACTGGCAATCCAAGCTGTGGGCTCCGTGGCGATAGATGTATCCCTCAAAAGAAAAGGTGCCGCAACGGAACCTCCTAGAAACAGGACAAACTCTCGAAGTAACCTCTCGTGGGTAGAAATGACCACTGAGCCGACATACCGAAAAGGAATGAGGACAACTCTTGGTCTTCTCGGTTGATGATGTTTCTTCCAGGGCACTGGAGAGGATGCAATTCCCAGGGTACTACAGGATCGGAAGAGATACCTTCAGAGTACTGAACAAACGATAAAGGTCATCCAGATAAGTCTACAGCATTGTGAGGTAGGCACGACAGCACTTGCAGTTGCTATGAGGGTCCTCGCAGTGGTCCTTATTCAGGAAACATGGATACCACATGGTGAATCAAAAGGTCGTAGAGAAACAAGCGGAGAGCTGTTGTGTAGCAGATCGACTGAGATCTCTCGGACCTCTATTCCTATCAGGTAATATACAATGGTCCAAAAGGCAAAAGTGGAGTTTTAGTGGGTAAATCTGAGGTGCAGGAGCACAAACTCCAAGACTCAGGGACTCCCACACTACCGAAAGGTGTCCATAAAGGATTTTTCCACCTTCCAAAACAAAAAAAAGATATATCATATCAGGTGGGTTGTGGCTAGTTATTGCACGTAGGTGTGGATTTTAATGTTTCGTTTTTTTTTTTGAATAGATGGTACATTTTTATAAGGCCTTCTTGTTATCAATAATATATCATCATATCCCTCCAAGGCACGTACTTTTTTCGACAACACTCTGTTTATAAAATGTTGGTATCGTTTTTGTTTATAATCGTCCCATCAACTGTAATTTGAAAACGAGCCATTTTTTTAATGGAATGAATATGTCACTATTATCGCAAAGAGTGTAAGAAATTGCTTTTTCACAAGCACAAAATTCATCTGGTGTGGTTAGGTTCCGTTGATATTGTTGGTTTCTAACAACCGAATTGTGATTGGAAACTTTTTTAATTTTCTCCAATAAGCATTCTATGGCAAGATTATTTGAGAAAATAATCTCTATGTAAGGAGAATTTTATGTAATTTTAAGCTATGTAGGTATTGTAATAGATCCTTTGCTGGTTTTTCCATTTCAAGCTTTTTTCTATTTCGCACTTCACTTTTTTTCCTCTGGTTGGTACCATACGTTTTTTCATTCGTCTTGGTAATGTATTTGTTATTTCTCTGATATTTACATTTCCTATTTTTATTTCCATCTGATCCAATTATGCTATTGCCGTTGTTCTTTTATATATTTTTTAAACATCCTTTCATCCCCATTATCCTTTTCTTCAATGCATTAGCTAGTTCTTCTACTAAAGTGTGACTATTTAATTTCAAAACTTTTTTTGCATTACATCCAAGGAATTTCCTATGGATCCCTGATTCCCAGGCTGAAATACCATTGGTGTGAGTAATATATAGAATACCATGTAGAGACTGTCAAAGTACCTATATAGGTCAACCAAAACAACAACATAAGTTTGACGCTAACAACTTTGAAATTTCGACCAAATAAAGAAATACAAGGAACATTCCTTGAAATGATTTATATAAAAAAAGACCCCAACAGTATTAACAATAGAAATGCTATCGAAAACTCAAGCCAGATGTAAAACAAACTCTTTTAATCTGTTTATATTAGTAAAAATTAAAACTGATCTTTACATGTTGCCATAAAAGTACCGTAAGGCTCAAATAACTTAATCTTCTAATTAATCCAGTCTACATAGACGAATAAAAATCAACATAAGTTTGACACTAACAACGTTGAGATTTCGACTCATGAAAGGAATCCAAGAGTAAGAACATTTCTTGAAATGATACATATAAAAAAGACCCGAACAGTTTTAACAGTAGAAATGATATCAAAAAATTTGGCCAGATTTATAACAACCTTATTTATCTTCGTTTATAGTACTCAATGATGAAAACAGATCTTGACATGTTGCCATAAAAATACAGTGAGGCTCATATAATAATTTTTTTTAATAATCCATTGTATTCATGAAGTGGGAAAACATGAAGGATAAACCATTCCTGATAACAACGAAGTCACCCATCTTCAAAAACATTCGTACAATACGAAACAGAAATATATGGATGAATATTTGTTTTTCAACCTGAAGATGACAAAAACTATGTCGAAAAGTCGTTAAAAAGAATTTCACAAATTGTCTGAATCAGATCTTTATTCTGAGAATTTGAACCTTTATTTGGTAGCACTTGGTTGTGAAGAAATGTGGTTTTATTGTTACATATCCTGTTCCCGTTGTCGAAGCAAAATAAATTACATAATAGTTCTTAAGTATGGCATAAGCTTTCAAACAAAAAAGGTTTCATCAAAATCGGTCTAGTAATTTTTGCGTGATGCTCGAACAAACAAACAAACAGACAATTACAATTTCATAATAGTATAGATAATATATATATATATATATATATATATATATATATATATATATATCCTCTCTGTATCTTATTGAAATTATAGGAGAAATGATCAGTAATGTATCAGTTCACATGAAAATTAGGCAAAACCTACTGGGTGTTCAAAATAATGGTGGCAGTTTGGAGTTTTTTTCATGGAATTCAAAGACTGAAAAATGATCCTGAATATAAAAAAATTGCTAAATCGAAAGAGGTATAATATGGACCAAATTATTAATAATAATGTAATATAACTTGATGTATCAATTCATAAGAATAGTACCTAGATATAAATCATAAAAATTGTTCAGAGAGACGTCTATTAGACATGAGACAGGCTTCGAAACGTCGATTCAGTTCTCTCAAACAAGTCGCTCTTATAATATCGTGCGTGAAATTACTGCAGGCTAGTCAAATTTTCATTTTCAGATCATACAAATCAAACTGAGTAATAGTGCAATAAATGTCTTTCAAATAACCCCATAGAAAAAAATCAAGTGATGATAAATCTGGGAAACGAGCAGGTCACCGAATCTTATTACCAATCCATCTATTTGAATACGCTCTGTCCAGATATTCAGTCACAACCTGTAAATAATGAGGAGGAGCACTGATGTGATACATTGGATAAAGAGAGGCAGATATCGTCAAAGTGACAGTGTCTGAATATAGTAGGATGAAGTTATATATTACTCATTATTTATTGTAACATGGCGCAGTCGATACATTGAGAGCCAATTTGAGCGATATAAGAATGTCGACTCGATTTCTTCCAGTTTGGACGGGGATGCGTTAATGAGTATTGTGGGGACTTTGCGTCGAAATATATAGATATTTTGAAAACTTCTTGGTTCTGAAAGTCGTACGACTGTCACTTGTCATTAGGTTCAGCAAAAATTGATGGATGTCATCTATTCAATGGAAAAATATTGCTGCCGTGGCATCAAACGAGAAATATGATATACTGATGATGTTCAAAAATAGTACGGCTGTCACTTGTCATCAGGTTTGGTTCACTGAAATAAAGCCTATAACTAGAACGTAAGAGTAAAAGTAAGAAAATCATGTCTTTGATCATTAGAACGATAAACAAATAATCATGTCTTTGATTGGATGAACCACTGTAATATAACCTACAATTCAGTGAGATGAACTGAATCAGAAGCGGCTTGGTTTTGTCTGTTATTTCGAATTTTTATTTCAATTTTTGCCTTGTTATTTGATTGTTGTAGTGTTTGAGAATTCTACTGAACATTTTCCAAAATAGTGGTGCATGGTGCTACAATGCAAAAACTTTGGTATGAATTCTAGTTCATAATTTTTTAGGTAAGTTAAGATTGTTAATAACAAAACCTCATACAATGGGTGCCAAGCTATAAACATCATTCATTTTCAGTTTAACTAAGAAAATATTTCGCTTATGGCTGAAAGCTATTGGTAGAGATCCAAATATTGATGAATGAAGGCATGTCAATGTGGTTTGTGAAGAACATTTCATCACTGATGATTTCATAACTTCTGGTGATAAAAAACGACTGAAACCTGATGCAGTCTCCAGACTGAATCATAATAGTCCTCGAAAGCCACAGAGGCTTTCGAGGACCCAACATCAGCGTAAGAATATTCCATTACTTGAGTCAAAACCATTTGTATTATTTTAAGAATTGCAGAAGTATCATTGCCATATAATTTTGAACGATAAGCTTCCAACAAAGATAATATTGATTTTCAGAACAGGTACGTTGTTTTGTTAATTATGCATTTAGAAAAATAATGAAAAAATGAAAATGAAATGAAAGAAGATTTATATATTCATTCAATAGAAAAAAAAAATCATGGTAATCAATATTAGCAGCATTTCGTGTATTATATATTGCTGTCTTTTTCTCCTTTTCTACTTGTGTTTTGTATTCAAATAATTTTAAGTTAGGTTTGGTATTATTATGAATAAAATTACTTATACTACATACCTATTGTACCATTTGGGGTTACCCGTGAATATATAAAAAAAAACTTGGATCGATCGAAAAAACTCCTTTTTGTTGTTAGATCATTGTTATTTTCTTTCATGAAATATTTTTTTACAGAAATTGTTGAGCAGAGCGTTGAGCAGAACTTTGGTGTGCAAACAACTTGTACCAATTGAGGTAATTTAATGTGAATTCAAAACGTATTTATTCGTGATAATATGAAATGATATGAATTAACAGTTGAAAATGTTTGACAAGACAATGACATATAAAAACTTATCCATGAAAACGGTATGACTCGCATTTATCTTGAATCTATTTCAACACTTCCCTACGAGGCAATTCCAGTTTCTTGAATGAAAAACAGGACCAAGTCCGAGCATCTCCACACAAGCTTCATGTTTCGCTTTCGGTAAACCCTTTGTGAAAATATCGACTGTTATGTTTCTCGTTGACACATGTTTCACTGTGAATTCTTCGTTTCTAATCGAATCTCTGATGAAATGATATCTCAGATCGATGTGTTCACTTCTAGCATGAAATGTTGAATTTTCTGCTAGTTTGAGTGCGCTGAAATTATCATTGAAAATTATTATGTCTGTCAACTCTTCAAGTTTCAAATTGTTCATGAAATTTCGAAGATATATCGCTTCTTTTGCTGCCTCAGTCATCCACATATATTTTACTTCGGTAGAGGAGAGGGCGACTGTGCGTTGCTTTTTCGAATACCATAAAATGAAAGTATATCCTGAATAGGATCTGCTGTCATCGAGACAAGATCCCCAATCAGCATCCACAAAACCTGTCAAAACTTCTTGATCTGGTGAATAAACAAGTCCGAAATCAATGGTTCCATTCAGGTAGCGTAGAACACGTTTACCTGCAGTCCAATGATTGTTGTTGAAGCGGCTAAGAAAGTTTGCCCCAAAACAAATATCTGGACGGGATATTTGGGCAGCAAATAAAATTGAACCAACTACTTCTTGATATGGTACACTCTCCATTTCTTTTATTTCCGAAGGAGTTGTTGGACACAGTTTTTTGGACAACTTCTGGTTACAATCCATAGGAGTTGAAACAGGATTACAATTAGCCATGTTGAATCTTTTGAAAACTTTCCTGATATATGTACTCTGATCGATGGAAATTGTGTTTTTAACTATGTTTCGAGTCAGCTGCATTCCCAAAATGAATCTTGCTTCTCCAATATATTTCATTTTGAACATTCCCATCAAACTTTCCTTCAAATTAGTCAATGTCATTTCAAAAAATCATCAAGTCATCCACATAAATTGCAACTATTAAAATCTGATCTTTATCAATGTTGTTATATATACATGAATCAACGTTCGATTTTTTTCATCCGAATTTTTTCAAAGCTGCATCTAACTTCAAATTCCAGATTCTGCTTGCTTATGGCCTGAATATGGCTTGATATGGCCTGGAATATAATGATTTTTTTCAAGCGGCATACCTTGTGACTATCATCACTGAAGCATTTTGGTTGTTGCATGTAAACTCCTTCGGATAAATCACCTTGTAAAAAAGCTGTAACGGCATCCATTTGCTCGATTTGAAGATCGTATTTTACAGATAAAGCAACCAGAAAACGAATTGATGTATATCGAACAACAGGGGAATATGTTTCTTCATAATCTATCCCCTTTCTTTGTGCAAAACCTTTTATTACTAGACGTGCTTTGTATAGAATTATTTTTCCTTGAGAATCTCTTTTGGTTTTGAAAATCTATTTACAGTCAATTGGTTTTTTATCTTTGGGTAGATCAGTCAAAAACCACGTTTCATTTTCAATTAGTGCTTCATATTCTTCTTTCATTGCATTTTGCCAAAGAAAAGAATCAGATCTGGAAGAAATTTCTTCGGCACTTAGAGGATCTGAAAGTTCAGCGAATTCGAATACAGAAAAAGTTACAAAGTCTTCCATAACAACGGACTTTTTGACTCTTGAAAATCTTCTCACTTCATTCTCTCTTGAAGAATCCACTTCTCTCAGGTGGAGGTCAAGAAAATGAGATCACCCAGTATCTTCACGAAATTTTCACAGGCGCTTCAGAAGACGATAAAAACAGTCTATCAATTGAAAATTTAACGCGGAAAAGATAATTTTAGGAGATATGTCAAAAATCAAATATTGGTCGTTGCATTGTGCTTTGATCTTGGCGTTTTATGGTCATGCCACGTTGCCAACTATTCAAGTGAATTGGGCCAATCTGGATTTTCGCAAAATTTTCACGAAATAATCACAACATTTTCACAGGTGCTTCAAAACTCGATAAAAACAATTAGGCAATCAAAATTGAAGCGAGAAAAAGATAATTTGGGAATTATGTCCTTTTAAAGTTGAAAAAAGTGTGGTTTTGCTTCTTCAATATTAGAATGTGTACCTAGATGGGTTCCAACTTGTCCTTCTGTTCGTTAGCAGCATATTTGCGTGTTCGTTCGTCCATTGATTTTTTTTCGCAAAATATTCTTGATGTAGACAATAAAATGTACATTATATGTTTTCATAACTGAGGAGTTTTTGAAATTAGGTGGGAGGTTATACAATCCCCGAAAATGGGGCGACGATTTCATCCATATGGTGAATGAAGATGAACAGAGTGAATTGGAAGATTATTGAATCACTTTTCTTCGAAAAAAAGGCTCTTCTCAGGGCCACCAATATTTTTCTAAATAATTCATACTGCCAACGACATGATTACGAGCGCAGCGAAGCGTCGCTTCGTAAGGTTAATTGGCTTGCATTCAACTTGGATAGCAATGTTAGCCAAGTTAGGTTAGGTTGTGTTCCTTATTTTTGTAACTAATTGGTTGGAGCGAGGCGTCGCTTTGTGATATTGATTAGCATGCTTTCAAGGCTAACAAGGCTAGTCAAGTTAGGTTAGGTTGTGTTCCTTCTTTTTACGTAAGAAATTGGTTGGATAGAAATGTTCGTGAGCGGAGGGAAGCGTCGCTTTATAAGGTTGATTAGCTTGCATTTAACTTGGCCTAGTAAGGTTAGCCAAGTTAGGTTCAGATGGTGTTCCTTCTTTTTACGTAAGAAATTGTTTAGATGTTTTCTCATACGAGAAAACATCCAAGCCAAATGCCTCAGTCCGGTTCTAATTAACTCAAAACAAAATAATCTGAAGTCACATTATTTTAATATGTTTGGTAACTTTCTAAATGCAGCACATCAACTTCATGCTTAATTTTCAAAAGATATAAGACACTCCCAAGAAGCGTGGTGATATATTATTTGCATTTCACACTTCTATTGATACATATATCCATCAGAACTATCATATCGTCTTTTCATGCTGTAATAGTTATAATTTATATGCAAATATGTATGTTGCATTGAATTTCAGTACTTTCTTCTCCCCTTGGAGACATAGGCAACGTCGCATATCAATAAACTTCAAGATCCACGAGATTTGGATAAACATAACACAATCCCAACGTTTGAGTTTTGACATTTCTTCTGTAGAATTATATGAAAAGTAATCGGAGTTTTTTATTACTTTATCGAAAATTAAGTGAGTTTAATGTTACTAAGACGTTGAATGAGTGTGCAGTTACTATTTTAGTGTAAAAAAAATTGTTTATATCAGTTTACAATTTCCAAAAGTGATGTTAAGTGTTGTATCGCATCTTCTGTCGATCTCTCCGTTCTGAATCCATACTGTCTGGCAGAAATCAACTTGTATTTTTCTGCAAATCTCACTAATCTTATTTTCAATATTTTTTCTATTACTTTTGCTGTATTTGAAATAAATGTCAATGGCCTACAGTTAATCATTTCTGTTTTCTTTCCATTTTTATATAGGGGTTTGATATTGCCAATTTTAAAAACTTTTGGAAAACACTCAGTTTCAATGCATCTATTGATCAGAACAGTCAAAGGAGTTATAATAGCATCCACAATTATTTTTGATGTTTCGGATCGAATACCATCATGACCATTTTTCAATAACTTGAAAAGTTGAATGTTCATGTGCTCCTTTCTTCTGTGCCACAAATCTTGTTCTGTTATCATATCTGCGTGAAAACTCCCGACACTTTTTATGAATGTTCAATTTATACATATTTCCAACAAGAGAGGCAGTTCCCATGAGTTTTTTTTTATTTATTTTTTATTTATTTATTCATTTATTGCAATACATCTTCCAAACAGAACAAGTTCTGGTATAAGGAAGGTAATTGATTGATTACAATCATAAATTTCAACCATTTTAGAACCAACTGGTAATAATAGATACCTATTCAAATGTTAACTAAATGTACATATATATATATACACATACATACACATATATATACATATTCATATATATATACCTATACACATATATACACATACATACATACATACTCATAATTATAATTAAATATATACACAAACACACACAGACACATATACACATTCATATCTTTAAATAAAAATTTAAATAAACATAAATAAACATATACATACATGTATTGTTGAACATCCTTATAACACCATACTTTGTTTGAGTTTTTTTAAGAATATTTTCATTGATTTCAATTTTTTCAGATCATTTGAAAGTTTGTTATAAGTTTCCATTGAACTAGATATTGGATTATTTTTCCCTTTATTCGAATGAATATTATGTAAGTGGATATTATCTGCATTTCTAATATTATAATCGTGTAGTTTTGAATTTTTTTCAACTGAAGTATTACTTTTTTGAAAATTGTTTTTTAGTTTGTATGCGAATTTTGCTTTCTCAAATTTTATTAGATTTTCTAATGTCAAATTATTAGTATTTTTGTATAATTCTAACGAAGGTGTTTCCCAGGGTTTTTTGAAAATAATTTTAATTGCTTTATTCATAAGACGATAAATGATACCTTTTTGTTTTTTACTAAAATTGTATATTCTGCAACCTGAATCATCAAAAATGACCGAATTACTTTTTTTCACAATTTTACTGACTGATAATAGATTTGTGCATAGATTTGGCACATGAAGAACATCGTTCACACAAACATCAGTAACAGTTCCATTGGAAACGGGGGCCAATTTCACATTGCCGCTACATTCCACGGGTAAGCAAGTATCAGCAGTTTTTATTTCTGAAGTATATGGTACAGTCGTACATTCGAGCCAATCTTTTCTTGCCGTCATTTGATGCTCCTGAGTCGATAAACCATTATTCTTCGGTACTTGCTTCACTGACGACAAAGGACATATAGAGAATACTTTCTGATATTTTCTTCTTCTGTGTGCATTGTGATGCAAAATGACTATATTTATTATATGAATAACAACGCACTTTTTTATTTCGTGGATTCCCCTTTTTATGGTCAACTTTTCTGCTTACCAGAGCCAACGAATCTGGAGTCTCATTCTCCTGCTTGACATCTTGAAATAACTTCGTTTTTATAGCATCTGCAGTTATAGGGGTTCCTGAGCTTTCTAAACCCATCAACATAGGTTTATACATTTCTGGTAAACCAGCTAGTAAAAGAGTACCAACCCATTCGTCTCTTACAGGCGTACCGATTCCCGATAACTTATGTGCGGTGGTAACTATTTTGTTTATATGACTCTCCACTGAATCACTATCTTCTTGCTTAGTAGTGATTAGAGTTCTGAGTAAACCTACTCTAGTAGTAAGACCAGAATTGAAAAGTTTTTTCCGAATTATCCCAAACTCTTTTGCTGCTTTAGCTGATTGTACATGAGTGAAATTGATTGGTTCGATCAATAATATAATCTTGGTTTTGCTTTAACATTCTTTTTCTCGTCGTTTCCTGTGCCGATGACACGATTTTACAGCTCTTCGTGCTCCAATAATGTTTGGGTAGCAAATTTTCATTATCATAATTTTCACGATCTTTCAGCTCTTCTGCAGATAAAAACGAACGGGTTGTAGTCATTCTGCTTCTACTCGATCAGATAGTTGCCCAGAGTTTTGCAAAACTTTGAACTATTCACTGCGGACATTCCAATCAGGCGATAACTGGGCCCATAACCAGTTGGAAATTGGACTGTTTCCTTATGAATGATTGATTAAATAAACGTATTTGTAGAAGTTTTTTACTTTGACAACCTTTATACAATTAATATCAATATTATTTATATTCAGGAGAAAAGACAGATAAAACAAAATTTACTTGGAGATGTGTACGTTCTATTTCTAACAATACAGTATTTTTTTGCTCATCTTCGTTTGGGGTTCCTTCAGACTTTTTCAATTTCACATTAGGGTCCAATGGAGTTGACACTGACAATACTGGGAGAACAAAACCGCGTTAAGCTGATTTGGATATGAAAAAGTTTTACATGAGCAACCTTACCTCTCATCATCAACAAACGAACCACCTAACCCCAATCACACGAGTGCAAGGTTAGGATGTATGTGCTGAAGAAGGGGGATTTTTCCGATAGGACCGGTTGTTTTACACAGCCGTCATAAGTACGTACAATAGAAATAATTTACATTATCAGACGAAGCCTCTACTGTGGGCAGGAGAACGAGGCAGGGGAGCTGTTCAAGTGTGCCGGAAAAGAGGCAAGGTCCAAGAAACACACATAGAGAAATAATAATAATAAAAATCTTTATTTATCCTTTAATATCATACATGAAATAGGACAAGTCATGAAATGTATATACACAGACATATATAGGTACATATATATATATATATATATATATATATATATATATATATATATAATGACTATGAATTTGAAATAAACTTTGTAGAAAGGATATTCCTTGAGGTTGCAGTCAAAATAATGGCCTATGAGAAAAAGTAAAACTCTTTCTTATTTAGTCAAGCTTTCGAAAATGTTTATTTTCATTATCAAGACAAGCTGTGGAGAAAAAAGAAAACACAATTGTGAAATACGATTTTAAACAAATCTATAGAACTTACTAAGGTGAGGTTAAGTGAAGACAGCGAACTAATCACCATTTCGTGATTGAGGACTTTTCAAAATCATATCACTATGACCCACTACTAGTAATATATATAAAAATTAAACAATGGCACTCGCACATATTGTTTTAGATACTTAATTTAAACACTTTAAAATTTGAAACGGCACAATAATTACCACATGGTTGAAGCGTGACTGAAAAAGGAAAATGGTGGCTGACAAGTAATACATGACATGAAGTGTCAAGTGTCAAATGTCATCTGTCCAAACATGAAACAGTCAAGGGAGAACCATGTGCTTTGTCCACAAAACAGAAGGAATAGTACAATCTATATGACAAAAAAAATTGTTAAATGAGAGAAAAAATCAAAAAATACTAAGCAATTTTTTAAATTCAATTGGAATCAAGTTTCAACAAGTAATTGTAAATGACACTAAGGTTGGAAATATCAGATCGTTTATTCATTTCAAATTCATAGTTATTTTCAACTAGTCCAGTCACGAGACTACCCTTCTTCTATATATATATATATATATATATATATATATATATATATATATATATATATACAGTAAACAAATAACTATATTACTTTAAACATATCGTCCATACAAACAAGCAAATAATCAAATAAAAAAAAAATTATGAATTAGCAAATTATTCACTAATGTCATAAAAGCAGGATTCCACTAAATCTTTTTTCAATCTTATTTCGAATTTATTAATATTTTTTTCGTTCGGAGATGATTGAGAAATCTTATCTTATCTTATACTTAGGACTGCTTTCGTAAAGTGAAGTACGGTGCTTTGTACTTCTAAATGAATCACCATGCCTCGTAGCATAGTCATGAGAGTCAGAATTTTTTGAGAAACTCTTGATGTTGAGTTTAACATATGTTACAGTTTTATAAATGTAAATCGATGGTACCGTCAGTAAGTTAAACTTTTTAAAATGATTCCTACACGCCGTTCGGTAATCTAAGTCAAAGATTAGGCGAATTAGTCTTTTTTGACTGATAAAAACTCTGCGAGCATTGGCCCTACTTCCCCAAAGGAAGAAATATGTGAATATGAGAGAGCATAGTACACATTTATTAATTGCTCTAGTGTGAATTTATTTTTCAGCTGCAAAATTGCATACTAACTACTATTGAGTCTTTTACACACCTGATCAACATGTGTATTCCACTTCAAATTTGCATCTAAATATGTGCCCAGAAATTTTATTGAATACCGAAAAATATTTATTTTTATTGTTTACGCGAACAAATTAATCATTTGAGATTTTTGTTCGAGAATAAAACTGTAGACATACTGTTGTGTCAGGATTGACAATTAAGGAGTTGTTACTACACCAATCAGTAAATTCTTTCGACAAATTATTCATTTTCTTCTGGGGTTTCAGCATCAGTGGCGATTGTCGTATCATCTGCATACAAAAAAATGTGTTCAGTGCTCAAATAATTTGGTAAATCATTGACGTATAGAAGGAAAATCAAGGGACCTAAAACTGATCCTTGAGGAACTCCTAAATCAACATAAAAAAGTTGAGATCTGCAATCATCCACTTTTACGCAAATTTTCCGATACTCAAGATAAGATGCGAGCCACGACAAAAATATGCCCCGAAAACCCAGTCCAGATAATTTGCCCAGAGCAACATTAATATTGATATAGTCAAATGATTTAGAAAGGTCAAAGAAGAGTACATCAACAAACTTCCGCGGTCCAATGCAGTATGGACGTAATCGAGAAAAGCCACCGAGGCCCTCTCCGTCGATCTTCCAGGGCGAAATCCATGTTGATGCCTGGTTATAACCTTATGTTTATCAAGAAAACCAAGCATCCTGGTATGTATACATCTCTCAAAAATCTTACATATGACAGTTGGTACAGTAATCGGCCTAAAATGTTCTAACAATGTACGTCTGCCTTTTTTATATAATGGAGTGACAATACCAGTCTTTAAATCTATAAGAAATTCACCATATTCAACACTCATGTTAATCAAATCTGAAAAAGGACTTGCAATAATGAGTTCTATAGTTTTTATAATTTTTGTTGAGAGACAGTCAATGCCCACAGATATAACGTTCTTCAAAGAACGAATCACATCTGACACTTCACGACCATCCACAGGGGCAAAGTAAAATGTATTATCAATGTTCATAGAAGTAAAGTTATTGAAATAAGTGCTGTTAAAATGCGAGATTACGGCATTTTTTGCTGCAGATGAAAAAAAGAGAGACCGATTGTTTTTTGCCAAATTGTGCTGCAAATGAGTGACTGGTAAAAATAAGGAGACATTGTGAGTGATTTTGGCGTCAGAAAATGATGCTTGAAAATCACCGGATTTTCAACTTTGAAGGCTATTACTAGGCAAGGGTGCTCAGGAGAAAAAAATACATATTATTAGGCACATTTCGAATCGCACGAGTTTATTAAACGAATATTTACTTTATCTTCAATATTACAAAATTCAAACTCAATATGTCTTCTGTTAAATATATAAACGTTTCAGTTTGATCGCTGTGTTCTTCACTGAAATTCTGCGCGCGTGTTAACTGCCACCATGTAAGAGGCCTTTTACTTTTCACTTGTTTTAGTTTACCACATACATATGGAGAAACGTACAATATGAAATCATGACAATTCTAACATCTGATTTTCCCTTGATGATTCCCACTACAGAATACAGGATGTACAAATAGTTAACCAAATTTATTATATACATCAGTGGCGCTTCTTTCCTCGAAGTCTTCCACATCGTCATTCAGAATCATTTTCTGTTTTGCTTCGATTTTAATTTATTTCTCTGGAAATACTCTTTTTCCATGAAATGATATTTTTTTGTTGAAAATATTTACATATACAAAAATGTAAATACATTTTTTCAAAAATATTGGTTTCAGGAGTTGTTTGTAGAAAATCGCAAAAAGGGAAGTATTTTCTAGACATTCTGGCCGGCTTGGACCAGGCAACCCAGTGGCAATATGTTCGTCTATTCACTTGCGATCATGTGGACTAATAAAACTCTACTACATAACAACTAAACATATTGAACAGCACAGAAAAATATATCACAATTACTCCAAATGTAACTATTTTCAACAACTAAGTTTACTGACCTCGAATGTAATTCGAGTATTGATGTCTAATGCTTGTGGTGATTTTTTCATGAGAATTCAGAAAATAGGGCATGTGTGAAAATAATAAAAATTCATGATAAAACAGTAGGTACACTAACGATACAATGGATAAGAACAATAACCTACAATAAGATATAATGAATCGGCCAAAATTCCTAATCCAACCTATTTCGTACGTTTGAAAATGTTGTTTTTTCATAAAATAATAAAACAAGATGCTACCTAACGGGTTTCTTCATTGACTAGGGACTATGGACTAGGATATTTTTGTGAGTGCTACAACTACTGAAATAAAATTAATCAAAATTCCAATGATGCTGGAAACGTGAGGAAAACTATTAACGAAATGTTCAATAATAAGAAAAGAGTAGAAATAAACCGTGTTAAAGATAAGAATGGCGAATCATAACTGATCTTACAAAAATAATAGAGACAATTTCAATAAAGTGTATATTCGAACAGGCAAAAATCTTTTACAAAAAATTAGCAGAACTTCAAAATGTGAATTCAAAGAAAAAATAAGAAATAACTCAATTTTTCCGTCGCCTACCAACCACAACGAAGTTATTAATATTATACATGATCTAAAAAATCATATAGTTCCAGGTTCCGAAAACCTGCAATCAGAAACCCTGAAATCAGTGACAGAATATATAGCCAAGCCAGTTATATTCATATTCAACAAAACAATTGTTCACTTCCCATCTTGTTTGAAATCATCCATTGTTATTCCCATCTACAAAAAAGGTAGCCGAGATGAGGTAGCGAACTATCGAACAGTATCGCTAATAGCAAAATCAGGTAAGATCTAAAAGAACTATAAAGTAGACTCAACTCTTTTTTCACAAAACAAAATTTGATCTCCGATACACAGTCACCCCATATTACTAACTGCTCTGGAAAAGAGATTTTTATAAGTCAGCCAGAGCAGATAGAATGTGGTGTGCCACAATGGACAGTTTCGGGACCAATATTGTTCTATAATTATGTTAATGGAATATTTTCAATCGAAAGCACTGGCAGAATTGTTAGTTTTGCCGATGATACTGTCGTACTTTATACAGGGAAAAACTGGTCAGTGGTGAAACAAAACGCTGAAAAATATTTGGAATTAATCAAAGACTGGTTCGACTACAGAAAACTAACTATGTGATTATTTTTTGACATTTCTAGAAAACAATGGAAGCTTTAAATTCAAATCATTCTGGTACGGTTTGGCCAATCAAAACATTATTATAGTGGGAATAATCTACCTAGAAAGTTGCCGCGAGAATAATTTGAGGTATTTTGTTTTGTTTTGTCTGACAACGTATATTTTTAATTTGACATCTGTCATCAATTCGCATGAAAAGTGAGAAATGAATCAAAACCGGTTCATTACATTGGATCATTGTGCGAGGAAATGTGTTTATGATCGTAACATGAAAAAATAATCCATAGAATACCACACGAGAGTTCCATAAAGTGGAAAATAATTCTCCAGATTTCTTTCCCAAACTTGTTGCCATTTAACAATAATCACTTGGGCCCGTTGGGCTCTCGTGTCTATTGCCTGGCTACAAGTTTTCGAAAATATGTCGAATCGTTTTGATTACTTCTTCGAAGTAATATAATGATCTTCGTTAATTGTTCGTTTGGCGCCCACTCAAAATTACTTATTTACATTAATTTAGAAGCTCAGTTATCATTGAGACTAAGAAGGTTTATTTTATTTTTTGCTTTCCAGTTGTTTTTTTCGTCGGTTTAATTTTTTGTTAACACGTTTTTATTTTTTACTTTTTTGTGGCTAAAATCAATTGACTCCAGGTATCCACTCTGTTGTAGTGTCATCAGAACTACCTATATTATATTATTATTATATATAGTGTGCCCAGTTCCAACAGAACCGGTTCACAGATAATAATTCCCTATTTTGCTACCCTTAGGGGAAAATTATTCATTTCCAAATCCGATAATGACCAACTCTGAAGTATACCCTGTCCATTTAAGAAAGAATCTTCTGGATCGGATAACCAAGTACAAAGTTATGAGTGGTAGAATAGGATAACGGGAAAAAATTCAGTGGACGAACGATAAATATCGCCTATTTTTCTACCTTTAAGGGTGACATTTTTTTTCAAATTCAAATGGGACCAACTTTAAGTATACCCTATAAAAAAAAGAGTAATCGAAATCGGACTATTCTGTGGAAAGTTATGCGTGATCATACATAAAAAAAAAAGTATACGCGTCGACTAGAGAACCTCCTCCTTTTTGATTTCGTCGGTTAAAAAACACTTTATCCAGTCTTGTATGACTGATTTGTTGAAAATATGAACAGGATGTTCATAAAATCAGATGTGGAATCATCTGCGACTGAAAGATAAACTTTAGTCACCATCTTCCATCGTCAAGATAACCTCTTGTGGGGTATTCATGTTGAAAAGGGAAACATTCTCAATTGAATATTGATAGAAATATTTTTCTGTGAATTGAAAAATCCACGATAAAAATGAAGTTATTTTTTGTGTATGTCTAACAGAAAACAACTACTTCCCCGGCTAAAGCCACGCTGGACATTGAACTACATCTGATAGATATTCTGAAAAGACCCCTACTCAAAAGGAAAAATCTGAAATTGAAAATTTGCATTTTCATTCAGATAGTTATTTGATTTTCTATTCCAGTCTTAATTAAGAACTCATGAGGATGAATGAGGCAAAGAAGAATGTTTTCCAAAAAAGAGGTACTCACCAGAAATCATTCGTAACATTGACGCAAGAGAGACATCGCATTCACTAGGTCTTCAATACATTTTTGTAGACGAAAATCTATTTCACGCTTCCACGATCATCAGGAAGACCGGAAGAAATGGGAAACACATTTTCAAGAAGCAATCTCACTTTGCAAAGATGGAAAAAGTTAGCATCATTTCTTCTGGAGAGACACTTTGAAATTAGTGTTTTCTGACATTAAAACCTGATAGATTGATTTGTTGAAAATATGAACAGGATGTTCATAAAATCAGATGTGGAATCATCTGAGTTAGGGTCTTTTCAGAATATCTATCAGATGTAGTTCAATGTCCATCGTGGCCTTAGCCGGGGAAGTATTTGTTTTCTGTTAGACATTCACAAAAAATCACTTCATTTCTATCGTGGATTTTTCAATTAACAGAAAAATCTTTCTATCAATATTCAATTGAGAATGTTTCCCTTTTCAGTATTGTATGACATACCTGAAACCACTAGAGATGAAACAAAACAGATTTTTGAAACTAATACTCGATAAAAACCGGAAATACTCAACTGAAAAACTATATGAAGAAGCAAATATCCTTGATATGAGACAACTATGTTATAAACCTAGCATTTTGAAGCAATATCAAGAAAAGAGTAAGCTTTCAAAACCACATCATAATTATACCACGAAATAATCGATATATGATACCTTTTGCTACCAAATCTATAGGCCAAAGATCATATGAATTTGTAGGGCCGAAAGCAATCAATAGTTTACCACAGGATATAAAAACTATTAACTCATTATTCAAACTGAAAAAAACTGTTCACGACTATCTATCTAAAACGCCTCGTTTGTTGGTTCATAAACTAATTGACAATACAAAAAAATCTGCCTTACCTATATAAAATAGACTAATTATTATAATTTTCAGTTATTATTATCACACTGGTTCTTTTTGTTCTTATAGGAATATGCAAATGAATATGTTTAAGATAATTTACGTATCTAGTGTAAGCATACATGAGAATAACTTTTAATTACAAGGATACATTCCTTCTGTGGATTTCCTAGTTCATTCGTATTCTGTTGTCGCTGGTATTCACCCACATTCTGTTTTCAAGTTGACACATTTCTTGTTGTGTATTCTGTGTATTCAAATGGATAGTTTTTATAATATAATTTTTTCACTTCTTGAAAGTGAGAAAGCAGGTAGAACATATAGCTGCTTTAGAGCTCCTAGTTTATATTTCCTTTGATTGAACTGAGTGACTTTGTTATGTTATGATTTTCTTCTCAGAAAGGAAAGTTCGACATAGGTTACCTGTCCCCTCAGTATACACCATTGCACATTGTTTTTTGTGAACAAAATATAATTCATTTTCAGATTATTTTATCAAGAATTCCTGTGTGAAGTTTTTCAAATGATTTTGATGGAATTATATTATCATCATGTATTTCATGATCATAAATATAATTTTCTCAGTTTCCATACTTCATCAGGAGAGAGAAAAATTTAAATAATAGAAGAACTTCAAAATATAGTTGTTTTCGAAACCAAATGACGATGATATTTTATGAATTTTAATTATCCAAGAATGGGTATTCCGAACCAAACTATTGGGTGATGAAGAGGAAAAAATATCAAATACGCCAGTTATTAGTTGATATGGGATGAAATCACCCTGTAGTCAGTTTCTGAATAAAAAGTCTAACATGAGAAGGCTCTCAAATGTAAACGAGAATAAATATAATGAACTAAAACGTAATATTATGTATATCTGTCATGAAATTTATGTTTACTTACCCCTTCCCAGTAGATTTCTACACCACTGTCCTGAAGTATAGAGGGCGTAGAATTCAGTGGCGGCTCCGGACTTGGGTAGACCTTACAGGTGGAATAAGCGTTGATCGCAAAAAAGTCTAAAGTATTTTTGCTGAGTATTTTCTCTTCTTCGGTGAACTCTGGTAGTCGTGATTTTTCAAGACCTTCCAATCGGCTGCGATTTGCAATGCGAGCTTTCATTACTTCCGGGTAATCGCCGTACTTCAGGGGGTTAGCTAACCAGCCCAGCTATTTGAAAATATCGAATATATAAGAGAAAACACTTTTTCAATTAATTTACAAATGATCTCAAAATGAATGATATGATGGTTTTCATCTAACATTTCCATGTACTCGAATATTAATGTATGAATCAAGTGGGATTCAGATGTGAGTGATGTTTTGCCAAAAATAAAAGCACATTCGCGTTTTTTATTTAGCACTCTGTATATTTTTTTACAATTTCCAATTTTGTGACTAATGTCAAAGTAGTTGATGATTGAAGACACAGTATGGGAACCTGCTTGAACCAACATGACCTCCATAAGAGCCAATTTGGAATTTTAACATGTTTTCACATTTATGTTTAAGTAATCATGATCAATTTTGATAAAAGTTTTAACTATATATGACTATACCAAGAGTGTTGTCTGTTGTGACATGTTATTTTATAAATTTCTGCAAGTGAAGGGGGACAATAAATGACTCGAAAGCTTGAATAGAAAAAATAGTTCACTTTAATTTCATACTCCATTTTGTGACTTGCATATTGAATTGAAAAAAGGGATTCTTCTATATATGTATAAGAGTATTTGTATATTTATATGTTTTATATTATATGTTATGTATATGTATATGTATAGTATTATGATAATGTTATGTAATGTATATGTATACAAGTATTGATATGTTATGATATGTATATTTATAAATTATAGTATATGACAAAATGATAAGTATAATGTATAAAATAGTATATTTAATGTTATATGTATATGATATTAAAGTATATTTTATTATATGTATATGTATATGTATATGTATATGTATATGTATATGTATATGTATATGTATATGATATATGTATATGTATATGTATATGTATATGTATATGATATGTATATGTATATGTATATGTATATGTATATGTATATGTATATGTATATGTATATGTATATGTATATGTATATGTATATGTATATGTATATGTATATGTATATGTATATGTATATGTATATGTATATGTATATGTTATATATATATATATATACATCCCCGTATCAATATTGCGTCCTTTCATAATCCTTGCATATTGCGTCCCCTAGAAAAAAGCGAGATGGGCTAAATCTGATTATATAATCCCTCTTCCTAACATTTTGCATTTTTTTTAAGTTTGTATTTCAATGATATCCAAAATATTCATTTTGCTTTCATTCCCCTATCTTTCGCAACCCCTTTCACATTCCTATCAATGTTGACTCCATTGTATATTTATTTTTATCTCACAGTGGATACTGCGTCCGAAGAGTATATTTATTTTCAGTTCTCTATCAGTGCTGCGTCCAACAGTGTTGCCATATCAATTCCAATCCTTTGATTTATTTCAATGCTTTCAACTGAAGAAGTGTGGATCTTCGAAATATCAGAATATTTTCACAAGCTTTTATTCAACTTGCTTGATCTTCTCCCGGTACGTTCGGATTAAATATTGCTAGTGGATTTCGATCCATTTTGGTCCGATTCATTCGAAATTTGGCAGATATACATAATTCCGGTGACATTATGCATTATGAAATTTTTGTTAGAGAGAAAAACAAAATGGCAGACGAGTTTTGTGGTTATGGTTCGATCCCATTTTATATGAGTATGTAGTGGCTTTTGAGGTCAGAGATCAAGAATTTTCTGTCAAAATTCAAAAATTCAAGATGCCAGAGAAGTTTTGTGATTATGGTCCGGTTATGTTCAAAATTGGTGGGAGTGGGTTTTTTGGATTGAAGACCATATAATATTTTTGTCAACATTCATGAATTCAAGATAGCAGCAACAAGATGGCGATGAGTTTTGTGATTATACCCCGATTACATTCAAAATTGGTATGTGGGAATTTTTCAGGTCGTAGATTAGGATTATTCTGTCAAAATTCATTGATGCGAAATGGCGGCTCCAAGATGATGACAAGTTCTATGATTATGGTCTGATTCCATTCAAAATTGATATGTGGAGTTTTTGTGGAGATCATTATTTTTGAGGACGGAAGGAAAGCTTAATGGTAGCAATCAAGAGACCCAGCTGATAAAACGATTTCAATCTTCAAAACTCAACCCAGAATGGAAATAAAATAGTTAAACAGATGGATCGACTGACTATTCCCTACTGAAAGCGACTAGTTAGTTAAGAAAACTCATCATACGAATACCTCCCATTAGAAAAAGCGATAACATGTTTGCTAGAGATAAAAAACAAAAAGCCGAGACTTCCGCTATATTCATTGAAAAATATTTTATACAAAACGAGAGTCAATAACAAATCATAACACGGGAACATATAAACAATAAAAAGAAAAAGAAATCCCATGAGTTACTATCGAAGAAGTTGCCAAGGGAATAGAGACCAACCTGAATCGAAAAAAGGCTCCTGGTTTTGATCTCATTACAGGGCTGAAGTAGCTGCCACAAAAAATCATTTGCGGTAGGGGGACCTCCGTCAGGAACGAACTTTCTTACGCATTTTTTTTTCTCTTTCTATACTCTTTTTGATGTTGAGCATATTATTTCACTATTGTCTCTGTATTATATATAAATAGTAAACACACGAATCACACGATACATCCAGTATGTAAACAGTAAATAGTTGCAGCAAATTAAACAATTTCATTAACTTACTTTTCTAAGTTTACATTACACATAGTTGTTGCACTTTCCATTTCACGAATCTCATTATCATGGGATACCAGAAGTCATTGACGAAATAAAAACACACCAACCTGGAGGCGACCCAGTTTCCTTCGAGTTGCTGATAGTGTTCAGTAATAAAAGCAAAGTGGTGTGTGGCTTGAGTGTGAAAATATCACAGGAAGGAACAGACTACTGGACACCACTGGGTGAACTTTAGACTTTCAGTACCTAGGTTAAGATTTGTTGAAGAAAAATTAATGGTCTATTATAGATACTTATACCAGTTTTATTATTCATGAACATGAAAAGAAAGATGACAATGAGCCCTTACCCCTATTATCAGAAATAAAAAATACTTGTACTTTCCACAGTTTATTTCAATTTCTGAAATATGTATTTTACAAAGGAATGAAAATTGATCTTCATCGAGATTCCAACCGAAATATATTTGGGAACAAAAAATGATAAAAAATTAAAAACTTGAACGATCTTATCACAATAAAAAAAATATATATATATAAATAAATAAATAAATTTAAAGTAACAAGGAAATATGAAGGAACGCTTACAGCAGAATTATGTTTTAATCTATTTTTTACGAATACTTTGATTTGAAGCCAGTTTTTATTATGCAATAATCTTCCATTTTGTTCGATTAATTCTTCACATTCATGTCGTTTGGGAGGTTTCCATTTTTTAATATGGTTTTTGAAGAACTCTTGAACAACTGTTTTCCGTTCTTCCGTCCATTTTATGAGGACTCTATGCTTTTTAGGTTTTTGAGCTGAATCCTGGTTTGGCATTTCAATTTCTTTACTTGTACTGGAAGTATTTTGGAAATATTCTGCTTCGTCATGTGCGTCAAGTAATTGAGCCAATTTTTCATCCATATTCTCGTTTTCCGTAACTTCGGCTCTTTTTCTCGAGATTTGATTCTTTTTCATCAAGCTTCTTGCCCTTGAAGTATTTTCCTCTCCCATCTTCCATAAAATCAACAACTTTGAAATTTTAGCTGTCTGATGAATATCATCAGGTAGCGGTAGGAATGTTACGTGCACACCCATGGTGTGACCAATGAAAGTAGCTAATTGCTCAATTTCATTTTCATTCATATCGAATAGTTGAGTTAAAGTGGCTAGATGTTTCCTGAGTCATTACAAGTTATGGCATTAGGGTTTTAGCTCCACAAGCTCGTGCATATTGTGGCAATCACCTTAGAACAGTAAATTGAGGTTGTAGAGCTGGGTAGTACGAATAAGTAAGGAATGTTATCACTGACGAAATTCTTTCTCAATCGAATCAAAACCTGAATATAATTTTGAACATCAATGCTGAATAAGATAGGAACTCCACGACCAGCTTTCCTCGAATAAAGACCCTCTTCAATTTATTCAGAAGAATTTTCTCTGTTGGAGATATAACATCCGAAAATTCCTCATAGTTTTCTTAGTACCTTCAGATTTCACGTAAGTTGCTAGGAACATTCTTTGCAGTTCTCCTGGTCATTTTCTATTGAGCAAAATAACTCTGCAGAAAACAGTTTCTAATAAAATACTGAAAGATATTTTATCGTGTTCACTATCCGAAAGTTTTTCAACTGCCTTATTAGCCATGCCAATAAGATATGCCCTCAATTTTTTCAGATCGCTTGCTAACGGTACAACTGTTATTCTGTTCCACCTACCCAAATTTAGATCATTACCAGCTTGGTAATTGTTTTCAAGTCAGCTTCAGCCTCAGCAGTCTGAATGGAAACATAGTGATGTTTTTTCTTCAAGGCAAAATTCAGCGCAATATCGCAACATTGCTTAATAGATGTACATATATTCATAGCGAATGTTGGGGCCTTGAATGACTCCTTATTTTCATCGTAACCAGCTACTTGCTTCGTGGCAATAACAAATAAATCGAAATATTGAGATTTCAATGCTTCATACATATTATTTATAGTGGGTTCCAGTTTCTTTAATTCAATGAGAATTTTAGCCAGCTCTCTCATTTTTCGTGACGTCACATTGATAAAGTGTTTTTCCCGGTGCAATTTCATCCAACCTTACGAGAACCGAAAGCACAAATCAGTATGTCTTTTTTGCCACAAGCGAAACCTTATCTGCTCTCATTCGGGAAAAAACTTTGTTTTTGAGTTGCTCATCCAACCTTATACCAGCAATCAATTTAGTTTGCACATCGCTCTGTGCATTTCCCTTTTTGGTAATTTTAGAACATTTTTTTCTGTGACGGGCAAGTTGCTTTGATGAATAGAATCCTAGACACTCAGAACAAGGTTATATCGTATTGGGTGAAAGCGAGTTTCTCATTGGTTTGAAGCTTTCCGTGGCATTGATTAGGTAGTTTGCTTGTTTACGGAGTGAGGTGAATAATTTTTTCCTTTCAGCACACTTAGTAGGTTTCGAAAGAATTTTCTGTACCTCGTGTTCTGCTGAATGATTTCCTTTCAATATGTCTGGCAAAATTTAAAACTTTCGTTTCACAGTAAAAACAGAAATCAGGTTTCCTGACGAATTTTGCCTTCGATGTTTTTGTTGATGACTCCGTTTCTTCATTTAGTACTGAATTTCTGCAAAATAATTTCAAGGATCCACTAGGGATAATATTTTCCCTATTTTTTTTGGGAGGATATTTCTGCTTCATCACATTGTTCAATTTCTTGATTTACAAATTCATCACAATATGGCATTGTCCTGTCTCCTTTGATTTTTCCTTTGTCATTCTTACAATTTCATTTCTTATTTTTCGGAAACACTAAACTTCCATGCACGTTTTGCCCATTCAGAAAATTATTATAATGGGAATATACGACCTAGAAGATTGCCGCGGGAATAATTTGAGTCATTTTGTTTCCATTGTCTGACAACCTATATTTTTATTTTTACGTCTGTCATCAATTCGCATGAGAAATGAATGAAAACCGGTTTAGTACATCATATCATTTTGCTAAGAAATGTGTTTATGATCTTAACATCAAAAAATTAACTACAGCATACCACAAGAGAGTTCGATGAAGGAGAAAATCATTCTCCAGATTTATTTCTTAAACTTGTTGCCATTGAGCAATAGCCATTCGAATACGTAAAGCTCAAGTGTCTATTGCCTGGCAACAAGTTTTCGAAAAATCTGTCGAATTATTTTCACTTTATTCTCACTCTCCTGTGATATTACAACTGAGTATTTCCTTTCCACTACTACTTTGTCCGTTTCTACATTTCTCATACTCATTTAATGAGGCACACGGAATTCTCCCAAATATGCGAAATATAATAGCAATAATATTAAACCACTTCTCACTTCTTCACTGGAGTACTAACGGTTCTGGTTCCACCTGTAAATAAATTTTTCTTTGTTTACTCGAATCAACGTACAAATTGAATGAATTGGGTGAAATATGGGCAACCTTTTAACGGATCAACAGAGAACAAGGTTCGTGGAATATTTCAGATCTGGTATCCTTACCTATCATTTCCAATATTTTGGAACTTCGACTGTTTCTATCCATTTTATCCACTTCAAAAACAACACTCACGGAACGCACGTGCTGGAATAAAATTAATGCTAATATATTCAAGTTGCAGCGTTGTCAAGTCTATGGACGCAGTATCCACTGTGATATGAAAGCTGATGAAAGCTGAATATACGAATCATATATTTTTAGCGCCTCTGGTGTTGTTTCTGCTGTACCAATATTATTCATTCCTTTCAAACTTATATCAATGCTGCGTCCGAATTCGCCACAGATATAATTCGATAGCCTTTCAATGACTATAGTGGGAGAAACCAATCGAAGGGGGTGGGTTGCATACTCTATCCTTCAATAGAAAATGATGTCAAACTGGCTGTCATGATGGTGGGAGATGAGATATAATGGAATGCACTATTGCGTCCGGTATACGGACGCAGTATTACGATGGACGCAGCTTTAAATGTGAATTGCTAACAGATGGACGCAGCATTGATGCGGGATGTATATATATATATATATATATATATATATATATATATTATATATAAGTCTCTCATGATAATATGTTAGTTTCTTGTCATTGAGGAACCCTCTTGAAATTTCAGATGAATTGAATATTTTAAGGGGTCGCTCAAAAATTCTTAAATTTTCGAAAATGGTCGAAATTCTAAATTTTTTTGTTTTAATTTTTTTTCGTGGCGGCAATTGTTTGTACATATTGAAAAAATGTAATCCTGAAAATTTTTGCTCAAAGTATACATTTTCAGAGGTCGCTCAAGAATTTTGAATCTTAAGGAGAATATAGATTAGACGTTTACGAGCAACCTTTGAATATTAATTTTAAAGGCTATATTTTTTTTCAACAATCTATTAACATAATTATGAACCAATATAGACCACGAGATACATAAAACTACCAATGAATATATTGTTACTAGCATACTTAATATGGATAATTGAAAAAAAAAATCAAAAAATTGTTTACTCATTGATCAGCTCAATTTGAAATATGGAACTGGAATGAAATACAAGTTTTTGTTAGGTATTTTGAATTATGTAATTACAATTGTAAATATGGTTGGGTAAAAATAGCTTAGAATTATGCATTATTTCGGAATTTTACTCAGGAATGACTTGCAGAAGAAAGTTATGAACTCATATTTGTGTGCTGATTGTTTATTAATTGTTTAAACAATGAAAAATAATTTTGTTAGGCGAATTTTAAATAACTCAATGAATATCGAAGAAATTTGACCAAAATTGATGCTATGTGTTTTTGAGGTCGCTGAACAAGAAAATGATATTGAAATACCGATGGCGTGGCCAGTCGTAAAGGTAGATTTCATGAATGATAATTTACAGCTATTTTTCATTTATGTGTACATCTCGGAGAAAAACTTTTCGATACAAGTTGTGGAGCTAATGAAGCTCTATCAAACGACTTATAGTTTGCCGATATTAGGTATGAAAATGAAATATTGTGAATTTTTTTTAATCTTTCAACAGCTGCAATTTTGAAACTACTGGACTATTTTCGAAATTAGCCGAAGTATTGATGAGAAGTATTTTTGTTTTATTCGGCTGAAAAATATGGCCACCAGATAACAAGTTTTGTTATATCTCAAATATAAGTTTTGATATCACATTTTAAACTAGAGTTTTTGGTCTTTGAAGCATTGTCTAAAAATTCAAATTTGTCCATTTTTTCAATTATTCAATATTTCGAGCTCTGTATTTTTCGAAATTTTTTTTTTTTTTTTCAAATTTATCTTTTTCATTTGTCATATTGAGAGTAATCTGTGAAAATTTCAGATGTTTATCTAGAAAGTTAAAATAATTGAAGATCTTCAATTGATTTTAGACAGAATTCTCAAACTACTTTGCATTTTTGCGACTGGCACCATTGGTTATTCTTTTTTTAAATATTCAATATACAATTTAATTTGGCAACTTATTCATTGAATAATTAATTAAGCACCCTTTACGGTTAATTTTTCATCATATGTGTTACCCCCCCCTATGTAACTCGTTACTGGACTCTTGTTAGGAACATCGCCGATACACGTCGACTTTTGATTTCTACAATGTACATTTTTGTATGAATAGTTTACCCCTAATTTTATCACCTACTGGAGGGGAGCAACCCTTTCGAAAAATTTAAATAGCATGGGGTGGTGAGTGATAGCCCATCTGAAAAGATGTGTTATCTTCCATTCAACTGTGCAAAGAATTTGAAATTTGCTTCATTACGTGTTGAGTTATTAATGTTTAAAAATAACAAAACACCACAAACAGGAAGGCAACTAAACTAACACTAACTTTATCTGTTATTACAATGAATGTTCAAAATGTTCCCCGTTGGCCTCCTGGCAGAAATAAAGTCTATTTTTAGTTTCAGCACTGACGCTTTGCAAAGTTTCTCGAATAATTGTTGCACACACTTCCGTAATCCGCGCTCGCAACTCCTGAATAGAGTGACACTGCGTCTCGTATTTTAGATTTTATGTCACCCCATAGAAAAAAATCTAAAGGGGTTAGCTCTGGTGATCTTGGAGGCCATTCCACAGATCCTCGGCGCCCGATCCATCGTCCTGTATTATCAGTATTCAAATAATTCCTCACAGCAACTGAAAAATGAGGAGGAGCTCCATCTTGTTGCACAATGATTTGCATGTCTAATTCGTCTTCATTATTTTCGACAGTTGCCACTATCAGTGGATCTATCACTGTTTCCAGCATTTCCAAATAGAGGGCACCGGTCAGATTTTCCTCAATGAATAACGGACCTATACGAGGTCACCCAGTATTCCTGCCCACACATTAACTTTTTGTGGAAACTGAGTATGAGTTTCGCGAAAAAGTCGAGGATTTTCATCGGACCAGTACCTCACATTTTGTCTATGCACGTGACCGTTTAAAAAAAAGTATCCTCATCACTAAAACAAATGTGTGATTGAGTAGTTTATTGTTAGAATGCATTATTGTGTTGTGTTTCCGAAGTGTAATGAACGGACATTCAATTCATCGAGTATATTTTAATCAAAACGCGTCCAGTTCCATTACATTATCCATATTAACTAAGTATTAGACTAACAATATATTGATTGGCATTTTTATGTATCTCGTTTGGTTCATAATTATGTTAATGGATTGTAGAGAAAAAAAAGCCTTATAATTAATATTTAAAGGTCGATCGAAAACGTCTAATCTATAGTACTCCCCAAGGTTCAAAATTCTTGAGCGACCTTTAAAAATGTACACTTTGAGCTAAAATTTTCGGGATGTAATTTTTTTCATATGTACAAACAATTGCCGTCACAAAAAAGAAAAAATGAAAAAAAAAAGAATTTTGACCAATTTCTGAATTTTGAAAATTATTCAGCGACCTCTTGAAAATATTCGATTCATCTAAAATTTCAAGAGGGCTCCTCAATTACAAAAAACTAACATATTTTCATGCGAGACTTGCAAAAAAAAGTTACTCGCTCAAAATGGGGCACCCTAATATATATATATATATATATATATATATATATATATATATATATATATATATATATATATATATATATATATATATATATATATATATATATATATATATATATATATATATATATATATATATATAGGTATGTGAAATATCAAGAGAAATGAATTTTATTTGGGAAGCAGTCAGGTATGTTCGATTCAATGAATGTTCTTCGTTTTTTCAGTCAAGCTTTCGATAATGTTCATTATCTTTATCAAGATTTCTCTACAATATGTGTGATTAATAACAGAATAATATTATTAACAACTATACTTACTAACATGAAAATATTAAAAATTAGTCATAAAGAGTGACATTAGAAGTTTCTTTCATGAAGGAAAATTTTTTTAGACAGTGTCAATTGACTTTTTACAAATTGTCAAAATGGAATGGAATGGATGGAAAAAAAATATTAAAGAAGATTATTATTTGAATTCAGTTCATTTTGTTTGTAAAAAATATAAGTATAAATAGAGGTCAGATCATCAATATCTGTTCGTTTATTAATGATATTATCTTTATTTTTGTTGATATGAACCATTTCTAAGAAAAGTCTTTTAGATAAGACACTTTCAAAATCTAAAATTTCTGAATTATTATAATCGATACGATGATCTTCGTCAATAGAATGACTGGATAGTGCACAAGATCTTACCTGACTGCTTCCCAAATAAAATTCATTTCTCTATATATATATATATATATATATATATATATATATATAAAATAGAAAGAAAATTGAGGCATTGCGGACAAATTTTTAAGTTCCAGAAAAAAAAAATATCTTCGAGCAGGATTCGAACCCGCGACCTCAAGATTACAAGACTCATGCTCTACCACCTAAGATATCGAATACACAGGGTTCACATCTGCATTTCGCGATACCGTTTTTTCCCAGAATTTAATGTTAGTTGTTGAAACATGGAAAATGAAATATAAAACCTAAAATTTACGTGTGTTATCAATTGTCATCAAGAACAGATTTTACCTATCGCCGATGTCGCCGAATTTGCCAGCTTCAGTCGATGTTCAGGCGCTGATCTCCGGCCACTGGTAGAGCATGATACTAGTATAGTAATCTTGAGGTCGCGGGATCGAATCCTGCTCGAACATGTTTTTTTTTTCTGGAATCTAAAAATTTGTCTGCAATGCCACAATTTCTTTTCAATTTTCTATATATTCACAGACATAAAAAATTTCACTCTTTTACTTACATTTGGCACATAATCTCGTTTTCACTGGCCGGAGATCAGCGCCTGAACATCGACTAGGTGAAATCTGTTCTTGATGACGTAGATTTTACATTTCATATTTCATTTCCCATGTTTCTATGACTAAAATTAAATTCTGGGAAAAACGGTATTGCGAAATGCAGATGTAAACCCTATGTCTTCGATAGCTTAGTTGGTAGAGCATGAGACTAGTAGGTGTTTTATTTTTAATTTGAAAATGTGTCTGCAATGTCACAATGTCCTTTCTATTTTCTATATATACATATATATATATATATATATATATATATATATATATATATATATATATAGTTACTAGGGGTTTATTGGGCTTTGGATTCTTAGTAAAACGAAAGACGTTCAATATAAAGACGTTTCGTCCTCAGCTGGGGACTTTTTCAATTTATTCTAAAAATAATGGAGGCCATTTTTGATTTGTTTTTTCGTAAATCATTTACATAAATTATGGATATAACCCAATTTGTAGCTACCTAGGCATTATAATGGGGAAGTGAAGTGTAGTGGTTCACGCATTATGTGAATCTTTGTTTGTGTTTCATTTTTACAATTTTATTGTTGGGAATGTTGAAATACATAGTTTTTGATCTTCTGTCGTTCTCGTATGGGAGACAGCGCATGTGAAAGCAGCCCGGAAGTTACTTTTTTGTGTGTGTATTTCTTTTGGGGGGAATTCGATTATTTTCGGGATATCTTGGATTTGTATTGACTAGCGATTATAAAATTTGTGTAGATGTTAGGTTTTTCTGTCATTTGCTTTTTGTTTTTTTTTATTTTTGATGGTTCTTTTTTCAAGGTTATTTTCGTAGTCTAGTATTTTGGTATTTTCGAAATTTGGGTTATGATTTTCGTCAAAGAAATGTTACACATAAAAAAAAAACAAAAATGCGATGAATGACAGAACAGACATAAATAACCTAAGTCGAATCTACCACACAATTTTATAATCGCTAGTCAATACAAATCCAAGTATATCCCGAAAATAATCTGCACACGTTCCCCCCACAACAGCAAAGCCCCAAACCCAACATAATAGAACCTGACACATCACACTGTCAAACCAGTAACTTCCGGGCTGCTTTCACATGCGCTGTCTCCCATACGAGAACGACAGAAGATCAAGATTCGACTTTCTGGTGTCGTGGTGGACGGACGTCTGCCACGCGGGCAGAAAGTCAGGTTAATGTCAGTTTTTGTACAGCCGTTCCACGTGCATTGAAAAAGTTATTAATTATTGTGAAAGTTTTGGGCATTCGTGGTATCATTTCGAGTGAGACAATCCCGTTTGTCCACTGAAGGGGGGTCGAATTTGTGGCTATAGCCCCCGTTTACTGGTATATTATCCAGTATTGGATAAACCATAAAAAACAAGACAAGACAAGACAGAAGATCAAAAACTATGTATTTCAACATTCCCAACAATAAAATTGTAAAAATGAAACACAAACAAAGATTCACATAATGCGTGAACCACTACACTTCACTTCCCCATTATAATGCCTAGGTACGTACCAAATTGGGTTATATCCATAATTTATGTAAATGATTTACGAAAAAACAAATCAAAAATGGCCTCCATTATTTTTAGAATAAATTGAAAAAGTCCCCAGCTGAGGACGAAACGTCTTTATATTGAACGTCTTTCGTTTGACTAAGAATCCAAAGCCCAATAAACCCCTAGTAACAATATACCAAGGATTCAAGAAATAAAAACAAGAATATATATATATATATATATATGTATATATATATATATATATATATATATATATATATATATATTCACTGGCATTAAAAATTCCACTCTTATATTCACAGTTGTTCAGTCTAAATTAGCTTTTATTCGAACCACAAGTAGTAAGATTGTTCATCTTTCCAGTGCAGATTTTCTAGATATTTTTTTCTGTTCACCTCTCGCACGCCCACACATCTCACTTTGCTTCTTCCCGGACTATCCTGACTTCTTTGTTTGCTTCTTCTTGCACCGCAACAATTCCTTCCATCAGCTCAATAAGATTGCAGGGTGAGGTTACCACCATGGAGGACACCTGCATGTTCCTACTCATCGATGATAACCAAGTCATCTAGTGAAAGCGAAGCTTCCAGGGTCATCCAAGTCGACAGAATCAGAATAATAACTGAAAATCTACTCATCAGGAAAAATACTTACCAGTATCATGCTAATACCGAATATCGCCTAGAACTACCAAATAGTAATGTAGATGTTTTTTCTAGATGACCGCTTGCTAGAGCATCCAAGCAAAGTCAGAGAACAAGGAGTGGACTACCGCATACATGAGGCCGGACCAGGAAACCGATCCAAACATTGGAATTCATTGGACAGAGGATGGAAGTGGCAGAGATATTTTGGACAGAGATCCCATGTTCAAGGCAATGTAGGCACAATAGGACACTCTGGCTGTGGAAAATGCACTACCCAAACAGGTATGGGAGTCAGCTAATAGGGGGTCATCAATTTCTCAATTGGTTTTACTCAAGAAAAAAGAAAAGGACGAGTGGAGTCTTGAAGGAAATACATGAAGGAAAATCAGGAGGGCATCTGGGAGTCAATACGACTTTGAAAAAGATCAGGCAGAGGTTCTACTGTGTTCAATGCCGATACGATGTAGGCTGGCGCAGAAGACCTCCAGAGTACGGCGCCACTGAAAGGTTCCAAAACAAGGTCCACAGGTGAAATACAACGTAGGATTGCCATTGACGCAACTGAACCCTTTTCGGTGACGGACGATGCCAACAAATGAATCCTTAGAAAAAAATCGAATTTAAACGGTTTTCTTCACATAAAGGATTCAATATAAAATTGAACCAGAGAAAGGTAGATCTCAGGTGAAAAACAACTACTTTCCTGGCAAATACCACGCAGAACGTTGAATGATATTCACCTGAAAATCCATGCATACTTCCATATAATATCAATGGACATTGAATGCAAATGTTTCTTTCTGATAAGCTCGATTATGTTTAATTTATGTCGTGTTCACCTAACAATCCGCATACCGGTTTCAGGCTTCTTGGCCCTCATCAGTACGGAGTAGTCAACCAGCCAAAGGTCCAAAGAACTCTGGCTGAAGTGAGACACAACGTAAACAAACCATCATCGATCTTGTAACACCTAAGGTACGGGAAAAGATAAACTTTAACTGGCGGTACCTAGTGACAGAAAGAAACACTCCGAAAATCTCCCACCTCGATAGGTTTCTAAATAACAGATTCCTTCTCAGTAGGAGTGGCAAGCCCGTCTAGCATATAGTGAAAGATAAATGCCATGTGAAGTGGAATGAATAGAAAAATCGAATTTAAACGGTTTTCTTCACATAAAGGATTCAATATAAAATTGAACCAGAGAAAGGTAGATCTCAGGTGAAAAACAACTACTTTCCTGGCAAATACCACGCAGAACGTTGAATGATATTCACCTGAAAATCCATGCATACTTCCATATAATATCAAGGGACATTGAATGCAAATGTTTCTTTCTGATAAGCTCGATTATGTTTAATTTATGTCGTGTTCACCTAACAATCCGCATACCGGTTTCAGGCTTCTTGGCCCTCATCAGTACGGAGTAGTCAACCAGCCAAAGGTCCAAAGAACTCTGGCTGAAGTGAGACACAACGTAAACAAACCATCATCGATCTTGTAACACCTATAGGTAGCGGAAAAGATAAACTTTAACTGGCGGTACCTAGTGACAGAAAGAAACACTCCGGAAATCTCCCACCTCGATAGGTTTCTAAATAACAGATTCCTTCTCAGTAGGAGTGGCAAGCCCGTCTAGCATATAGTGAAAGATAAGTGCCATGTGAAGTGGAATGAATAGAAAAATCGAATTTAAACGGTTTTCTTCACATAAAGGATTCAATATAAAATTGAACCAGAAAATGGTAGATCTCAGGTGGAAAACAACTACTTTCCTGGCAAATACCACGCAGAACGTTGAATGATATTCACCTGAAAATCCATGCATACTTCCATATAATATCAATGGACATTGAATGCAAATGTTTCTTTCTGATAAGCTCGATTATGTTCAATTTATGTCGTGTTCACCTAACAATCCGCATACCGGTTTCAGGCTTCTTGGCCCTCATCAGTACGGAGTAGTCAACCAGCCAAAGGTCCAAAGAACTCTGGCTGAAGTGAGACACAACGTAAACAAACCATCATCGATCTTGTAACACCTATAGTCGCGGAAAAGATAAACTTTAACTGGCGGTACCTAGTGACAGAAAGATAAGTGCCATGTAAAGTGGAATGAATAGAAAAATGGCCAAAGAACTGAAAACTCCCACCTCGATAGGTTTCTAAATAAAAGATTCCTTCTCAGTAGGAGTGGCAAGCCCGTCTAGCATATAGTGAAAGATAAGTGCCATGTAAAGTGGAATGAATAGAAAAATCGAATTAAACGGTTTTCTTCACATAAAGGATTCAATATAAAATTGAACCAGAAAATGGTAGATCTCAGGTGGAAAACAACTACTTTCCTGGCAAATACCACGCAGAGCGTTGATTGATATTCACTATTCACCTGAAAATCCATGCATACTTCCATATAATATCAATGGACATTGAATGCAAATGTTTCTTTCTGATAAGCTCGATTTTTCGATTTTTCTATTCATTCCACTTCACATGGCACTTATCTTTCAGCTAATAGGGGGTCATCAATTTCTCAATTGGTTTTACCCAAGAAAAAAGAAAAGGACGAGTGGAGTCTTGAAGGAAATACATGGAGGAAAATCAGGAGGGCATCTGGGAGTCAATACGACTTTGAAAAAGATCAGGCAGAGGTTCTACTGGGTTCAATGCCGATACGATGTAGGCTGGCGCAGAAGACCTCCAGAGTACGGCGCCACTGAAAGGTTCCAAAACAAGGTCCACAGGTGAAATACAACGTAGGATTGCCATTGACGCAACTGAACCCTTTTCGGTGACGGACGATGCCAACAAATGAATCCTTGTTGCCATGGACTCTTTTAGCAAATGATTGGAAGCCTATGCCATTCCAGACCAGCAAGCATCCAGGTCATTGGTATACAACATGTTCTCAAGATTCGGAGTACCAATGTAGTTATATTCGCACCAAGGAAGACATTTTTATTAGAAGTTTGTGAACTGATGGGTACCACTAAGATCAGAACCACGTCGCTTCACCTCCAGTCAGATGACATAATAATAATAATATAATAATAATAATAATATAAAGAAGAAATATTCAATCAATCTAAGGAAGAGCATTTTTCCAGGGTAATGCAGAAACATCAGAAGTATTGAGACTTGGTGTTCGGTTCACCGAGCACTCCAAAGGTAGGAGAACATGACTAGCAGATGAACTGAGGGACAGTATGTTGAAAATCCATGGAACAGTTCGTGAGATGTTGATCCTGGCAAGTGAAGGATTTTTAAGCTAATTCAGGAGGATTCGAAGGTGACTAAGTTTGACTGTATAAATCACGTAGAAAAAAGATCGTATCTTCCAAACTGACACCTTTTCAGGATAGACCATATGAGGTGAATAAGAGGATCAACGACGTGATTTACGGAATCCAGCGCAGCCCTAGGACTAATATGAAAGTTGTTCACCTCGAAAGATGATCATGATAATTTTTTATTGGGACGATCAAAATTAGAGGAGGGACAGTGTTACTAAATTAGTAGAGTACGCCCCTGTTTACCTCGAGAGTGCTAGACAATGCGGCCGTGGGGACTCTCCGATCCTATTTTTGAATATGTAAGCAGGTAGCATGCGAGAGAGGAACAGTTTATTCATCGATGTTATTTTTGCGATTCATTCGGAGTTAGAACAGAGCGGTTCAGTCAATTGTGGTCAGTTGAGTGTCAGAGTGCATTATTGTGTTGTGTTTCCAAAGTGAAATAAATGGACATTGAATTTAATTGAGTATTAGTTGAAATCATGGTCCCCAGTTCCAGGTTATATACTAACCAAACGCCAGATAATCTATGAGCCTTATTATTGAGAAATTTTAGGTTTTTGTTCTTCCATCAGATATGATTAGAGAGGAAATGAAGAATGTTCAGCGGAACGCTACAGTATAAATACATTTCTGTAAGATATTTGATAGAGATTGTATGGCCTATCGGACGAAAACGAATGCAGCATTCAGGGATCGTAATATTTACGTTGCAGGTATTTGCAAAATTAACAGAGTAGAAGTAATCGGACGTTTCCTTTATAGCTAGTAACTGCATGGGTTCCTTTGAAAACTAGGATCGAAAACTGCTGAACACCATAAAATTGCTCTTTCCATTGCCTTATTTATCTGATTTTTTTCTTCTCATTCCTATATAAACATGTTGATATCTCAAGGATTTTCACCTTCAGGTATCAAAAAACCGATATACAAAATCATTTACTCATTTACTCACATCAAATTCCCATTTAGTTTCAGAAGCAGCGATATCTTCAGTACTATTGGATCTAGGCCATGGATAATTGAGAGAATGGACCAGTGTGATTTTTCCTGAAAAAAAGATGGGTTCTGATACACAAAAGATTTTATAACACTTTTTGAATAAAAACAAGAAGAGGACATTATTGAAATCAATATGATAATAGAGAATAAAACAGGCCAACCAGATCGGTTTTGCAACTTGTATATTAAGTCATCAAGTTCTTCGAGGAAGTAATAGTTTTCACAATTTTCGAAGTGATGATGGATTCATTATTCTGGATAGAGTTTCTCTGAATTTTTAATTCCTCTATATAATGATTACAATACTTTCAAGTTATTTTTGTGGCAAACTATATCTCCTTGGAGTCACTTACCTTTTTGACGAACCCTGAATACTTTGTCATAGAGATGGTAAGTCTGAACATGAGCTTTCACAACATTATGACCGCATATATACTCTCCTCTGCCAGATTTCGTCACTCCTGGAGCACCGTCTCCCCTTCCATAACCACCAGGACAAAACAAATTAGGCTCATTGAATGTCGACCATAGCAAGACGTCATCGCCGAAATTTTCGAAACAAACCTTGGCATAATCCACAAACCACTGGGCGAAAGATTCGTTCAAGAATCCATTCAGATCTTGAAGAGCTTGGGGTAGGTCGTTGTGGTAGAGGGTGACGAACGGTTCGATGTTATTGTTCTTAAGTTCGCCAATGAGGTTTTTGTAGTACTCTATACCTTTCTCGTTAACGTAGTTTGAAAAACCTTTAATTAACAAAAATGTTATATTATTGAGTTGATTGAGCAAAAATGTCGACGGTATTCACCGGAATGAGAATTCATCATTGAAGGTACCGATTGATCGACTGATGAATACTTATACCTTCATATATACAGGCAGCCCTCGAACCTTCTTGCACACCCGCTAACAGTTGATGGTCCATCAAAAAATAAAAATATTTTCCCATTTACATTTTTATGATCCATAATAAGCCAGAAAAACATATATAACTTACTAAACCATCGCGGTTCCCAAAATTTGAAAAATCTTTACAAACAAAATTATTGATTTTTTTCCATTTTTTTTTCACCATAGTAATTCGTCATAAAATGGGGTTATACACCCGTCATTCACAGGTGTGCAAGAAGTTACATTACCCCCATAATTTATATATATATATATATATATATATATATATATATATATATATATATATATATATATATATAAAGAGGAGAGGTAGTCTTTGCTGACTAGTTAGGAAAAAGTCTGAGAAATTCTTTGGGACAGCAGCAAACGCAAATGTACTCTTATATATATATTTGTTAATTTCCTGAATCCCCTTGATATATTTAGCTTTGGCTTTTTATTAGCGTTTTGGATTCCTCTATGAAGGTATATGAGTTTATATAAGACGTTACTTCCCTGGCAAGGGACATATTTTCAATGTTTATTATTCATTTGTTATTTATTTGTTCATATTAATTTGATAATTTCTGTATAGTTTTTGCCTTTTTGTGATTCATGCAATAACTAATAGCCCAAGAGGGGACTGCAGAAAACCTGGCCAATCGAGTAACAGAATGAAATGTTTTTAAAATGTTAGTACTCACAGCAAACATAAGAAAAATCATTGACTGCCTGGGCAAAAGTGGTGCATAAGTTTTGTATGGCCTTTTTTCGGAAAAAGCAACCATACCAATGTAGCAACAGATGGGTAATAGTTTCAAGACAAATTAACTTCCGAGTGGACCAGCGGTCTGAAATGCTGGTTTACGATATAGGGCGTTGGTGAGCGTGGGTTGACCCCAGCCCAGCTCAAACAGCTTTTTTTTTCATTTTTTCCTTCGAAATTAAAAAATGATTTGTTTGGGGCGAATATTCGTCCCAAAACAAATCATTTCTCATGTCTGAGAGCTGGCTGCAGAAAACCTGGCCGATATAGTAGCACTATGAAATGTTTTCACAAGCTTTCATTCAATTTCATATATGTATGTTTAGCTCAAATCTTGTTTTTTGGATGATTATGTGTTTATCCCTGAATACTTATCTAATAGGATATATTAGAAATAGCTTATAAGACTTTGAGAAATAGAGAGTATTGTGCCAAATATTTTTAACAGGCATAGACGTGGCACTGATGTTTTTTTATAATAAAAAAATGTTTGAAGTTCAACTTGGTTGTAGTTTGAAGCTGTTACTCGATAGATATAGTAATGAACCAAGGTCATTAGAACAAGATTTAACTAGGCACTAGAATATATAATTTTTTACTCTATAAATACTGAATTACAACAGTAATTCCAAGCTGTTACTCCATTGGTATAGTTGCAGTACGAAAAATGTTCCGGAGAGAGAGCATACAGAACTTGTGAACAAATTCTGCCCAGACACTAAATTATTCTTATTATGGTCTGTGCTGCTGTGAGTGAAAACATTTTAATAAAAAAAACACAAATGCACTAAAAAGGAGAAAGTATATATTTTTTTTATTTGACCTGTGAGAAACAGATTCAAAATCTTGCCAAGCAAGAATACCTAATTTATATTCGCTGCAAGCTTTTGAATCTGTTACTCATAGATGTGTTTAAACTTTTTTCGCACTGAGTTTTTTCAGTTCATACACATCATTGCTCTTATTATCTACTTTTTAAGGAATAAGTTGTCTCATTTCATATACATGAGGATTATCTTTGTATGTCTGTACATTAAGATTAACTCTGTTTAACCTCCCTTGAATGTATATATTCCATTCTGTAAATGGCTTTGGCTGTTGAATGGTGTACTAAATAAAATAACCTAGGTCAAACAATTGAAGAAATATTTTTTTTGTATAAAACCTTGTCTAAATTGTTTTTCAATAATTTTTATTTAATTCTTTTTAGTCATTGTCATTTGACTGAATTCCACATCAACAGGTCTAAGCTTCACCCCACGAATCATAGGTGTCTCATCTATGATTTTGTGCATTATATATATATATATATATATATATATATATATATATATATATATATAAAGTTGGTTAGCCCACCGTGTGTTGTTTCCTTTTTTTTTAATGAGGATATATGTGAAGAATACATGGATGTTTTCCCCATTTTTACCAAAACAGTGGTGGGATATCAACTTCTGAAGGAACTGAAGAAAGAACAAAATAAATTCAGCAGCGGATGTTCGTATGAAGATATGATGAATGCTTCGAGGATCATCACGGGGTGTTCATCGTGTTTAGAACTCTTTCATTTTTTCATCTGAATTGGACCCAGTTCCCCCCACAGCCCCTTACGACTGCGAGGAATTGTGTTCCAACCGAGAGACGAGAACTATGGATGAAGATGCACGATGACATGGTCAATAGGATCCAGTAACTAATGGATCCAATCCAATAAGCGTGGTGTTGGTCCCTCTTTGATCACCTGGTTTCGACTCATTGGAAATAATAGGATACCTCTGGTATTATTGGATGAGGACAATTTTATGTTATGTTATAAATAATTTAATGATCAACTTTAATAATGTAGATGACACTAAGTTTTCGATTTTTTAAATAATGCAGCTAATGCAAATAAATCATTGTTTTTATTTCCTGTTTGTGACATGGAAATGAAAACCATAATATCTCCATTAAAAAATAGTAAATCTGAAGATAATTACAATATCAACAGTGAGGTTGTAAAACTGGTCAGCGATTCACTTGCTGGGCCTATCGCACATTTGATAAACATATGTATCGAGAGCGGGATTCATCCTCAAATATTTAAAATATCACAAGTTATCCCTATACATAAGAAAGGCGAGTTTAACAATACAAACAGTTATAGGCCCATATCTATCATACCTGTTATCTCAAAAATATTTGAAATCATCCTGAAAAACAGATTATTACAATACTTTGAAAAAAACAATCTATTGAATAATGCTCAATTTGGGTACAGACAGAGAAGATCTACTATTAGTGCAAACCACGAAATGTATATAAATAATATAGAAGCTTTTGAGGAGCGCAAATTATGCTGCGCAAAATTTTATGACATGTCCAAAGCATTTGACACGGTTAACCATGGTCTATTATTACAAAAATTATGATATTATGGGAACAGAGGAAACGCCTTGAATCTAATTACATCTTATCTTGCAGGCCGTCAGCAATGTGTTAAATTTAACGGTGACATATCAAAACTTTTAAAAGTTGATCATGGAGTACCACAGGGGTCAGTACTTGGTCCATTATTATTTATTATCTACATTAATGATATGCCTTTTAATCTGACAAATGTGCTTCCGATAATGTATGCTGATGATGCCACTCTTTTGCTGTCTTCCAATCTAATTTCTAACGCTAATGAATCTGAGAGCTTTATGACAAACTGGGCTACAAGCAATTATCTTACTATAAATGATGATAAAACCAAAACTTTAGAATTCTCAACAAAAATCAATGAAGAGAATAATGAACCAATTAAGTTTCTCGCAGTGTACCTGGACTCGTCATTAAGTTTCGCATCGCATGCATTCACAAATTATCAAAGCGTCTATCCACGTGTATATACCAAATAAGACAACTTAGAAATAAAACAACAATAGATTGTTTGAAAGTACATAGCTTATTTTGGCATATTTCACAGTATAATGACTAATGGATTCATAGTATGGGAATCATCTGTCATTTAGAGATAATATTCAAATTACGAAAAAAAGTTGTCAGAATAATGGCAAATGCTAAATATGATGACCATTGTAAACCCTTCTGCGAAAATCTCAATCTGCGATCTTGCTTCTTATATGAATGTTTGTGTTATGTCAAAAATTTAAAAGGTGAAAATAAATTGACCAAGGAGGAAGACATACACCATACACTACCACGATACTAGGGCTAAAACGAATTTAAGGCTACCCAAATATAGATTAAGTAAATCGCAAAACTCTTATTTATATCTATCTTTAAAATTCTTTAATGTGTTACCAAATGAGTTCCAGACTCTTGATATGAGTTTAAACACTTTTAAAGTAAAAATTAAAAATATACTCTTACAAAATGCCTTTTACACATTTGAAGAATATTTTAATTATTTCGACTCTTTATCTAATTTGTCGTCTATCTAATAATTATATATTTTTGTATTATTATGTTCTGTATTTATATCATGTTATTGACCATATGTTTTAATATTTACTACTATGTGTTACCATTGACTTGACGTATGCAAACATTATTTATGTATATACTGCATCAATAAATTCTATTATATTCTATTCTTATTATGAAAAACGCTGAGGTTTGAGGGGGATCTAGGAGAAAATCAGTAGTACTCAGACGATATATATATATATATATATATATATATATATATATATATATATATATCTATATATATATATATATATATATATATATATATATATATACAAAATGGAATAAATTTAGTGGACATAGCCCTCAAAGAAAAGTTTAACCGTAGACAAGTGTTTCGGGCTTTCGGCCCCCATCAGTACGGTGAAGAAGTGCAAGGATGAACAACACTTGGTAGTAAACAACAACAAACAGAAGCCAGCCGCACATTTGTGGTTTCGGTTAGCAGACCCTGCCTTCCAGGGCAACAACCAACGTCACCACGGAGGCAGCCATAGCTACCTGCGTGACATCCGAGTCCAGGATTATAACAACGAAAGGAAGGAATATCGAGGGGACTGTTGAAAAAAAAATGGAAGAGATTTAATGGACATAGCCCGCAAAGGAAAGTGTTAACCATATACACGTGTTTCGGGCTTTCGGCCCTCATCGGTACGGTGATGAAGTGCAAGGATGAACAACACTTGGTAGTAAACAACAAATCAACGGAGTCAACAAACAGAAGCCAGCCGCACATTTGTGGTTTCGGTTAGCAGACCCTGCATTCCAGGGCAACAACCAACGTCACCACAGAGGCAGCCATAGCTTCCTGCGTGACATCCGAGTCCAGGATTAACGGTTGATGTACATGAATGTGAAATTCGACAAAGTACAATAGTCTAGTACAATGTACCTGGATATAGTAAAAAAATATCGTATCATCTAGTATCTATACGATGTCTTATCGCACCAGCATGCCAAGCTCTTCAGGGAGTGCAGCGGGTCTAGCGTAAGTTTTGTACACTCCCATAAAGCACACAACGTCCAATGGACGTCCTTTTCAGGTCCAAATGAAGTCCAAACGTCCATGGACCTTATATGGACGTCCAGTGGATGTACAGAACAGGATCTAAATTTCCACTTCAGAAATTGTACTTTTATGTATGTCCACTGGATGTACAATGTTGAAACAACTTGGAACATCCATAATTGTACATTCATAGGGTGTACAATAATAGGGTGTACAGAACTGAATCTTATTTGTACATTCAGTAATTATATGTCCACAGGATGTAAATTATTGGATCAACGTGGATTATCCATACTTATACATTCCTGTATGACCATAGGATGTAAAGAACTGGATCCAAAACGGATAACCTATTAGGCCAGTTGTTGAACACGTGTGAGGTAGTGTGTTGAGCAAGTGATAGTAACGAGGTGAGTAGAATAAGTGGGTCTCGAGGGAACAGGCAAAATGTACATGCTTCAAAACAAATACCATTATCATCAACTCATGGGTAGCTATTAGAATAACTTCTAAGTTTGATGCCGTTATATAACCCTGAACATTTAGTCATAAGAAAGTGAACTTACTAGGTTCTCATTGTATTAATTGTGAAGTTCTTATTAGCTTTGAAAACTGAATCAATGTCAAAATGACAAAGCTGTATTCTCAATCTTGAAAATCATCCCCTTTTAAATACACTAAAAATTAATTTTTTATAAAGTTATAAATCTTTCCTCTGTTTATTTCATTAGGGTAAAAAGTACTTTCATTTAATCATTCAAGGGAATAAATTTGACATAATTGATCATTTGAGCAGTTATCTGCACATAATATATACATCTCAGTATTATAGTATGGTAATATGTTGACAGCAGCACAAGTTGCTTATATGCTGTATGGGCTATCACATATTTGCCAAAGAAAAATCAAGCAGGTTCAAGTTCAATAATTTTTCTGGCTCTCGGGCCACCACTGAGGACTTGTACAGATTAAAACAGGAAAATCATCTATATTTCGATTCAGTTTATAATAGAGACGACGTTTTGGAATTTGAGAATTCGCCAGCCTACTCCTAGACTCCAGTCACTCCTAAGTGAAGAAAATTATGAATTCGAACAGGACAAACAGAATCAGTTGTTGAAGTTGTACAGTGTTAGACAGAATACGAAACTATCCTAAAGAAATGGAAAATATTTTTAAGATATATAACCAAGTTCTCACCATTTGGTAGGATTCTTGCCCACGAGAGAGAAAACCGGTAGATATTTACACCTGTCTGTTTCAACAAAGCGACATCTTCTTTGTATTTATGGTAGGAATTGCATGCCACGTCACCATTACTTCCATCGGTTATTAAATCGGGTTCTGTGTGAGTATAGTTATCCCATATATTCGGTCCCTTACCATCTTCATTCCAAGCTCCTGAAAAAACACGGAGAAATATTCATCGGGCAATAGTTAACTGAAGTCAGATATAACAGTACAGATAATCAATTATTAGCAAGTATAGAAAGCTCCAAGTATCAATATATCCAGCTTTTGGCCTTGAGGAGATAGAAATGAAAAAATTATATATATATTTTTTTTATTTTTGGCATGTTTCCTATACTTGAATCGAATTTTACAATTATTTTGGCTGAGAAATCTGCTAAGATTAACTGCTATTCTCTCTTGGTATATTTATCCAAATGGAATATTTATGAAGGGAAAACAAATCTCTAATAGAGATTACTAGAGATACTATTTCTGCGTAGATAGCACCGATCAGAAATTACCTGATAAATTATAAGAAACGACGTTGACGCCATCTAAAACTTATGTAGAATTGAATTCTACATCTTATTCACAGGATGATATATTTGAAAAAAAAATGACTTCCAATAGTTTGAAAAATGTTTAATTGCCACACACATATACGCTTTTATCATAAGCTTTGCAAAGGCTTCTGCTCCAAAACTGTAATTGTAATGCATTTCAGAATTCATGCGTGCAAACTCAAAAAGGATCAACTTCGGGAATAAGGAAGCCTATTACAGATTGATGAAGAATGACAAGAGAATTATATCTATATTTGTCTCAGATTCTTTTTATAGTCGTGTACTTCTTCCTCTTCCGAAGATAATGCTAGCCGGGATAAGCTTGGTGGACGGCTGATCTAAGTGCCTTCTGATGTTTTTTCCTTACCTTGGAAAAATTATCTCCCTTAGTTAGGTTTCATCCATGCCATCTGACTGGGGGGTGAAGCCCCGTGGTTCTGGTATTGTTGATACCCATCAGATTCCTTGGTCAGAATATAGCTCCATCGGTACTCCAAATCTTGAGAACATGTTGTTCACCAATGAGCTTGCCCTGGTGGATGCTTCCTGGTCTGGAATAGCATAGGCTTTCCACCTATTTGCTGGTGTAGAATTGAAATACGGCAACCAATATCGGAAACAGCTGTACCGGGCACAGATGAAGACACGAGTACAAAAGTGAGGTGAATGCAGGAGTTTGAAGTGGGCGTGCAGAGGCTGATCCTGACCCAGAGACCCCAGGAGAATTCAAGGATCATTTGGCGGTGCAGATATTCACTGACGGATTGGAAGATATTGAAATAGAAAACACACTGAGATTCTTACCTCTTACATCAACTGTTGCGAAACTGGGTCCGTTATTACTTAAATGTACTGCGTACCGCTCTGCACTAAAAATGTACTCGCTAATATGAATTATAACTTGTTTTGCGCACAACAATAATCAAATGATAGAATTCAAGCGCCAAGCGGCCCTTTTTGTAGTCAAAAGACAAGTCTAGAATTGACCATACTGTCGTTTCCTGAATCATCCGGATCATCCATCGCTTTCGACATGAACAACGCAGGGACGTACTCTACTAATATATAATAACGAAGATAAAAATTCATAATATCGTTGATGTCATTGTGTCATACATAAGATGTCTATAAATCCTGTTGCTGGTATTTATACGTGTGAAAGTTTGCTAAGTTGATTTCCGTGCTATAATCGGTGCCCTGATATTAAAATGAATCGTTAATCGATATAACTTGTGATAACAGGATTACTGCAGGGTATATCGGCGTAGAATTAATCATTGTTAATGGGGTTTCCAATTATCAGTTGTTGTCCTATATTCTGATGATGATTTATTGGGGTAAATCCGTGTTAACTTTTTTAGAATTTTGTGGGCTCTCCATACCCTGTCTAGGAACGCATTATTCTTCAGGACCCTCTGTATAGACGTGACGTGAAAGATATTTGGAATCAACGGTATCGGTGAGACAAGTGAGTGCTTATGTTAGTGGATCTGTGATGATTTTGTTTGGAAGCAGCGCTAAGCATGTTTTTTAAATGGGTCTTAAATGGGACAATACATTAAGAAATTCTCAGATTTCCAGTTTTTTCCGAGAGCGTGATTGTCAAGTAACAGATCAGCTATCCATCATTTCCGTCAATCTCAACACTATAGAAGATTATGGAATTGAGGGTTCTGCATTTCCAAGAGAAATAGTATAATTTGATTCATCAGCATCGGTCAATATATATTCAAAGCTAATATACGATGCTGAAGTTATGAAAGGCAGGAGTGAATAAGTATATTCCTAATCGCCAATGAAATTCCATCACTCTGCACAATATAAGTTAATCAATCAAAATGAATTTCGGAGTCTGTTGCAGTTATATGTTGAATGTTCGATTACATTAGGTACACAACTGATTTGGAATAATTGATAAGAACTAAACGGGGTATTTCATGGAGATTTGATATCATGACGAGAATACAGCATTTGCCATGTTTAACATGAATTCTGAGGGTATTAAAAAATTGGGGGCATTATTACAATAGCTTGAGCCACAAAAATTTTAACGTGTCACATGAGCTCTTTTGTTATTTGCACCATTCGGATGTTAGGAGGAATATTGTCAATAAAAAATTTGTTAGCCGTATTGGTATTGTATTTCATTTGAAATAAATGATTTCCATTTTGGATTTATGTTACCCCAACACTAACCTTCTATTTGATAGGCTGCAGTGGCGGCACCAAAGAAGAATTTGTTTGGAAATAATTTGTTATTGGTAACATATTCTTGATCCTGGGAAAATCTGAAAAAAAAATTGTTCGTGAGGATTGTTCTTTTGGACATCAGAATATAAGATAACTGTTTTGCCATTTTTCCTTGAAAAAAACTAGAATCTACGTTTATGAACGTTATATCTGAAATACATGTGATCTATGCTTGAAGGTTTGTAATGTTAGTTCTAGTTATTTGTTGAAATAGAATGCCCAGACTATTCAGTGAAGAGCGGTGTGGAGTTCTTTGGACCGCTTTGCTAGTTTCAAGCAAAGTTTTAGAAATTGTAAATTTGAATGGACGCCAGAATTTTTATTTAAACTAGAACAAAAATCCAAAACCTTATTCAATAATGATTGCACATCAATTAACTTCCCTTCTGTGAATAACTACAACAATAAAACAAATACCAACTTATAACAATCTATTTACAAAAATTCACATCTCTTCCAAATTCAGAACATTTGAATCCAAAAATTTATTTTCTTATTCCAATGTAGAAAACTAATATTGTTTCGTTCTGCTGAACTGTCGGTTTTTCCGATGACGATGTCCTTGATTGTATTTTTCCTTGTCTAGCACTTAGCTAAACTTCACGAAGTGGATTGGCCCGCAATCAGGGGGTACTTATAGCTGCTGGACTACCGATCAGGTTAACACAAGCGTCAGTCAAGTGTGTTCTCAGCGAGTTTGATATACAAAAATTATATTTCTTGAAACTTGGAATCTTTTCAATGCACTCCTCAACTCATTGTCGTTACAGTTGAGTGTAATCTCATCAAGAGATTATTACTTGAAATTAATTGAGTATACAAATTAATAATATCCAATACTAAATTGAAGAATATTTTTAATAATTCTTATGAATTAACAAAAATTGATCTTTGCTTTATATATGGAAGAGATGATTTTTTCTCTGATCTTGAGCAGCCAAGATATTTCATTATCAACAATCAAAAATCAGAATGTGAAACAATCAAATTTCTTGAATTTGATTTACGAAAATGACTTCAATTTCAGCGATATTCAAAAAACGTATATGAGAATAAATGTTTGACCAGCCGTCAAATACTTCTTCAATAAGGTTTCTGAAAATTCAAAGAAAATTCCAAATTTCAAGTACCAAATTTATACATAAAATATACATATTAGACCACTTCAACCACATCAAAATCACAGATTGGTGATTATTGTTACCAAATATGGAACCATACCAAAGATATGTAAAAACTCATAAATAATATATACATGTGGGATTCATTATCCTCACAGAAATCTTTTAAAAAAATATAAATAACGACCCTCCTATTTTTAGTCAGATTGACCTAGATAAATCTAATTACTGTTTTCTTAACCAAAATGCGTAGATGACTTCAGATAGTTCCCTTGTGAAAAATTATCTAACGTTCTCCTGAAAATTATTTGAATGTGACATATTTGAAATATCTACGATCCAAACATAAGTTCTCAATACATACCTTCCTTGAAATCATACACTATTCACTGATTTGAAATCATATTCGCTGAGGAAGGAAAATGCTCTGATTTTATATATTATTCCAACATGGCATCTTCTACTCTTTAATGGCCGACGAGCTTCAGAAAACAATATATCTTAATTGCCGAAAGATCAGAAAAGGGGCGAGAATGTCACATGCATCGTCTTAAATATCATCGTACTGTCAGATCATTTGCGACAGCTCTTCTTCTTTCAGCCGTAATGATTGTTCCATTGCCGACGGTTAGATGTCACTAAGATTTTCAATAGGTAATGTAACAGATTTTCAATAGGGAAGTGAACGAATCACGCATAGAGCATACAAATAAGAAATGTAACAGATATATCGTTACACATTCTCTCATGATTTCATCGGTAACATTTTCGATACCATACATTCATTAGTATTTCATATCAGTTAATTCAATAATGATTTGAATTGGCATCATAGTTATATATTCTCCTCCCCCCAACCGATTCCTCTAGTGTTTCCAACTAGAAGTAGCCCAGCAAACATGTTACGCGTGGGCCTCTAGAGGCACTTCAAAAACAGCCGACAGACAACATAAGCGGGCCATAATCCTGATACGTCGTCGACCCGGCTAGCCCGTGTCGCGACGGCCATCAGTAGGCTTCCAGACTACCAACCGCTTTATTACAGCGGATATGGAGAGTTAAGATGAACTGATATTACATGGTACAGCTTACGGTGCAATTGCGGGTATCCCACTAATCAACGGCGTCATTCCACTGTTGGGATTTCATCAATGATCTATGCAAATATACATGGGCGTCCAATTCAAAATGAAGTACATGGAAGTATATAGGGTATCTTGGAAAACAATCAGCATAAAGACAGTTTCAATGGAAATAAAATGGCCCATATAAGCGCCCAAGAACAATCTAGCATTATATCTTCGAAAACAGTGAAACTTCAATGAAGATAGGTAATTATTATACAGATAAATCTACCAAACATTCAGAATCGTCTGATTCATGGACTAGATATATACAATTCACTGTTTTCACTCTCTGAAGCCACTAATTGTAGAGGATTTCTGAAACTGTAGAGCCAGATTGTTCCTATTTACCTAAACAGACAACTTCTTCTCCATCTCAACTATTTTAATTGTATCTCCAATGGTTTCCAAGATACTCATCCATATTTGCCAGATGTTGCATTTTAAACTGGCCTGGAAAAATATTTCACCGAATAGATAGAATGACAACACATACATCTGAAAAAATTCTCGCCACCGTGATTATTTTTCATGAACATATACTACAATGACCAGAAAGAAGAAAATACCCGATTTGACATCCTACACGAAATCAACAGTAGGGCCAACTACCAACGTGATATTCAGTAATGCCAATTTGCATTTTCATTACAGAGGTCACAGCGGTGCGGGGCATAATGCCACATACTGTGTGCCAAAACGACATCGGCGCGATTATCGCAACTCTTTATCGGGTAATTTCTGGCTAAATTCAAAACATCCATAATAAATATGCGTATGTTCAGCCAGAGCGGCAAAACTGATATCATTCCAATCATTTACCGACATCGCTGTGACGCTGCCGACATCTTACCGCAGTTAACAGCAACCTATTTACCGCTCATTCATGTTTGCTGGGAGGAATCTTAAACGAGCTCAACAATCATGAACTCGGGTCCGCCATCTTGGGATCTCCTTCCAAGAACGGCATATCTACCGCAATATTTCACGATTCTTCCCTGATAGGTGGTCATCTATCGAACTACTAAGCTGCGTTTGTGATCACTGATATCGATGAAACTCTCGTCAACCTTGCCACTCGGGCCTTGCCCTCCAATAGTGAATAATGAAAACAATATTTTCCGACGACCTCGTATCAACTAGACTGTTTAATGTAGACGAAATCGATCGTTAGTGACCCCCATTAACGTTCAATTTCTCTATTAATTCATGATTGTGATATATGCAGCCAAACATACACCGAAATCAACCATTAATAACCTATCAATGGTCGATTTCTCTATTGATGCATCATTGTGGTATAGGCAACTAAACATACACGAATTCAAATATTATTCAAATTCCAAATTATATTACCTTAGCGCTGTCAAATGTATGTATTTTCAAATCCAAATATTGTTAGATTCCTCCTAGTTGAAGCAAATGGATATCGAAAATTTCACGTTGACCCTAGGAACGAGGTCGACAAAAAATGTTTGTTATCATCTCGTATATTAAAATGCCGATTAATGATCTCGAACATCAACACGCTCGCTTTGCTCTCGCGTTAAAATATCTCGATCATTCATCGCCACCATTAATACACTAGTTGAATAAATAACTATTCAAGTTTGACTTCCTAATATATATTCTTGCTCTTTGCAAAATCCTTCAAGTTTAGTTTCCGTATTCAACGGAATTTTAGAGACCAATTTTCATAACTTCTCAACGAATGGATATCTTTCCATTTCGAATTGGACCATGCACATATTTCACGATGAGATAATGAAGAGTATCGATGGACACAAACTTCAGAAATTAATATCGAGCTTTGAAATTGTTTTTAATATTTTTTGTGGTGTTCGACTAATGATCATGACACAATCGTAGCTCTCATTTCGAGTTGAGAGAGAATTTGGCTGTAGGTGTCCAGAACGCAACCGAGAAATAATTATTCCCAATTATATAAGGCGTAGCCTCCAAAAAATTATGTTATGGAGTTGAAGCACCTTTGCAAGTGGCGCCGCAGTGATGAAATCGGGCGAATTAGTCCACCTAGTGCAATTTATCTGCATTTGCCCTTTTGATGAATATAGTGGTTTTGAAGTTCAACAGTTCAAATGTTTTTGTTACTTGAAAACTGCGGTTGCATTGTGATTCGGCCTGTATAACCTTTGAATTAAACTGAGCCCCAGATTCGTAAATTGCGCTAGTAATGAATAAAAACCAGATTTAGTCAAATCGGTTGCGAATCGCCCAAGGCCACATCAAAGTACTGAACACGTGATTCGCCCGTCATCGTAGTGTTAACATGTAATTTATTGTCAAGTTGAAAAGTGTTATTCGTGATGGAGCAAGTGCTTGTAACTGGGTTTTTACCCATTACGAGCCACATTGTTTTTGAGAATCAGTCTGTAAAAAAGCAGCAGCATTGGTGCGATTGGGTCACGTGTGCCAGATGCGAGAATTAAAACAATTTATTATTCTATACATGCGAAAGTGATTAGCCAAGAAGCAGCGACGACAAATCAGTACTCTGAGGAATTAGAGGTGAATAAATATTTTCAAAAACAATTGTTAAAATTTAATAAAAACTCACATATCTAATGTTGCAGTAAATCACACGAATAAAACAACGTTTAAAGATATATGGATAGATATGAAAAAAATATAAATAAATATAATGAAAATATTGGTTTTTTTACATACATACATTTTCACATATTTCTCATATTGTTCGTTTACAGTCAGAATTTGACTGAAAAAATAATTTGGAAAATGTATTACATAAATAAAACTATGTTTCATACATGTTTTTTTGGATTACTGTAATCATTAGATTGAAAAAATTCAATTGTTTATATCGATGTGAGAATTAATTCTGATACACCAATGTCATCGAGTTTTTCAACCCAAATATGCACAAAGAAATTATGAATTGACTTTGAAAATTTCCAAGTATATACCGTACAAAGTGAATATCAATACTGCATTTATTGCAATTTGTCAATAATTTTCAACAAAAACAACAAATAACGTTCCCTGATCTCCTGAAAACTACAAGAAAGAAATCAACATAATCAAACGAATAGCCACCAACAACGGCAATCACCTCAATTTAAAATTCAATAAAGTCCTCCAACTCACTTGACCAAGCTTTAACAAACTCCAAGGACAAAAAAAACAACTTTGAAAAAAGCGGCATCTACAAACTTCGTTGCGACGACTGCCCTGCCACCTACATAGGCAGAACCATTCGACCCCTGAAGACGATAACTAACGAATACATTGAAAGACCAGACAGTTCAGCAATCGGTTTCCATTTAAAATATAACAACCATTCCTTTAACCAAGAGACGAACAGTAATATTCTACAACAGACCTAAATCCAAGCTGTGAGCGCTGTGGCGACGGATGTATGACAAACGGTGCCGCAACGGAGCCTCCGAGAAACAGAGCAAAATTTATCAGTAATCAGCCTTAGCCCTGTGCAGGAGGTACCACATGACCGGACCAAGCCCTGCTTCCTCACTCACTCGTGGAAACAAATGACCACACTAAGGTGTTGTTCTCTCAAAGAATTTCTTCCACTTCCCAAAAAAACAAAAAACAAAGATTCTACATAACCTCAATTCGAAGAACAGAACCAAACTCGACTTCTACGAGAACCTCGAAATAAACATGGAACGCCAAAATAATGGACTATGCCTCAACACAAGTTAATCTAAACAGAAAATTCGCGACTTTACACCACATACTCTCATTTAATCATCACGAGGCGCCCGGATAAATGAACAAAGAACAGTACCCCAGCCACCACCGTCTGCACAATAGGCAGGCTTTCCTCCAGACCCCATTCCCTCACCAAAACATAAGTAGAAATCTCCAACCCACCGATATTTCTTCAAAATCCTCTTCGAACATCGTTTACTCCCAAACAAACCAACAGAGCACCATGCTCATCTGACAACATCACGTTCAACTGGCAACAGTGCGAATCAACGTAAGATTGACGACATCGGGGCTTGTGGCTCAGTGGCAACAGCGTTGGTCTTGTGTCGACTGTTTCCACCCGGCTCGGGTTCGAATCCCGCAGCTGGTGAAAAATTTTTTCAAGGTCCCAAGAGTGGTTTCGGATCCCACTATAAAAGGTAAGGTCCCCGTGATTTTAACTCGTACAAGTTTTCATTAACTTCTGAGGGTTGTTCAAACAACTAAGAAAGCGGTAAAAAACAAAAACAATCCAACATCTCACCACGAGTTCAGATACTTCATATATATATTTTACGAGAGTTGGGAATTTTCTTCAATATTCCATCTACAATTTCTGTGAATAATTAACCACACTAATGTTACATAGGAACAATATAGGCATTTTCGGAAACTTACTCTGGGTCACCAACTCGATCCCAATAGATCACGTGACGGATCACTCTGATCACTTACCCGTGTACTATAGTTCACGAACGTATCAGGTTGAGCTTGTTCTCTGTTACACAAGCATAACATAAAACATAACCTAAATTCAACTTTTCTGGTTTCCCTCGGATTTGAGATTTAACATCTATAATCAATTAATAATCGAATCATTATGGAAATAGATGAAATTTTGGGTAGGTGTGAAGTCTGTGGATTCATTAGTCAGGAGCCTAATGTCCGACAACATATGCGAGTTCACCAATCTCCAGGTGATTAATTCATTTTCAAATAATCAAATTCTCTAATTATGATTTTTCAGTTGAATTATATGAAGATGAGAATTATTCGCAGTGTGATGAATTGACCTATAATACTTGCAATAGCGTAAAATTACTTCTTCATAATTTTGAATGCAAACTCTCCTTCGTTCAGAAACATTTTGTTTCTTCATCTTACTAGAAGATAACATCAAAATATAAAACTCACACATTTCATCGTCTTCATCAAAAACATAATCAAACGCTAACGCCGTTATTGTTTGGAATATTGCAATTTTCCTTTTCCCCATAAATTCAAATAATTTTTCGTAATGCGCATGCGGTGTCTGTAGGGACTCTGACGACCCTGCTTTTGAATAGGGTTATGCTAGACGAACCTGAGTCAGTGATCGAGTGAGCAACACCGAAGTTTGCGAACGCGAGTAGTTAACTCGGATTAGGAAAACGAACGTGCAGGTTAGGGATCGTGTCAACCCGAGTAGGTTTCCGAAAATGCCTTATGCTTGATTCGCTCCGTTTCATCAGATCTCTCATATATGACAGGTGATCTTACTTTCTATTCCCAATTGATACATATTTTTAACCGACGAAACCAAAAAGGAGGAGGTTCTCTATTCGACCCGTATATTTTATTTTTTTCCATCATTTTTTTTTATGTATGATCACGCATAACTTTTTACTGAGGCGTCCGATTCCAATAATTCTTTTTTCAGTGGATAGGGTGTACTTCGAATTTGGTCCCATTTGAATTTGAAAGATGAAATCCACCCTTAAGGGTAGCGAAATGAAGGATATTGATCACTCACCCTCTGAATTCTGGTCCGTTAACCGATTCTATCAGGCATAACTTTGTACTGGGTTCTTCGATTTGGATGATTCTTTTTTTAATAGATAGGGTATACCTTATATTTGGATTTCAAAAGGAATTAGCCACCCTTACGGGTAGAAAAATAGGGGATAATTGATTTTTCACTAGTGAACATTGGCACACACATACGTAGTTGACAATGACAGATCGCTACTGACATTATTCTTGTTCCACATCCGTCAAAATCAGTATATTTTATGAGAGGATGGAATGATATACAAAGTAATGAAATAAACTAACCAGAACAACGAAAATAATTTATATTACAACAAATAGTAAAAGTAGATAATCATATTGGAATTGGCCATTCAACTGGTAATAGTTGAAGTAAGGTGGGTAAGTAAGTATTTTGGAAGTAATCAAAAAACAAGTAGGTAGTAATTGGTAGATTTTAGCCACAAAAAATTGAAAAATAAAAACTTTTTAACAAAAAATTAAACCGACGAAATACGGAACTGAAAAGTAAAAAATAAAAACTTTTGAACGAAAAATTAAACCGACGAAAAAATCAACTGAAAAGCAAAAAATAAGATAAACCTTCTTAGTCTAAATGATAATTGAGCTCCTGAACTAATGTAAGTAACTGATTTTGAGTCGGCGCCAAACAAACTAGCAATTGGATTAAGTGAAGCGTAAAATGATGGCAGCGAGATGCACGGCTACGTTTTGATGACTTCTGTCATAGATAATGATCTTCGATAATTGTTCGTTTGGCGCCGACTCAAAATCAGTTACTTACATTAGTTTAGGAGCTCAATTATCATTTAGACTAAGAGGGTTTATTTATTTTCCTTTCAGTTGATTTCGTCGTTAATTCTATTAAAAGTTTTATGCTACAACAATTGTATAGATAAGCACTGAAGATGGCTAGCAGCCGAAAGCGCTCTGCTTAAACACTAAGTAATTTTACACGAAATGCAAACGTTTCCTTCCATATTCGATTGTCGTGTACACAGTTGACTGACGACGTGCATAACTTTTCACAGAATAGTCCGATTTTGATGATTCTTTCGTTTATGGATAGAGTATACCTCGAAGTTGGTCCCATTTAGATAAAAAAACATTCCTAGGGGTAGGACAATGGGGGATGATTGTTAGTTCACATAACGAATTTTCACTTCTCAACCGATTCTACCACGCATGACTTTTCACTGGGTTATACGATTTAGATGAATTGTTTTTCAATTGTATGCTTGAAAGTCGGTCCCATTCAAATTTGAAAAGAAATTACACCTCTGAGGGTAGTGAAATAGGGGCTGATTTTCACACCTGTGAACCGATCCTGTTGAAACATGGCACACATATGTAGTTCTGATGACACTACAACATAATGGAGGCCATGACTTCATATGATGATGGAGACGGAAGACAGTCGAGGGATCCGCTCAACGATTCACAGCGGCTACTTCGTGCGTAAGAGTTTTGAGCCGAATCTGGCTCTCTCCCCACCACTATGACGTCACACGACCTTGACCAGGACGTTCGACTTCGGAGTGTGATGGTAAAGTTTGGCCTTGAAGTTGACCTTGAAATGGTTATGGTCGTGGTCAGGGTTGTGGGTGACATTGTATAACCTTGGGATGTTTGGATGTATGTACACACTTGTAACATTGAAAAGATATTCGAATTGCAAGATGACCTTGGGTGAAATAACATTGCATATGGTTTGGCTGAAATTTCGATGGGAGATATCCATTCCCTCCTGTGTCTGTGAAGGCAATGTCTTTCGCCCGAAACGCTCCACTCTTCACAGTTGTTGAAAGATGAAACGTAACCCACATAAATTCTCCCACTCCTGTGTGGATATAAGGTATATAAGATGTGAGTAGAGTGTATTGTGCTCAGTTCCTCCTCGAGTGAACTATCGCAAGTATACTTCGAAGATGTACCCATACAATTGTGGTAGGTAACTCTTTCACTCGTACTGATAATCTACGATGACATCAACGAGATAGTGGCCAGGGAGGTCCTTCAGCAAAACGGGTTTAATTGGACAATGTTAACAATGACTCGCCACAACAGAACTCTCAAACACAGAACAAATGCATGTGTTAAATTGGGTGATGGTTTTCATATGATTAAGAATGCTACAGCTACAGAATGGGTAGTACCAATATTTATACTGAGTACGCTTCCTTCTCCAAGGATATGAAGCACAAAGTAGTGGCTCTTTTAGAGAAAATCATCGAATCAAGGTCAACATGGAGGTGTTTGGTAGCTACATCATCCAAACTCAGGAAGTGACGGACATCAAGTCATTCATCTCTCCAAATCCCATTGCAGATGGATCTAGTGATTTGGATAAATTATTCGATGCATTCCATCACATAATCATTGCTCAAACTACTGAATTTGAACAGCGTGATTCAGGTTGGCGAAAATCCATATTTTAAATGTTTTAAAAAATCTAATTATTTTCCCTGCTCTAGGATGGATTGTGGGAAAATGTTGTTCCTGGAATTGAACATGACCAAATACAGCCCTTTTGGCGGTTCCTCATATATCAAACTACCGTAACACATCGAAACGAAGGAGGGCGCTTAAAATATGAAGAACGAAGACCAGCACAATTTCGCGTGGGCTATCACATCAGCTTTATTTCCAGCTGAACGTAATGTGTCAGAGTTTTCATCGTACCCACCATATGGGACTGTTTTGGATGTGACAGATATGTTTGAGTATTGAATGCTATTTCATTCAATGTCTATGGTTTGGAATCTAAAATAGAGAATAAAAGAATTGAACATGAGGTCATCGGACCATTGCGATACTCTCAGAGAAACTCCGGAGACATGTAAATTTGTTGTTTATCGCAGATGATAAAGAAAATACACATTATTGTTGGATAAAAGATTTATCGCCACTAGCATCAAGTCAGATTTCTGCTCATGGACACAAAAAGTATTATAAACTTTTTCATGGAAAATTTCCTCCTTTTCAAGAGTCTGTTTTCGAACTATATCCCAAAAACTAAAGCCGTTTTTTTTGTTAATAAAAATAGTTGATTTTCGTCGGTGGAAAAAATTTGAAAATACATCTTTCTCAGAATGACATCCAGAATCGAATGAGTCATCGCTCATATTTTTTGTAGACTTTTCGCAGCAAACTCCCTTCTCGACTAGACTAATAATATGGGCATGGCTACAGCCAGTACAATATTATGCGCTATGGCAATAACCACTTTTTCCTAAAATAACTGGGAATTGGCCATTAAGTGCCTTTGGAACATCAGAAAACACCGAGTGGTGAAAATGGGATGGCAGATACGGGGCAACCAATTTCAAAAGCAGACAAAAATTCCACAACCAAACATTTTTTATGACAAATTAATAGCTATCCAAATGAATATATTCGAATTGCCTTTCAATAAACGCCCTTCCCATATCGGTAAAGCCATTCTACATATTTCCAGTGTGCGTATATAATTCCCATTATGATTTTATGACGAAAACGTACAACTATAAAATCAAATGCGATGACGGTTGCGGTAAACGTTCTTACATTTCCCAAAATTTGGAAAAAAATTACAGAAGCAACTACCCAAGCGAAAACGCTTGAGATGTTCCACAAGTCAATAAGAAAATATAAACGCTCAAATTAGATAATCCCGAGGCCTGATGTGGAATATCAATTAGAATAGAACGGCAATCGATACTAATTGATGTGATCTTCTCATTTCTTTTGATACATAAAAGGGTCCGTATATCACATTCATGCGTTCACGGTGTATCATATATGATCAAGGTCATACTCGATGTAGTGACAACAAACCGTGTGGGGGCGCTAAGATCGACCAACACGCAATCGCAAGCAGGGGGGTGTCCTTACTGTCATTCAGGTTTGTCATCTTCCACGTGTGGAATATAAACAATTTATCATTTTTCTGTTTGCTTTTGGCGTTTGAAGAAGTATTCAATCAGAATGGTATTTTATTGTTGCGTGCCTTCCTGTGTTAACAAAGGACATAATGTCAATATGCATCGCTTTCCTGTTAATTGTACATGAGTATGTATTTCACTATCACTCCTGAATGAACATTTCGATATGTGCTGCACTAACTATAGATGTAACAATACATTAAGTCCACCCATTGATTATAGTAACTTATCATCAAATGATATATTTAGGGGTGTTAGTGTTAAGCGTACGATAAAGTAATCATATCTACAATTTTAATACATATACAAACGTTTTTTTAAATATTTTCATTACCAAGCACACCGGATACAATGGGGAGGGATTTTTCAGCTTATCACGTTTAATATGTTTTCTTTAGAGAAAAATCCATTTGTCTCTTGTTGGAGTTTTCAACACGGTGAGAGCTGATTTTTGTCATTCTGAATATTGCCCGTTTGCTGAGAAATCCTTTGTGTTGAGAAATCCTCAATACCACATGAAGAACGGTGGCCGAGGTTCCTTGGCAGAAATGTTTCCTTGGTAGAGTGTGGTAGTCTCATAATTTTTTTTCATGAGTCGAATTCAAAAATTGCCGTTTAAGTCGGGGAATTTTTACATCGAGTTTGCGGTCTATCTCAGTATAGAACTCTTGTCTATGTATGCGTTTGTCGTTTCTCTAATGAAGCAGGGTGTATTCGCGCTCCTGCTTTTTCACTGAAGTTTCTGAAAAGAGAAATCTGGAAAGTATTTATCATTTATTTTTAAATTATAAAAATATTGCAATTTCTTCTTTACAGTCTTGAAGATACTTTTATAAAAACGGAAAACATCGTGGTGCAGTCATCATTGGAATAGTTTGCCATGACAGTTATTTTTATGAGTTGTCATTCATGTCCAATACAAGCTCGATTGAACGATTCCCATGGTAAATTATCTTGAACGATACTGCTACACATTTTACGTCATACGGTACATCCGCGTGAAAGATATTCAGAATTGCCATTAATAACATTTGAATCATTATTGGTTGGCGGTGGCAACGATGCAGGGCTGAGATTCAATTTCGTTAGCTTTCGGGTGACGTTCTTTTTCTCTTCATGAAATATTATAGCTCCGACTTTCTGATAAAACTTCAATTTTCCTGCATATTTCGTAGACGATATAACCTCAACTGATTGATGTATTTTCCACAAAAATGTTCTCTAGCCCTACCTTATAGTTGGGAATATCCCTATAGATATTGCTGTTGAAATCTTCACGATTGGCTTATTTAATTGTCACACAGATTTCGAACGCTGGCGTTCTCACGACGGATCTTACAGTTGATTAATAACCCATTCCTGCTGGAACGTTGCATGCACATATCTGTATCTCTCGGAGCTGCCCATTAAGTCACTAATAGATGTCGAAACCTGTTTCAAACCAGTGCTCGTAAGATATTCAATCTACTGCTCTACCAATTGTGCTATTTCGACTCACGACAGCTATGATTGCAAACTAGCCATTGTCCAAGATGGTCGACGACTGTAGGCTAGCTATTTTGCAAGATGCGTTTCATGGTTTGAGGCTGGTGGACCTTTTGCTCCTTCTATGAAATGGTTGGCATCCATTATAACTCCCAAATCCCAGTGGAAGTCTCCAGACCAAACAAATACACCAGAAAGACGCCCCTGAGCGATCATTTTCGTTTTTCTCTGAAACACAGCGGCAATGTTTTCTTCTGTATATGGTTGAGCCCCATGGGGTCACCCACAAATGGCATACTCTTTTTCGTAAGCTCCTTTAGATTTCTTGGGTAGATGACTTTGAGTAGCTTTTTCAGCCTTTGTGTTAGGTATTTCACAATTCACCTGCATTTTTATGATATCAAATTAAACTTTATTCACGCCAAAAATAAATTGCTAAAAAGACTGATTCCTTTAGCAACAGTAGTCTTACTGTGATGAAATGTGATTTCTTATATGAAATCAAACCCAAATTCTGATGCATTAATAAACTACAAATGTTATATCCACCTCGCGCATTATTATATGTCAGAAAAAGGCGGCGCGTGGAATAGGAAGAGACAGGAAGGAAACTCTAAGAGTAAATTCAAATTTATATTCTCGTATTGGGGGTTCGGTTCTGAAAAATATCATAATTTGTTTTCAAAATAAGAACTTGTAAGGAAAAATGGAGGGCCTATGCTCCAGGCAACCTTCAGTCGAAGTATGTCATAGTGAATTCAATATAATATCTCAGTTTTTTTTCTGTAAAATCTATTTTTTCGGAGAAGATGCTCATTTAGATACGAATCACATACTTAATACATATGAATATTTTGCAATCTTACCTAGTGCACCGGTTGGCTACAAATAAACATCTCGAATAAATCGTATGAGTTCCTTGGACTAACCAAAGAAAAACATATATAACGATGATTTGATGCCCAAATTCGGTAAAGTCACTCGGTAAGGTTATTCGTATTCGGATAATGTTACATGCCATCTCACAAAGTTAAGTGGTACCAGTAGGCTAACATCCAATAGTAATAATGCAAGTACCTTACGGGATGGCGCTATACATTGTCAGCGCGAGAGCAGATAGTGTTCGCCCTATCGATTCGTAATAATTAGTTTTTTGTGTAACATCGCGTTTTTATCAAGAAAGATGCTCATATAATTAAACTTAAAAAGCAAAACCCCATCTAAATGAAAAATTTCATCCAAGTCGTTAGAGTCGTTTCCGAAATATACGAAATATATTTATATATGTATATATTATGATGAGGTGATTGCAGTTAATTTTTTTCATTATTTATCTATTTATGTTCACAATCAGACATCATAACAAAAAAATATTTTTTGTTTTACTAATTTTTTTACTATTTTCAAAAAAAAACTTTCAGCTACTGCCCTTTTGAATTTAATTTAATATGTTCATAAATGAATACCCATATAAATATTTCAAATGTCCGGCTATGTATTTTACCTTTTTCCCATTAATTATTTTACCTTTTTCTCTTTACCTCAGCTAACTCAATCGGTACGCCTATGGAATCTCAGGAGTCAGTTCTACTGTGGAGCCCTCTGGTAGTTCTTGATGTCAGTTTCAGAAAATGGCAACTTGTTTTGCTCAATGATTGAAAATAAAGCAGAAATTATTCAAAATAATAATTTTCTTTATTCAGGAAGACTTACTGTTACCTATTCTGCGTTAATTAACTCAAATTAGTGCTTCATAGCAAAATATACATGAAAAGTGACGTTATGTGATAATAAAAAGTGAAATGTAACTTATTTTTGTAGGTTATGTGGTTTATATACCAATTTATGGAAGTGTTCTATCAAAAGAGTCCTTTAAAAGGTTTATTTTTGAAATGCACTGAGTTTAGTAACTTTTTATGGTTCAAAAGTACCTGTGGCTTCTTGAAACGAAAATGTTCAGTGTCTCGGATCGCTCTTCCGTTCTTGGAAACTGCCGTTCCAGTCTGCAGCCCCCTTGTCGACTGTGAATTCGCCCTCGTACTGGTATATGTCTCAAATGAGAAGGTAAGATTCGTTCTGCATCTGGTTTTTTTATCAGCTACAGTTCTTTCTAGTATTTTCTTGTGTTCTATTGGTGAATAACTGTTTTTAGTATTTCCTTGTGTTGTATTGGTAAATAACTGTTTTTGTAACGAAAATATGATTGATTTTTCAAATTAAAATTTCTTGAGTTGGTTTTTCCAAAATTATTTTTTCTCCATCTCTAGCTTGTTGATTTTCTTCCCTTGATACCACACATCCTTTGTTTTCTTCTTGAATTTTCGATTTACACGCACTTTTTTGTTGCACTTTTCATTATTTTCGTTCATTTGACAGTTTTTATTCACTTATAGTTTCTAAATACCTCACATACATGATATATAAAAAATCATGTTTGACGTTTTCTGCTTTTCATATTCTTAATATTCATAATTTTGCTTCAAGATCTTTCCTGGCATCTCATTGGCTATTATGTTCAGATCTAATTTCATATACAGAATGTTCTAACTTTAACATTTTGTTGTTTGCTTGTGCTCAAAAATATATTAGTAAATTTTGATTTCTATAATGTTTTTAAATTATGCCAATTGCTAGTAATGTTGAGAACATGTTCATTTCAAACATAGGTATCGACTAATATTATATAAGGTTTCAGAAAAAACGGTAGAATCTTCGAAAAACTGTAAAATAACATAGCATAAATTACTGAATATGAAATTTTTTTTATTTATGTGCTTTTTCAATTTATAATTTTCATTTTAACTCGTCGAACACTTAACACGTACTTCTAAACATAACAATGAATATATATATATATATATATATATATATATATATATATATGGATATAAATATAATATATATATATATATATATATATATATATATATATATATATTATTTACAAGAATTGTTCGTTTGAAGTAACAAGATTATAGCCCCAGCGACTTCGCTTTGTGGACAATACAAAATGTTAACCTTGTGATCTCGTAAAGCAGAGTTCGAAAGCAATTCAAATTAACGCGTTCTAGAGAAGTGCTCATGACCTCCAAAATGTTACCATCATGCCATATACTATTGAGTAATTTATATTGATGTTCAATTTGTGATATTTATTGAATTTCCAATAATATATTACATAGGAAGTTTTAAGAAGACCCATATTCTACAATTTTTTTAAAACTCATTAAGGCACTCTGCGATTACTTTACGATATCATTGTGCATCTATTCATTCTCCAAAATTCATTTTTCAACTTGAATTCAATTTATAATTTTTTAACCGACGAAAAAAAAGGAAAATGTTCTTTAGTCGACGCGTATATTTTATGTTTTTTTTATGTATGACCACGCATTACTTTTCACAGAATAGTTCGATTTCGATGTTTTTTTTTGCATGAAATATGGTATACCTCGAAGTTGGTCACATTTGAATTTGAAAAAAAATTCCACACCTAAGGGTATAAAAATAGGGGATGATTAGTTTCTCATCTGTGATCCGATTATGTTAAAACTTGATATTTTTTATTCACCCACTGACTTTTTACTTGTTAACCGATTAACTCATAACTTTGTACTGGGTTATCCGATTTAGATGATTTTTTCTTTATTGAAAAGAGTATACTTCAGATTTGGTCATATTTGGAAAGGAATATCCACTTCTAAAGGTAAAAAAATAGGGGATGATTAGTTTTTCATCTGTGATCCGATTATCTTAAAACTTGGCACACATATGTAGTACTGATGATACTACAACATAATGGATACCTGGAGTCAATTGAGTAGGTAGTTATTGGTGGATTTTAGCCACAGAAAAAATAAAAATAAAAACTTTTTTACAAAAAATTAAACCGACGAAAGAAGAAACTGAAATGCAATAAAATAAAATGAATCTTCTTAGTCTTAATAATAACTGAGCTCCTAAACTAATGTGAGTAAATGATTTCGAGTCGGTGCCAAACAAACAATCAACGAAGATCATTGATTTTTCTTTTAAATATCAATACGCCGCCGTGCATCCCGCTGCCATCATTTTACGCTTCAACTGCTAGTTTGCACCGACTCAAAATTAGTTACTCACATTAGGTCAACGAAGAAACTAGTTATACAGTACGGCTTTTCATAGTCCCCCTCCCCCCTGTTAACTTTTGAACGCTTCGACATAGAACAGTGGGATGAAAACAGTTTTGAATGATATCACCGATAGTACTTTTTGAAATTAAAGACATTGTGATTGCTTGATAGATGGCGCGGGGGCGCACATCAACTAAAACTTTTTACAAAGCATGGGGGTTCAAGTGGCACATCGTTGAACAGATAATTCAATTCTCTAACATCCTATTTTTTTTCGAATTTCGTTTAAACGTTCATTCCTACGTTTTGAGAGAAGATACTAGACAGGGGGCGCTGGAGGCACATCAATTCGAAAATTTCGAAAGACGAAGAGGTCGAGTTGCACATTGTTGAAAACGTAATTCAATTTTTCCTTCAACTATGGTTGTTCTACGGAATCACCATGGCGACTGCGGCTTTTGATAGTCGCCCCTCCCTGACATAGTACAATGAGACCAAAACTATTTCGAATGATAGCATCGACACTACTCTATGAAATAGAAGACTTCGCGAATGCTCGATACATGGCACATCAACTTAAAAATTTCAAATAGCATATAGGGGGCCAAGTGGTACATCGTTGAGAAGATAATTCAATTCTCTTTTCAACATCTATATTTTTTTTATTTGGTCAATTCTTTCTGTAACAATATGCATTTGAATTGATTTGTTGAAAATATAAACAGGATGTTCATAAAATCAGATGTGGAATCATCTGCGACTGAAAGATAAACTTTAGTCACTATCTTCCATCCATTTCAAAGTGTCTCTCCAAAAGAAATGATTCTAACTTTTTTCATCCTTGCAAAGGGAGATTGCTTCTTGAAAATGTGTTTCCCATTTCTTCCGGTCTTCCTAATGATCGTGGAAGCGTGAAATAAATTTTTGTCGACAAAAATGTATTGAAGACCTAGTGAATGCGATGTCTCTCCTGCGTCAATGTTACGAATGATTTCTGGTGAGTACTCCCTTTTGGAAAACATTCTTCTTTGTCTCATTCATCTTTATGAATTCTTAATTAAGACTGGAATAGAAAATCAAATAACTATCTGAATGAAAATGCAAATTTTCAATTTCAGATTTTTTCTTTTGACTTAGGGCCTTTTCAGAATATCTATCAGATGTAGTTCAATGTCCAGCGTGGCTTTAGCCGGGGAAGTAGTTGTTTTCTGTTAGACATTCACAAAAAATAACTTCATTTTAATCGTGAATTTTTCAATTCACAGAAAAATATTTCTATCAATATTCAATTGAGAATGTTTTCCTTTTCAACATGCATTTGAAGTTCTGTTATACTTGACATTTCAAATGCATATTGTGAAAAAACATATTGGCGAAATGTAAAAAAAAAAACTGGATGGTTGGAAAGAGAATTGAGTTATCCTTATAAACGATGTGCAACTTGACTTCCCATGCTCTTTGAAATTTTTAAGTTGATGTGCCCCTCCGCGCCATCTATAGGAAAATCACAATGTTTTTTATTTCAAAAAGTAGGATCGGTGATATTATTTAAAATAGTTTTTGTCTCATTGTTCTACGTCGAACCGTTCAAAAGTTAACAGTGGGGGACTATAAAAAGACGCACTGTATAATTATTTAAACCAGAAAAAAAATCTTACAATTGATGTCAAAAGTTTTTTTTTAGAATGGATAGTTTTAGCGTGCCAGTGCCACAAACCAACACACATCCATACTGAATCATCAGTACGAGTTTTGAATTGTTGGGATACTTGATGGATATTGGAGTAGATTTTACAATGAAACATAATTTGAAAGAAATTTTCTTCAGTTTAAACAACTATTTCCATCGTTAAATGATTCGGGAATGAGATATTGTCAAAAAACTGTTTTTGAGCGCCATTTTTTCTATATTGCACCGCAAGTACCAATTTCCAACACTCCCGGAAAACTTTCCAGGTGAAACTATCAAATGACTGGGGTAAATACGCAGTAACGTATCAGACTGACATTGTTCACTTCCATGGAAAGGAAAAAAACAAAAATGGAGATTAATATGCCTTTTCCTTCCCAATAATTTTGCATAAAAACTCAAATGAATGGATAATAAAAAATATGAAAATATAAAGGGTGTTGCACGAGAAAATAAAAAATGAAATTATTGCCTATTTACGATGTAACCAAGATATTCGAGCTGAATATATCATTATCTTTAACCCCTTCATATTCTTAGATTCAAGAAGAATAAGTAGCTCGTTACGTCAGCATCGTCAATATTCATATATTCCTCTTCACGGGACAATTCACCCTAAGTGAATGAAAGTAGATTACATAGATTACATAGCTGTTGCAATGCGATTGAAATATGCCAGAAGTAGATAATAGTAATGTAATTATTAACTTCAAACGAGCAGATTATCAAACATTCTTGTAAACAATGCCATTCAAATGAGATGCAGTATATTTGAAAATGGTATTGAGATAAAAACTCGATTTTCAAGCGAAGCATTGCACTAACTCGATCACTGAAGTTGTCAAATTGGCCTTATTGAAAATTTCATTGAGCACCATAATTTAGCCCATACTGAATGAAATAAGTGAAAACTAGCTCCCACGAAAATATGCCTACAAAGCATGCCCAATGCCCAACCCAGGAGTTTTAGTAGACAATTTATTATTTATTCATTATCCTGCATTGATTTAAATTGGGTGGAATATGATATAGAGTAAAAATAAGTCGAGTTTAGGCATAGGTTCAATTTAGAAGAATTAACTCGTGTCCGCTAATATAATCTTGTTTGCCTATAAATATGGATCAAATCTGATAATGAAGCATTTTTAAATTCTTACAGTCATCGGAGTTTGATGCGCAATACATAAACAAGATAAGAATATTGTTCGATTGGTTAATTTCGCCTTCGAATGATTGATAAATATCAGAACAAATTCACACCTCAATTAACACAAATATATGTGAAACAATTATCGAAATTCTTAAACTTAAAAGTATACACTGACAATTTTACCCAAAATAAATTGAGAAATCTCGTGGTGTTACCAGTTGTCTTACCATATATTTTATGCATTCTGATTTTTATTGTATATTTTCGTTCAATTAACAATTATCTGTTCTAACTCTAGATTCTCAATTCTTCAATAATTGAAAATTCTAAAACATAATGGATCAAGAAGTCTGCATTTGCAACACTCACCCCTGCGGCACTATGAGGAATAAAATAAGAATCTCTACGACCATCCTCATTTCCACAAATACAAATATAATTGTTAACTGTGGATCGTTCAAATTGTTTGTGATCTGATCAAAACTCTTATCTGATAGGTAAATAAGTGGGTTTAATCAATGTTCCAATGAAATTAGTCAGCGGAGATTTACTTTTAGAAATATTAACATATTTTCGGGCAAGCAAACTTCCAAACTAAATTCATCCACATAGTTAAACGGTTGAGAGTTAACTATACATATTATCTTATGATAAGTCTTGATCAAAGAGTGCTTTCGTAAGGTGTGAATTTTGTTAAAAGTTGAAGGAATAACTTGTGAGAAAAACTCTGGGAGTTGTCAAATTGCGCATTTTCAAAATGTAATTCACACATACAAAGTGATTCGTCATCAATATTTTTTTAATAGCCACCCCTTTTTAACCGACGAAACCAAAAAGGATGAGGTTTTCTAGTCGACCCGTATATTTTTTTTTCCATAATTTTTTTTATGTATGATCACGCATAACTTTTTACTGAGGCGTCCGATTCCGATAATTTTTTTTTCAGTGTACTTCGACTTTGGTCCCATTTGAATTTAAAAGATGAAATCCTTCCCTAAGGGTAGCAAAATGAAGGATATTGATCTCTCATCCTCTAAATTCTGGTTCGTTAACCGATTCTATCAGGCATAACTTTGTAATGGGTTCTTCGATTTGGATGATTTTTTTAAATATATAGGGTATACCTTATATTTAGATTTCGAATGGAATTATATACCCTTACGGGTAGAAAAATAGGGGATAATTGATTTTTCACTTATGAACATTGGCACACACATACGTAGTTGACAATGACAGATCGCTACTGATATTATTTCTGTTCCACATGCGTCAAAACCATTATATTCTATGAGAGGATGGAATGATATACAAAGTAATGAAATGAACTAACCAGAACAACAAAAATAATTCATATTACAACAAATAGTAAAAGTAGATAATCATATTATTTAACTGGTAATAGTTGAAGTAAGGTGGGTAAGTAAGTATTTCGGAAGTAATAAAAAACAAGTAGTTAGTAATTGGTAGATTTTAGCCACAAAAAATTTAAAAATGAAGACTTTTTAAAAAAAATTAAACCGACGAAATACGGAACTGAAAAGTAAAAATTAAAACTTTTTAACAAAAAATTAAACCGACGAAAAAATCAAGTGAAAAGCAGAAACTAAAATAAACCTTCTTAGTCTAAATGATAATTGAGCTCCTAAACTAATTTAAGTAACTGATTTTGAGTCGGCGCCAAACAAACTAGCAATTGAATCAGGTGAAGCGTAAAATGATGGCAGCGAGATGCACGGCTGTGTTTTGATGACTTCTATCATAGATAATGATTTTTGATAATTGTTTGTTTGGCGCCGACTCAAAATCAGTTACTTACATTAGTTTAGGAGCTCAATTACTGAGACTAAGAAGGTTTATTTTATTTTTTACTTTTAAGTTCCGTATTTCGTCGGTTTAATTTTTTGTTAAAAAGTTTTTATTTATTACGGAATAAAAATGAATACATTTTTTGAGATACGATACGGTTATGAATACGTTGAGATACATGTCAATAATTCTATGATAGGACTTCATTAAGTTTTTGTAACAGTTGTACGAGTTGTCAACAGAAATGACAGCCTTAAGCGCTAATTCATAGAAACCATAGGAAAACCTCTGCTTCATAATATAAAATGAGCCATTTGAATGTTGGTAATTAATTTAAAAATTGCTTGGACGAGAATGGATTTTAATCTGTTATAAGAAATTCACTGAAAAACAGAAAACATATCTTTGTAAAAACAGAAAACAGAAAACAGAAACAGAATCAAAGAAAGCTAAGGAACATAATATTTCTGGACATTTAACCGGAAATAAACTAGCTGACTTTTCCGGAAAAAGATCAATATTTTGAGTGGACAAACTTCATTCTTCAGATGGAAAAAATTCTGTTTTCTTCGATATGTGTGAATTATGGAAGCAAGGGAAAGTGAATTAATTTTCTCCAAGATCTCAGTTGAAGTGAGAGCAAAAAGTAATGGAATTGACTTATAGAAATTAGTATCTGAAAGGGACTTTCGAAATAAATAAAGTTTGGGACATGACTTGCGTTAATGGGATATATACTTTGTATGCGAATCACATAACGAACAAAGATACATTAAAACATTGAGAATAACATGCACAACAAATATAAAAATATAAAATATGAATCATACGTAGTCCAGGCAGATAAATACAATATAAAAATTTAGGGCAGATATGTGTTAACCATTGATATCCAGATCATTAATCCAGTTAATCGCCGTTTGGGAAGCTGGTGTGTAGTTCTTGAAGTTAATGGTGAGTTGAATATGGAATATTATCCTGGTAATATACTCAAAAAAGGAATTTATAATTACATGAAGAATGTATGCGTATTCATTTCCAAATATGTGAAATATATCAAGAAAGGTTTTCAACGTTTTCTGCAAACACAATAACAACAATATGAAAAATTCAAAATTCACATCAATCATAAAACTGTTCACGTATTTAGTACATATCTCAATTACAACCATTCATCTCTCCATCTAACACGTCATGCGAGAGGTATTGAAAATGATTTTTAAAAAGAAACCTTTTGCACGAAAAATCTCCCAATATTGAAAAAAATATTGAAAGCATAAAATATGCAAAAAGTCAAATAGAATTTAACCTTGAAAAAAATCAGATCATACGCATTAGCTGATTTGGATCGTAATAAAGATGATCTGCTTGAATCAAAACTCATGCAACTGAATTATCGAGTATTATATAAAAGAGATTTGGTTACGACTTGAGTGTTACTTGGATTACCCGAGTTATATTGATATAGAGCTGTGTGGAGTTCCTTGTACCAACTGCCTTGCTAGTTTCTAATTTTTTATTTATAAAACAAGGTTTTCAGATTTAAGAATAGGATAAAAATTCCTCTGAAAGATACAAATAAGATTTTCGTGATTCATTCTATTGACAATATACCAATTAAACAATATATATAATAAACTTGTATATACAAAAGTAGTTTTCACAAAAAATACTATTTTCACAAATGTTCCATGTATTTTTACTGAACCTGTTGGTTTATAATATAAATATATTATATATTATATATATATATATATATATATATATATACACTGTGTCCGTAAAGTAAGGAACAAATTCATTTTTAGCTAAACAGGTCATTTTAAGAAATAATTCTGAAACACGTCGATTTTTTATGTTAATTTACCGTATTTTAAAATAATAATCTAATATACAGGGTGAATTACGTTCGAGTAATGACGTCACCGTCATTTTTTTTAAATGGAACACCCCCATTTTGTCTCAATTTTCGGATTACTCTAGCTGAGCTGATTCCAAAATGTATCACATGTTGATTCCAATTGGTACAGGGTGGACAAAATACAATAGTTTTGTGTGTGCTCATAAAGTAACGCGTAACATTCTTTATTAGGTGAATTAACAATATTATCAAAATACTTATTGTCTAGCGGCAATTGGTTTAAATGTAACACCCGTAGTTTGCTACATGTTTAGAGTAATAAAATGAGCTGTTTCCAAACATGTTTGGTACTTGTGGTCTAGCAGACAGAATATGACAAAAAATATTTCTATCTATTTATAAAAACATAGTCGCTACTTTTTGGGAAATGTCATTATTTGTTTAGTAATTTATTGATGTTCAGTGACAGTTTAGTACTACAATATTTTGGTATTCGTGAATATTCGAATGATTGCTTAGATTCAATTGGAAGTAGAAATGGATTAAGTGTAAAACAAAGAATTGAAATACTTATGATGATTGGGTATGGAGACACATCGCTAACTCAGATGGAAGTGTGCAATTTGTTTAATGATAAATATCCAGAAAGACCTATAACGCTTCAACAGTCAGTAAGATTGAAACGAAATTTCGAGAAATTGGTAATGTTGAAAATGACTAAATCAGGTCGTCCCCTGCAAATGCTGATACAGCATTAGATGTTTTACTGAGTTTTGAAGAAGATGCACACTTCTGTTCGTAAAGTTAGTCGCTATATCGGTGTTAGCAAAACAACGGTACACAAACTATTGAAGCTTGAAAATGGCATCCTTATAAAATCAAACTTGTGCAAGAATTAAACGAAAATGATCCCGATAGAAGACTTCAATTTTGCGAAGAAATGATGGATAAATGTCACCGAAACAATATCTTGATACAAAAAATTATTTTTTCTGATGAGTCCACTTTCATGTTAAATGATGAGGTTAACCGTCAGAATTGTAGATACTGGGCAAAAGAAACCCCCACTGGATGCGTGAGCATCATACACAATACCCTCAAAAGGTAAATGTATGGGCTGGAATTGTACGAAATCGAATCATCGGACCCTACTTTTCGAAGGTAATTTAAACGGGCAACGTACTTGAGTTTTAAGGGGTATCTCGTACTACTTTACGTAATTTGTTTCCCAGCAGACGTAATCCTGGAGGTTTTGATGAAAGTTTATGGTTTCAACAGGATGGTGCACCTCCACATTATGCTGTAGATGTTAGAAGGTACCTAGATGAAATTTTTCCGAACAGGTGGATTGGTAGACGTGGACCCACTGAATGGCCAGCGAGGTCACCAGATTTAAATCGTTTGGATTATTTTCTGTGGGGCCATCTGAAGAATGTTATTTATAATACGAAACCAGCAAATATTGCAGATGTACAAGAGAAAATTCGAACAGAAATAAACAATATTACAAGAAACCATACACAAGGTTCAACAAGAATTTGTACACCGTTTAGTTACTGTCAAATACAGCAAGGGCTGCAGTTCAACATTCATAAAGTCATGTATTCCAGCATATTCTGTCCGTAGACAATAAGTATTTTGATAATATTGTTAATTTACCTAATAAAGAATGTAGCTACTTTATGAGACACACAAATCTATTGTATTTTGTCCACCCTGTACCAATTGAATCAACATGTGATACATTTTGGAATCAGCTCAGCTAGAGTAATCCGAAAATTGAGACAAAATGGGGTTTTCTATTTGAAAAATGACGGTGACGTCATTACTCGAAACTAATTCACCCTGTATATTAGATTATTATTTTAAAATACGTAAATTAACATCAAAATCGACGTGTTTCAGGATTATTTCTTAAAATGACCTGTTTAGCTAAAAATGAATTTGTTCCATACTTTACGGACACAGTGTATTATATATATATATATATATATATATATATATATATATATATTTGGTTCGTATCGGTAATGATTCATGTTTCGACTGTGACTACAGTCTTTTTCAGTGATTTTTTGGGGCTAAATGTTATTGAAAAGTACGAACAAGAACAAACACAATTCATCGTTGTTTTTTTACATAACTTTTAGCTCAAAAAAATCCTTCAAGAAGACTGGGGTCACAATTGAAACTTTGTAATAAATCATTATTTGACAAGAAACATTATTTTTTATACGAATCAAGCCTCCTAGAAACTTAATTATATACTGAGGAAAGCCACTGTGTTCGCAAAATGCAGAGGACTATTCAACAATGAATAACAATTCCCAAAGTCTTCTCCATGATAGTTTAATATAAATTAAACTAAAGGTTGGTAGATGAAGAGCAGAAAAAATACTTTCCTGCTAATACCACGCAGAATGTTGAATGATATCTGCTCGACATTCATGCAATAATGAATATAAATGAATATTAAATTGCAAATCAGTCTTGCCTGATACCTATAGACCGGTTTCGGACAGTTGGAGTTTATGCGGTGTTTCTTTCTGTCACCTGGTCCGTTTCGCAGGTGAATTTAAAATTCACCTCGTAACATGTACCCGTTTTTTACTAAGCATGGCTGTGTCGATGTTTAATTCAGTCTCGTTTCAGCCAGAGATCTTTGAATATTTGGCAGGGTCTGCCCTATACTGATGAGGGCCAACAGCTCGAAACCGGTCTATAGGTTTCAGGCAAGACTGATTTAAACTTGACACAATCATGTCTTTTAGAAAGAAACATTTGCAATTCAATTGCATGGATGTCGAGCAGATATCATTCAACATTCTCCGTGGTATTAGCCAGGAAATTAGTTATCTTTCAAAAATAATACTACTTATAATTGGAATAGAGAGAAATAATACCTGAGTGCACTGTCCAATGTTTATATCTAGCGGTATATTTTAGTGGAAAATGGAATAATCTCAACGAAGGATTATTTCGGGTTAAAAGCTCACAATTTGGCAGGCACATTTATGCACAGATATCTGAAAAATAAATGTTAAAAATAATTACTTATTTACCTACAAATAGTTGTGAGTTAATATGCACTAAACACTCCACAAGAAAAACTAAAAATTACCACTAGAAGGGAAACTTTAATAAAAGTTTCTTTCTCTTGGGCGGACCTCAGAATATAATTTTAAATGGCTTATTGATCTTTTCAGTAGCTTACACAGCAGATTTATTGCAATAATTATTTGAAAATTTATTCATTCTGGGGTATCAACTTATTTAGAAAGGAAATATTTTATATCAGTTAATATTATCTGAGGATGAAGAAAATATCAAGTTTGGAAACTATTGAATATATAACATTTTCATTAATGCAGTTTCGGCAAATAACATTTAAAATAGGTATAGGCGTGGTCTTTTGAATTTTTTTTTTTTATTAAATAAATACACAACATAACCTTACTTTTCGTTATAACTGCTATTTCTGCTACTCGATATATTCGATATTCATAAGAATTTTCATAATATAACTTTCTAAAGGTACAGTAATTTCCGGATATCTCAAATAAATTAATATTTCGTTCTTACCTTTATATTTCGATCTTTCCTTTCCAATTTTTCTCACAAATGTTTGTCTTATAAAAGTTCACACACAACAGAGGGACGATGGAATACCGAATTCCACCAAAAATAATCATATTTCACTATCAACGATTCCAAATTCAAATTATTAAATGAATACAAATGACATGCCACGAAGCAGAAACACAAAATATTGTTATTATTCCAATTTAACCCCTCAAGGTCAGGTCGCTCTAAGGCCCACCCACCTGAATTCCATCCACTAGCGCCATCTATGAATGGACCCCACTTGTATCCAATTTTTCCGGCGGTTGGTTGACTGACTATTGGTTTTTTCATCTATTGTAGTTTTCTTGATGATATTTATATTTAGTACCCACGTAGATATTATCATCAGAGAGGAATTCTATATATTTATATATATATATATATATATATATATATATATATATATATATATATATATATAATTCCTCTCTGATGATAATATCTACGTGGGTACTCCCATGGAAAGTAAAACAAATTGGTACTTTTCAAAACTTTTTTTAAACAGTACAGATCGTGAATTTGTTGTTCTGATTACGAATCCTAACAGATGTCCAGTCTGTCTTCGCTTCTGGTGTGCAGTTTACGTCAACCAAATGACCCCCATCTAGTCAATGGAAGCACCCCCGTATATTCCGGAATTGTTGACAATAGATTTTGAAAATATATTTCTTCAACAATTACGGAATATACGGGGGTGCTTCCATCAGAAATAAGACAAATTTGTAATTTTCTGAACTGTTTTTTAGAAATTTCTAGCCAATATTACCTCCTGATGAACTTCTTGGAAATGTGATTTACACTGCATGAGATGGAAAACGGACATTTCCCAAAAATAGGACGCAAGAGAGGCCAAGAACCATTTTGGATTCATTATCAGAACAATGGATTTCAACCCCTAGATTTTATCAACAAATGCTAATTTGTCTCACTTCTCAATAAAGAACTCAATAATTATTGACAGGTTTGTGAAATTCGCAGAATAATATAGAAATGCCATTTCAGAAAGGTAATATTAAGAGGCAACGAATTCACTACACATTTTCCCTGAAAAAATATTTCATGAAAAATAAAAACACTGTGTGTTCCCAATGATTGACTATAAAATGAGCATAATTGATTGATTAACCAAAAATATTCCCAAGTACTCGTGGAAATATAGACACTGCACGGCAGCAAGGATGAAAAAATCGACATCGTCATAAATAATAGTAGAAAGCAAAATATGCCGATAATCTCATCTGATTCGTGATGAGGAAAACGAAGGACCCTGCACTTCTTTTCATGTAAAGTGGCGACCGGCAACTTTTCTGAAACTTTGGTGTTGAGTCAATGGGCCAACTCAATTCTATGACTAATTCTGTAAAGTTGAAAATTTACCAGTTTTTCGGATTTTTTCTCAAACTTACCAGCTAGATTGAATTTCTGTCGCATACATACGTTTACTACATGTTTTGGTAATACTTTATTAAATACGTAAAATTAAAAATATTTATAATTACAGGGTGTTTCACAAATGTATGAGGGTAGTTTCTTGCAAAATCTAACTTTTTCAGCTGTGACGTTAGGGAAGCATATTTTCAAAAGGTTCTCCTCAATATAGTATTTTGACGTGATTTGTATGAAATATACCGCTGAATAAATATGTTAGCGATCCATCAACTTTGGTAAATAGTCCATTTTTCAAATGATTCTGCTGACAATTCCACAAAAAAATATTATTCCAAGCAAGATTTTGGAACCCTTTACCCCTTCAGTTAAGTCCAGCATTTGTTGTTATTCACATGGATTTCAAATATTTTTATTCAAAAAGAAAATATGACATACCTTCCTTATCTATTTGGTGACTGCACTCATTCGTCTCCACACTTTCATATCTGCTACAAGCATTGTTTGTTACATGCACTCCCTGTAGTCGGATCTATTTCTATGCTCGCTTTATGTTTCCTATTCTATAGAACCTTCTCTTGAATTCAACACGCACTTCCAACAAAAAAAGATTAGCCTCAATTACGTGAAATAGGCCTATTGGGAAAACCACTATAAAAAAACGCACCAAAACCTCTACCTCTGTGGTGGTGTGGAAAAAAATTTAACGGTTCAATTAATTTTTCTGATAGTTATTGCAATATACGTTTGACTCTATGGTTTGATTCTTGCCTGTATGGATAATCCTAAATTGACATATTTTTCTGCTAAATATAGTACATTTATTTAGTAATAACTATTATAAGTTTTATAATTTTCAATATACTATATAACTCGCTCTACATGTATATTGTGAGGTACCTGCCTTATGAAATAGGTACCAGTTCTTGAAATATACCTACATAAGAAAATGGATAATTATCATATTTGTTGCTCCGTGAACTTTTTTATGTATATCTAACCAAAACTTATATTGAACTTGTATACGCAACATGAAGTTGATCTAGTTCTTCAATTGCAGCTGATAAAATGGGTAATTATCACGCCATGTATCTCGAAAACTGGTCATAGGATCGGATGTGAAATTCATGCCTCTCAAGACATTATTAAAATCATTATATACTTCGAAAATGGTCACATTCGACAGGGGAAATTTTAGAATGCAGGGTATTCATGGTTTTTGTAATAAAAAAAAATACCTTCCAACAAATAAACCACCTTGTATATTTTGAAGCTTAGAGACACACATATGTTAGTGGTATTTTTCCAAAAATCAATCTATAAGTACAGGGTTTTGAATTAATCCTTAAAAAAAAAAACATGTTGTCTATGAAACACCCTGTATAAGAAATGTGTACTGTGCAATATTTCCTCGTCAAAATATATATGAGGAGTACTTTTGAAATATGTTCCCTGACGTCACAGTAGAAAAAGTGAGATTTTGCAAAAAACTACCGTCATACATTTGTGAATCACCCTGTAAATATAAATATTTTTAATTTTGCGTATCTACTAATGTATTATCAAAAAATGTAGTAAACGTGTGTATGCAACAGAAATGAAATCTAACTCGTAAGTTAAAAAAATCTAAAATTTTCTACTTTAACACCCCGTATCTAGAAAACTAGTCATAGGATTGAGTTGGGCCCATCGTCACTTTTGGTTACTAGGTCGAATACAACAATATACCAAAGTTTCAGAAAACTGGACCGGTTGCCACTTCACATAAAAGAAGTGCAGTGTCCTTTACTACTTATAGTTCTTGAAATAGAACTGATGGTTATTTAATAATATCTGTAATTATTTCACATGCCTGGATGAAAGATTATCCAAAGACTACACAAAAAATATTATGATCTGATATCGATTAAAAATTGTTGTGATCTCTGAATCGAAATGGTAGTTAATACTCCGAAGAGACTAAAAATACAGATATGAATTTAAAAGGAAAATTAAAATGTCCTACTTTTCGGAAATATCGGTTTTTTCACTATTACTGGCAAGCAGTGTATATCACTAAGTTAAGTATATTTTGATAGTCATCGTTCATACTGATTTCACAAACCTACATAAACATTTATGAAAGATACGGATGTACTTCCATAAGAGGAGGGATTGAAACAAACTTTATTCTCAGGAAAAAAATGTATGAGTCCAAGGACATTTCAGCCTATCTTGCTCCTATTATAATTTTTTTGAACTGTCGGTTGTTCGAGCGTTGTATATATACTAAATAAATCTAGTCTTATTAAGCTCATAGATTGTAGTGGCAAAATTTATTATAATGAATTTTCACAAACGTCATACAAATCTTCTATGAGGTGTTCTATCCTGATCTTGTATGCCCTATCCTGCTCGAAAACTTTTTCATAAACTTCAGAACGGTCAACTGTATAGAACTTATAAACATCTTCTTCGGTAATTAGGAGTTTTTTCAATATATCTTTCGGTAAAAGGAGTGTCTGTACACAAACAATTGCTTGGCAAATAGCTGTTGACTGAAACTCTTCACAACACTTCAAAAATGTCCCGTAACTATATATTTCATCGATGTTGTAATTATATCTTTCAAAAATGTCTACCAAATGTTCATAATAGTCGTCCATGAGCTTCTGTTTGTATTTCATCCTGGTTTCTTTGCTGGTGTGCATGTATATGAATGTCAATAAATCCACTGTTGGCGGACAGTATTTAATAAGTTGATAATCTATTATATAGCATGATACTGGTTTGTTATATTTCGTCATGATATTACTTGCCCATATATCTCCATGGCTAATCACATTTCTGTATATTTCCGACCTTTCCATTTGTTTATACATGAGATCGAAAGCAGCAGTAGCTCTCTTTTTGAATTGTTCTAATGATATTTTTTTCGGAATATCGAGAAACTTTTCCAAAATGAATTCGATGGTGGTTCTTATACTACACTTGTTCAATGCACCACTTGCTCCCTCCTTACTCCATGCTATCTCTTGAAGAAACTCTGCATAAATATCCCCTAGTCTGGATACTGAACCCGTCATAGTTTCCAATTTCTCTTCTAACAATAGGGAACACGCATGAAACTTTGCCAATGTTCCTATTACAGCAGAGAGCCATTCATAACATCCGAGTGTGGCAATATCCGCAGAGGTATACTGAGATACTGACAAATCTTCTAATATCAGCACATCATTAGTTCGAATGAAATAACATTTTGGGGAAAAGTCTGATATTCCTTGTAATCCAAGTTCCATCAGCTTGGGAACAAAAGTTCTATAAATGAATGCTTCCTTTTTCGGAGTTTCACGAACCATATCCATTTTCGCTGTATCAATAGTTGTTGGAAAATATTTTGCAAACATCTGATAACAATTTGTTTCATTTTCGAATGAAAAGGTGATTTTCACTAGGTAATAGTCTCCCAAATATCCAGGAACTTCCTTCAGTTTTGTTAGTTCGTAATGCAATAGTTCAAAGTTTGTTGATTCCAAATCGTCCGTTAATATTTTGAAACAATCTTCCCTCAGCAAATTTGGACAGGATGCATATTCATGCAATTCTTCCAGGAGGGTTTTGATTGCTATGAAACTATTATCAAAACTCCAAGTTCTGAACAAAATATAAAGAATGTCCAGCTTCACAAAAGGTAAGAGATTGTATACGATATTTTCAAACATATCACGAGGTAACAATTCTGCTGTAGATTTGTGTTCCTCCATTGTTATGTAGTAGTGTGTTATCAATTCATGAAAGTGATGTTGTCTGAAAGTTTGATTTGTATAAAAAAATATTATTAGTAGCACTTCATAGCATATGGGTAAAGTGACACCACGATTCATTTCGGAGACCAATGGGCTGGTTGCTTCCACGTAGAGGTAATTGTGTTTAGGTTTGATATTCTTATCAGCATGGCTCATCATCTCCATGATCCCTTCCTTGAACATTTTCCGTTCATTATATCCAGAGAAAATGTCCGCATGTCTTTCGAACATTGTATTTTGAAACTCTTCATCATTCCACACATCAAACGAGTACACATTAGAGTTTTTTTCATTCGACTGAAGATTATTCTGGATGCATGCGACATTATTATTTGCAATTTTTTGAAGAAATTCCTTCAATCCTGTCAGCAAGTTCTGCTTGAAATCCATAACTAGCGTCCAACACAAACAGTATAATGCACTTCAAATCACTTTAGTTGAATCGTTATCGTAGACTTGAATTTAAAATTATGAATATCGTTTCTATATTGACACGGAGCGGTAATTGTTTTTAACTGGCCACTATCTGTGTTGTGCCCGATACACTTTATTGGGAGATAAATTGTTACTTCATTTGGAGTTGTGATAATTGAGACAGGGTCGTTCCAATTGATATAGCAATATGAATGCAAGTTGGAATAATATTTGAAAATATATGCTGATGAAAAACTTGAAGTATGAATGTACTTCTGTTAGGGCGAATTTGATTTTTAGGTAATAATAATAATATTTATATAATACTACTAGCTGACCCGACAGACGTTGTCCTGTCCAAATTTCTATGTTCCCTAAAATGTTTTCCCGAAAACTCTCGTCCGCGTATAGATTTTTTTTTTATGTTTTCCTTTATGTTGTTCCATCTAGACTATGCTTTTGACTCCTTCCGCTTACTGTTGTCCGTTATCCCGTTTTCCTGTTATCCCGTTTTTTCTTTATCCCGTTATCCCCTTATCCTGTCATCCCATTATCCCGTTTTTTTGTTATCCCGTTATCCCATTTTCCTGTTATCCCGTTTTTTCTTTATCCCGTTATCCCCTTATCCTGTCATCCCGTTTTTTCGTTATCCCGTTCTCCTGTTATCCCATTTTTTCATTATCCCGTTATCCCGTTTTCCCCTTATCCTGTCATCCCGTTTTCCCGTTGTTTCGTTATCCCCGTTATCCCGTTTTCCTATTATCCCGTTTTATATTTATCCCGTTATTCCGTTTTCCCGTTATTCCCTTATTCTGTCATCCCGTTTTCCCGTTTTTTCGTTATCCCGTTATTCCCGTTTTTCCTTTATCCCGTTATCCCGTTCTCAATTTATCGTACAATTATTATATTCGATTGCCATCTTGCAACCCTATTGCGGATCTGTGGATAAAATAAAAAAACATAAAAATCGCGATGGACAAATAAGGGTTGATCGTATTAGGGTGAAAATTTAGGGTTGTATGTATTTTTGAATGCTGTATCATAAAAAATAAAAATAAAACAAATTTTACCAAAAAAAATAAAATAAAAAATTAAGGGGTGGACCACCCTTAACATTTAGGGGGATGAAAGCCTATCTCTCAAGTTGGAAAAAATGACACATACATGCCAATTCTCATCGCAATCGGTTGACTTGGTAAAGAGTTCACTGGAAACAAACATCAGGACACTGGATTTATATATATTAAGATTTATAATAATAAAAGTGGATTGGATTCAATGAAAATGTCACGAGCGCTCTGAGTAACCTATATTTATAGTTAACTGTCTAACCGACAAACGTTGTCATGTCCAACATTTTAAACAAGAGAGTCATGTGAAGTGTAATATTAGAAAACAAGTGACTTTGGAATCTCTTCACAAAAAAAACCAATATAAATTGAAACAAATGGTAGACCACGAGCGAAAAATAACTACTTTCCTGGCAAATACCACACAGAACCTGAAAATCTATGCAAACCTCCATTGACAGCCACTCCTATCGAGATAGAATCCTATTGAGAGGTGAATAGTGTTTCTTTCTGTCAAAGTTACTTTTTCCGGCGTACCTACAGGTGATTTAAGCTTGACGATGTTTCTGTTGGGTCTCGCTTCGGCCAGACGTCTTCGGATCTCTGACTGGTGACTACTCCATACTGATGAGGGCCAAAAGCCCAAAATCGGTATGCGGATTGTCAGGCGGGCCTGGCATAAATTAAACATAATGTAGTTTATCAGAAAGAAATATTTGCAATCAATTTTCACTGTGATTGGAAGTTTGCATATATTTGCAGGTGAATATCATTCAACGTTCTGCGTGGTATTTGCCAGGAAAGTAGTTGTTTTGCGCTTGTGGTCTACCACTTGTTCCAATTTATATTGATTTTTTTGTGAAGAGACTCCAGAGTCACTTGTTTTCTAATATTACAGTTCACATGGCTCTCTTCTTTGAAATATACGCCCTGTCGGTCATTCAGCCACTCCTATCGAGATAGAATCCTATTGAGTGAGGTGAATAGTATGGAGTGTTTCTTTCTGTCATTAGGTATCGCCAGTTGAAAGTTTCTTTTTTCGGCGTACCTACAGGTAATTTAAGCTCGATGATGTTTTTGTTGGGTCTCGCTTCAGCCAGAGGTCTTCGGATCTGACTGGTGACTACTCCGTACTGATGAGGACCAAAAGCCTGAAACCGGTATTCGGATTGTTAGGCGGACCTGGCATAAATTAAACATAATCAAGTTTATCAGAGAGAAACATTTGAATCAATTCTCATTGTCAATGAAAGTTTGCATAGATTTTCAGGTGAATATCATTCAACGTTCTGCGTGGTATTTGCCAGGAAAGTAGTTGTTTTTCGCTTGTTGAAATTATTATTGATTTTTTTGTGAAGAGACTCCACACTCCCTTCGTTTCTTCTATAATTATTCCCTAATTTTTTCCCTGAATACTTTTGTCCGCGTAGACTTTGTTTTTTCCTAGGTTTTTCTTTGTGTTGTTCCATCCAGGTAATGCCAGTGACTCTGCCGGTTCCCGTTATCCCATTATCCCGTTATTCGTTATACCGTTAGAAAAAATCAACCAAATATGTCGTTCCTATCGTCAGTTATGATCGAGAGTGCATACAAAAATTATGATTTTTGCAGTTTTTCCGACTTTTTCGACTTTCCTTTGTAATGGTCCCGATTTTTATTTAGAGATACGCATATAAATAAATAGCCTTTCGGTGCCGCTAGAGATTATATATAACTCCATCATAAAAAATCACCATTTCCCTAAAATATGGAAATTGTCAAAAGTATGCCCTGTATTCAAGTCTGGTAAGGTAACAAGTGTTGAAAATTATAGGCCAATAACATTATTATCCGTTTTTTCTAAAATACTTTTTTTTTTTTGGCTTAGACATTTCGTCATTCGGCCAGACACATGTGGAGTATTTATTAAATATATATATATGGCAACGACACGCGGTGTTCCCAAGCGGTCACCCATCCAAGTACTAACCGCGCCCGACATTGCTTGACTTCGGTGATCAGACGAGAACCACCCCTTCGCCCCCTTGGGAGGGCAAGTGGGTGATCTAACAACTCCCCCATCTAACGCAGCAGTTCCTTCCCTCTTCCTTACCCATCCCGAAGAGGACAAACAAGAACTGTTTTTATTGTAAATTTGTATATAGTAGTTAAGGTTTTTATTGTGAATTGAATTGTATCAATAAATATATTTTGGTTTGGTTTGGTTTGGTAACACTCAACGTGGTATGGTCGTTGCCAACTTTTCTAAAATACTGGAAATTATACTATCAGATATAATGTATAACCATGTTCGTTCTTCACTGTACATTTTTCAACATGGATTTATCAAGGCACGTAGCACTGCAACCAATCTTTGTATTTTCACCCAATTTGTTTCTGATGTACTGGATAATAAAAATCAAGTTGATGTTATCCACACGGATTTTAGTAAGGCGTTTGATCGAGTATCACATCAACATCTGCTAATGAAATTGTCAAACTTTGGCATTTCATCCGATATTCAATTGATACTGAAATCGTATTCATCCGACCGGAGTAGTTATGTTGAATGTGATGGTATAAAATCCTCCTGCTTTATAGCGAGTTCGGGTGTCCCACAAGGGTCGAATCTTGGGCCATTATTATTTATACTATTTATAAATGACATAGCTGATGGCATCACTTCTCATGAACTGCTATTTGCAGATGACATGAAGATATATCGTGAAATAAAAAGTGAAGCAGACTGTTTCACATTGCAGGAGGACTTAAACACGTTGAATGATTGGTGAGCTCGTAATAAATTATACTTAAATACAAACAAATGTAAAATAATGACATTTACTCGTAAAATCCTACCAGTAACACTCAACTATGTACTAAATTTAACGCGGGTCGCGGAATCAAAGGACCTAGGGGTTCTGTTTGATCAAAAACCCACGTTTTCCAATCACTTTCAGAATGTGATATCAACTTCAATGAAAAGTTTCGGTTTTTTGATACGCAACTGCAAGGAATTTAGGACCTTTGATTCCTTGAGAACCATTTATTTCACACTGATCAGGAGCAAATTAGAGTACTGCAGTGTCGTTTGGAATCGGTCTCATATGAACCATATATCTAACTTAGAAAATGTTAAAAAAAAAACTGAAATATGCATATTTCAAAAAACATGGTGTTTACCCCGAGAGAGGTTATAGCTATGATTCATTGTTGGACGAGTTTCATATGATATCTCTAAATAAATTCAGGGAAAGCCGAGATATGTGTTTTGCATATAAAATCATACATGGACATATAGATTGTTCACCCCTAGTATCTCATATGCTATTCAGTGTACCGCGTATTTCATCTGGGTTCTGTAGCACATTTCATATTCCTGTTTCCAATACAGTGCATCATTTTCATTCTCCTATAGCTACAATATCTCGAAGTGTTAATAAGGTTCCTAGTGTAGATATATTTTTTCCAACTTTCCAAAATTTCAAAAAAGAGATTCTCCGTTTCATTCAGAATTGATTCTGTTATATGTGTAATTTTCATAATACGTATTGTATACACCTGTAAATGGGCTTGTGGCTCTGCTTTTGTACAAAAAAAAATAAATATCCATCGTTCGAATCGTGAATTATGGTCTTGAGGCACTTTCCCGAATTTTCCAATTTTTCGGGCAACTTCTCCGATTTTTTCCAATAATCCTCACTCGGACTAAGACGAACTTAAAAAAAAATTGCCAAATCCGTCCAGCCGTTCTCAAGTTATGCGCTTACTAACACAAATAAACATTCATTTTTATTAAATAGATAGATCATGCTTGTCTGCAAAGATGGACCAAATCATGAAATCAAAAATACTCCCAACCACTCCAATAAGGAATACCACATAAACTCTAGTAAAATTGTTATGATAACCATTGGGTTCTACTTTCATGAACCTCTTGATGTCATCCAACTTATGCGAGCACATAAATTTGTATTCAAAATTCATAGAAACCCACCTGACATATTAAGAGCCCAGACACAATGAGCGTCATCTGGCAACTAGGCACACATTTCAGATTTGGGGTACCTTGAAAGCATGATGAAGAGCATCTTCTCACAGGTAAGTTGCAGGTCATTTGGATAATCAGTGTTCATTACCCTGTAACAGAACTAATATGGAGGCGAGCAACTCCACACCCAGGCACGTTGCAAGTCATTAAATAACTCAATAACATGATGATTTCACACGCAGGTATGTTATTGGTCATTGGGACACACAAAAATACTGCATTGCCATACAACTTCACACACGGGCACCTTATAGGCCAGCAGAACTTATAAAGACGAGCAACTTCACATACAGGCACGTTGCTAGTCACTAAACAGCTCATTGACATACGTTCTGATTTATGTCGATGATCATCAGAGAAAGTGAGAGCATGATAAATAAGTTAGCGATAAGTCTTCAAAATGAAATCGAAATAAGCTGTTTAGGTGATGTTACTTGCTATTTGAGCATTGACGTTGAGAAGGATTCAAATGGAGATTAATTCATCAGCCAAAGAAGATATGTCCAAGAAATTATATAGACAGCTGATTCGGATAATGCTAAACCATCGACTATTCCACTAGATTCGGGATATCATGAACTCAAACCTGGAGAACAACTCGAAAACAATAAAAAATACCAGAAATTGATTGGACAGCTACTGTATCTATATGTTAATACAGGTTCAGAGTGTTTCAATTCGAAAGCTCTCGTGTCCGAATCAAACTAATTGGAATGAATGAACTACATCGAGTAGTTCGGTATCTTGAAGGAACGAGCCATTTCAAATTACGTCTCAGTGGAAAGAAACTGAAAGAATCTCCCATTGATATGCCGATGGCGACAGGGCTGAGTATAGCCTGGATAGAAAATCGAATAGTTCATACATTTTCAAAATGAATGTCGGCACAATCAGTTGGGAATCTATAAAACAAACGGCAGTAGCAATCTCAACTACCGAGTCAGAATTTGTAGCTCTGACAGAAGCGAGCTACGAAGCTATGTGGGTGAAAAATCTGTTGAAAGATTTGGGTGATGAGTAGTTGAAAAGTAAAACGAAAGATATTCAAAGTTGCCTTGAAATGATTCGAAAAGGAGAGTATAGTAATCGAACCAAACGAAGGGATATATAATAATAACTACAGAAAATATGATAACAGATTTATCAACTAAACCAATCCAGGTGACACGTCTGAAGAAACTCAGAATACTGATTGGTCTAGTTGATCATCATTGAGAAGGACTATATATACATATACATATACACATATATATATATATATATATATATATATATATATATATATATATATATATATATATATATATATATATATATATATATATATATAGATATTATTCAGTTGTTCTTTTGATGTCAATATATATTTCAGAGATTCCAGAAATGTCACAATAGGAATTAGAATTCTCATTTTCATATAGTTTGGTTTATTGCTGTTTGACTACTAGTCTCGACTGACGTTGCATCGTGCAAATTCCTATTATGTTACTTTGCAAATGTTCGTTGCAAAATGGAAGACGTTTTTCATTTTCAATGAAATTATAGCGGGCGGATTATATTTATTTATTTATTTATTACAAAATAGGGATACAAACAGATAAATCCAACGAGTATCCTCTTTTTAGGTAATCTAATAGTAATCGAATAGTGAGCTAAAATAACTTACAAGATAAACAATGATGCATTATAGAATAAATATGAACAAGTTTGGATAAATGTGAACAAATATGAATAAATTGAACAAATATGAACAAATATAAATAAATATGAATAAAGTGACAATATACCTATGTACAATGTGAACAACATATAAACAATATATAAACAATTTATTAACAATTCAAATGATGTTTTATCTGTATATTGTAAGTAAAGTAAAAATAACCATTATTAGGTTAAACGAAGGCAGAACATGGATTTCACGTAGTTTTTAAATCTTAGAAATGAGAGCCTGAATATTGCGATGTCATTACAGTGGCTATTGAAAGTTCTCACCATTCTACAAATGGGAGAGTTTAATCCTGAATTTGTTTTTCTAAATGGTATATTAAAAGTTTCGTACTTTCTTAAATCTCTGTTGTATTATAGATATAATCAAATATTTCCTATAATATACGAAAATATTAAAAAAAGTGGTTGACGTAACGAACAGTCAAATAATTAGTAGAACTCACCATTTTGCTCCCTCCCCATATATAAATCATTTGTCCAAATAGTCTTTTTTTTTAACCGACGAAAAAAAAGGAGGAGGTTTTCTAGTCGACGCGTACGTTTTTTAAATGTATGACAACGCACAACTTTTTACGGAGTAGTTCGATTTTTATGATTCCTTTTTCTATAAGATAGGGTATAGTTGAATAGTTGGTCCCATTTGGATTTGCTCCAAAGGGTAGGAAAATGGGGGAAGATTGTTGGTTCACCCACTGAATTTGTACTTCTCAACCCATTCCACCACGCATAACTTTGTACTCGGTTATCCAATTTTGATGTGTCTTTTCTTATTGTATAGGGTATGCTTGGAAGTTGGTCCCATTTGAATTTGGAAAAAAGTACACCCCCAAAGGTAGAAAAATAGGGGATGATTTATTGATTTTACACCTGTTGAAACTTGGTACACGTATGTAGTTCTGATAACATTAACACATGATGAAGGCCCAGAATTAATCTGATGATGGAGATGGAAGACAGTCGAGGGATCTCCTCAATGGTTCACAGCAGCTACCTCGTGTTTGGGGTAATATGTACATATATAATTACATGTCCTGACTAACTGACTCGCTGATTGACTGGTACACAATCAACGCCCAGATCAAACCGCTGGATCTGAGAGCTAAAATTTGGACAGTTTTTTTTTATATTCATCCCTAAATGGTTGAAAAGATGGGTGAAAGTAAAAGTACAGTTTTGAAATCAGAATCATGGAAATTAGTATTTGGGCTCTTCTTCACAAATACAGATAAATGTGTTTCAGGGTTTTCAAAAATTCAACCCTAAATGGGTATAGTGGGGGTTGAAAGTCTGTATAGTTAGTTTTGAAGTTAGGATGATGAAAATTGGTATTTGGGGGTCTTTGTGACGGATAAAAAATACATATTTTGATGTTTTTGGTGTTTTTTACCCCTAAAGAGGTGAAATGGGAGTAAAAGTGGTATTGGAAGTTTGTATAGGAATTCCGTTAGTTTTTAAAGTTGGGGTCATAGAAATTTACATTTGAAGTATTTGTCACAAATGGAAGAAATATGTATTCCAGTGTTTTTAGAAATTCAACCCCTAAATAAGTGGTGAAATGTAGGGTGAAAGTTTGTATAGGGATTAATTTTTTGTTATTACCAAAATCAAAATTCGTAAAGAATTGCTTTGAAGTAAATTTTATTGTCTGAACTGAAATTTTGGTACACAAATGCCCTTCGTGTACGTCCAACACGACGGTAGTCAGCGTACGCATTTGATATAAGCGCGACCTAAGTCGAAAGCACGAAATACAATGGGCCAGCAAGCCCAAGTGTCAGGATACAACCCTAGAACTCAGTGAGGTAGAGAGGATACAACCCTACTACCCCCTCCAAAAAAAGGGGGAAAGCGCCCTATAATTGTAATAAACAATGCATGAAATACAAATAAAATAGTATTCATTCCATTTTTGCCGGCTGCACTATGAAAAGTGTTTTTTTTTAAATTACATGAATTCAAACTGTTTTAACGATCCAGATAATTCGACTATCAGTTGTTTGCATGTATTCGTTTCCTATTCCAGTTATAGAAAAGTGCTAAATGCGGGCGACCCTCCATGCTTTCATGAGAATTACTGATTGCCTATCATATTTAAAATTTACTGGACTCAGCTTACCTTCAGTCGATAAGTTTCTCAGAGCAATAAAAAACATAGAGATGCGATGCCTATGCCAACACAATGAATGAAAAACAACGCCCTACTTTAGAGTCTATTCTTCGAAAAATCAAAAATTCTCAGGTAGGGTTTACATAGGAACATTCAAGTCATTCATGATAAAAAACTAGTTAGCTCTCTTGTATATTGGTATTTTTTTAATAAAATAATCTATAAATCTCAAAACTTGTCCCCATCTTGGAGTGACCGTTTGGAATTTTTATGAAAAAACTAGCGGAACCGGCATGCATTGCAATGCCACGCAATGAAAATATATGTCTGTCTGTTGCGTTCCGGTCACGTTTCCGGTACCGTCCCGGTGTATCTGTCTATTTTTATATCTATGAATTGAATTTTCAAATTTTAACAAAAAAATCATAATTTATGACCCCAAAATCCCCCACGGTCCATAATCGCAAAACTCGTTCGCCATCTCGAATTTATGGATTTTAAAAATGTGATCTCCGACCCCATAATCACAAAACGCCATATTGGAGCCGCCATCTTGAATATATGAATTTATATATATTATATTTATCTATATCTATATCTATATATATATATATATATATATATATAGATAAATATACATATATAGGTTCATAATCTCCGACCGTAGGCACAGTGTTAAATCTAATCGAAATATAAACCACAATAGTTATTTGTCCGACATTTTTAGTTCTTTAATTTTTATTTAAAAAAATAACAAATAAAAAAACTTTTTAAATACAAGCTTTTATTTAAGCCGTGTACTGAAACGTATAAAATAAATTTAAGTCATTGCTGACAATGATTTAATTATTTTTTGTAGAATTATTTGGTTTCAAAAAGCTTGTCGCGCGAAATGTTCATAAAAGTAGGTACCAATTAATTTGATTGGGCAGTGATTAGTTAGTGAGTAAGAATTTGTCAAAGTATTTTATTTTTACAAAGTATTCATGAAAGTGGACAACTTGTCGAAGTATTAATTTGATTACAACACACACATACCAATTTTGAATGAAATATGACCATAATCAGAAAACTCGTCCTTCATCTTGGTGCCGCCATCTCAAATTTATAAATTTTGACAAAAAATTCATAATCTCCGACCCCAAAAACCCCCACATACCAATTTTGAATCGAATCGGACCATAATCACAAAATTCGTCCGCCATCTCGAATTCTTGAATTTTGACAAAAATTTCATAATCTTCGACTCCGAAAACCCCCACATACCAATTTTGAATCGAATGGGACCATAATCACAATTTTTGTCCTCCATCTTGAAGCCGCCATCTTGAATTCTTGAATTTTGACAAAAATTTCATAATCTTCGACTCCGAAAATCCCCACATACCAATTTTGAATCGAATCAGACCATAATCACAATCTCGTTCGCCATCTTGAATTCTTGAATTTTGACAAAAATTTCATAATCTTCCACTCCGAAATCCCCCCCATACCAATTTTGAATCTAATTGGACTAATCACAATGTTTGTCCTCCATCTTGAAGCCGCCATCTTGAATTTATGAATTTTGACAAAAATTTAATAATATTCGACTTTAAAACCAATTTTAAATCGAATCAGACCATAATCCCCAAAACTACCCCCTTGGTTCTTGAATTTTAATTAATTTCATAATCTTTGACTCCGAAAACCCCCACATACCAATTTTGAATCGAATCGGACCATAATCCGCCAAAAAACTACGTCTCGTGTTTCGCCTATACCAAATAATTTGGTACGCCTATGGAATTTCTATTAATAGCCACAGTTAGACAATGGCTCGGGCATCTTCGAGAAAAATTGGTTGTTAGGTAGGGGAAGGCCAAAGTGGTCGTTTCAATACTGGACGAACTCTATCCTTATCTGTTCAATTTATGGGCGAGGGGACTGGCGGGTGGTGAGACGTTATGGACAGTTTGTTTACATTTCAGAGCAGCGGGTCTCAAGACAGTGGCGGCTGACTTAATTAATTACCAAAGGGGTATTATACAAGATGTTTATAAATAAATTTAGTCAAAAATGTTTTCTGTTCAAATAGTTCGTTAGAATTCTTAGAAGTTGCTCTGAGGTCCGATTCTATTCAAATTGGTATGTAGGGGTTTTTGTCGAAAAGGCATACGGATTTTGTGATTTATTGTCAGTCCCTTAGGGTTTGTTTGATCGGACATTGGATATTTTTGGTTAGAATTTGAGATTGCGGTTGAGAATGAGGCTTGAAATTTATTGTGTGATTCTATTCAAAATTGGTATCTAGGGGTATATGTATTCTGACATGATTTTTTGTCAATAATTCATGCCTACGAGCTTTATGAATGACTTGAAAGAATCAAATTAATATTAAAGGAAAAACGAGAAAATGTTTTTCACATGTGTGCAGTAGGTCATTCATGTGAACAGCACGTTTGAAATCTTACTGCTAATGATTTTACTTTGAATACTAAATAGGTATTCTTCCACGTCAAATGTTGTATCTGTTACTCATAGAAAAACGCACAAACACATCTGAAAAAAATATTATTTTTCTTTTTGGTTCAGCTTCAGCATTAGTCATTAAAAAAACAGATGATATGATAATAATAGGATTTTTATTTGCAAAGGTCATTTGAGTTGCTTACACGCAATATTCAATAAGAAATTATAGTTGTCAGTCTTTTTTCCTCAATATTTTTTTATATATGTCTAATAATAAAATAATACAGACATAGTTTAAAATACTTTCTTTATAAAAGGGCGAACAAAAATGTATACAAAAAACATCATTGATTTTTAAACAAAATTGTTTTCGTGAGTATAGATCGTACTCTACTTTCTCGACTATTTTCCAATATGCTAGTTTCATGGTGAATTCTCGGTTCGAAATATTTTTCTAATATTAATTTTGAAAGTTGATAACTGTGGTTACTTAGGGGTTCGTCATCAAAAAAATGATCATTAAAAACATCAAAAATGCTACTTTTCATATTTTGGAATGTTTCAATGATAAGTTTATGTTTCAAATTACCTAGTTCACAGAACATATGTCGGAACTATTCTTTAATACCCTCAAACTTTCTTCTCCTTCCTTGCAGATGTTTATGACACTTTTTTCTCCTTCCTTGCAGATGTTTATGACAAATTGGGAAACTTTCACCATAACACCATAGCTTTTTCTTTTCTGTAAACTAGATATGGCTTCACTGAATTCTAATAAATTCAAACAGTGAGAACATTTATCCCAAAAGAGGTCATCTTGAACGATGGAAGATAGTGACCAAAGTTTATCTTTCAGTCGCAGATGATCCCACAACTGATTTTATGAACTTCCTGTTCATATTTTCAAACAAATCAAGGAATTATCATGTTTTTCATGTGACCTACGCTATTCCATTCCTACTGATAACGAATCAAGATATATATATATATATATATATATATATATATATAAACAGTGGGGAATAACGGGGATCTTCAGTCAGCACAAGTGTTGAACTATGAAAAACTCTTCAATACGTTGGACCGAGCTTTCGTTTCAATTTTGAAACTTCTTCAGGGTCCTAAAATATGTAAATTACATTGTTGAGAAAAAAAATACTTAAAATGAAGGAAGTACTTACAGTAATCTGAGTGGTTGATTAATTAACATTAACTTTATAAAAAAACGTAAAATATGTAAATATTTGTCGGAATGGTGTTATATCTTTGACGTTTCGAGTGACAATGAAGGATTTGAAATGACAACCTATGATTAATCGTCAGAAAAATATAAAATATGTAGTGGGTGTGTTAATTTTTCCATTATATTCTTTGAGAATCATCGGTTTCAATCCATTTGTAAAAGATAACTGTAGATTTTGCTAAGATTTTCGATATCTGTTTTTTTGTTCATATTTTGATTGGATTTATTTATTCCAATCATTTCAAGAAAGAATTGTACCAATATATTTCAAATTAAAGGTAAAACTTGTGCTGCTGTAGACAACATTTGCCTTTAATGTTGGCTAAGCACATGTTTCTTGTTGGTCTTATATCACCTCTGTGAGATTATACGATTATTTAAAGTTTTTGAACTTGTACCAATATAGTTCAAATCACAGTTGTTACATGGTATGCTGTAGACAACATTTGATTTCTTCAAATCTGGTGTGGGATCTTTTAACCTCGTATTTAAATTTCCAATAGTCTTGATATTTTTTTGTGAAATTTTTATGTTACTTTCATTCTTGAATAATTTAATTATATTTGATGATAGAATTCCTATATTAGGAATTGAAAAATAAATTATCCTTTCATTGTTATTTTCTGAATTTTGATTATTTGTGTCATTATTAATTTGTCTATCAGAGTTGGTATTGAAAAAATTCTGTTAAGAAGTTTTTTGGGGTAAGAATTATCTAGTAAAATATTTCTGAGAATTTTAAAATTTTTGTTCTTCAAATTAAGGATGAACCAACATCTCGATTCTTTCTTTCATACAAAGAATCAAATTAATATAGGAATTCTAACATCAAATATAATTGAATTATTCAAGAATATCAAGACTATTGGAAATTTAAATACGAGGTTGAAAGATCCCACACCAGATTTGAAGAAATCAAATGTTGTCTACAGCATACCATGTAACAACTGTGATTTGAACTATATTGGTACAAGTTCAAGAACTTTAAATAATCGTATTATCTCTCACAGAAGTGATATAAGACTCAACCAGAAATCATGTGCATTAGCTCAACATGCTATTGAAACAGGCCATAAAATATCATTCGAGGAAGCACAAGTTTTACATTCAGAAAGAAATTTCTCTAAAAGATTCTTTCTTGAAATGATTGAAATAAATAAATCCAATCAAAATATGAACAAAAAAACAGATATCGAAAATCTTAGCAAAATCTACAGTTATCTTTTACAAATGGATTAAAACTGATGATTCTCAAAGAATATAATAAAAAAATTAACACTCCCACTACATATTTTATATTTTTCTGACGATTAATCATAGGTTGTTATTTCAAATCCTTCAATGTCACTCGAAACGTCAAAGATATAACACCATTTCGACAAATATTTACATATTTTACGTTTTTTTATAAAGTTAATGTTCATTAATCAACCACTCAGATTAATGTAAGTACTTCCTTCATTTTAAGTATTTTTTTCTCAACAATGTAATTTACATATTTTAGGACCCTGAAGAAGTTTCAAAATTGAAACGAAAGCTCGGTCCAACGTATTTCATAGTTCAACACTTGTGCTGACTGAAGATCCCCGTTATTCCTCACTGTTCATACCAATTTTCAGTCGTTATTTCTAAATTTATCCATCTACCATGGGGTGTTATGAAGACATTCGAATCACGTACTGTCCCGAAGTCTCTCAAAAAATGAAGGAATGGTGCAACATCAACAAGAAACTGGCTGCTTACAGAAATAGAAGAATATTCTTACTAGAATGTAGACGTAATGGGGTTATACCTTCAGACATTATGAATAATATCAAAGATTTGAACATCCTAATTGACACAAATAATGGTAAGAGTTTACACGAAATTCATACATTCAATGAAAAATTAACCAAGAAACTGTTAAATTTAGAAATCAAAATAACACATAATGACCTCAAATCATCAGAAATATACTTTTCGAAACTTTCTAACTTCCTCATAACAAAACTACCTAATGATATCTGGATAAATTATACAGAAAGACAAACGATTTCTTACGAAAAAATATTCAAAGATATAAAAATTAAAAATTTCAACAAGATAAATAGATTAAAATTCTCTTTCCAGAATGATATCAAAACAAAGAGCACTTGGATCAACAATTTGACTGATATAATTATACCAAATGATATTGAACATTTTCTTGCTTTGGGATTCAAATTCAGTTTACCTCCTACTACAAGAGACGTATCGATTTCAAAACTTTTGTCTGATATCGAATCACTAATAAGTGGATTCAATAATGAGAAAAAATACATTTTCAGAGCAAAAAAAACAAATATGGTTACTAACTTTTTTCAAAAACCTCAAAAAAATCAAACAACACTCAATTCTCTTTATAAGAAAACCAAAGAATTTTTCAAAAACCATCCTAATCTTATTTTAACAAAATCAGATATTGGTAATGTACCAGTCATTTTAGAAAAAACTGAATATATAAAAAAATCTCATGATATCCTTGATGACGACGAGATCCTACCTCAACCATTGAACAAAAAGCAAATAAATTTATTTCAGAATTAAAAAAATCAAAAATGATCACTGAAGAAGAAGCAAAAAAATGTATGATATACAGTTCTGTATCACCAAAATACTATGGTTTACCCAAAATTCATAAACAATCATGAAACTCAGACCTATCATTTCATCTATTGATGCACCCAATAGCAAAATATCTAAATTATTCACAGACATCCTTACAGATGCATATGACTTCGAAAATGAGTTTTATGTTAAAGATTCTTTCGAGTTTTCTAAATTCATCAACGAAAAACAACTTCCGCAAAGCTATGTCTTGATAAGCCTAGATGTTGTTTCCTTATTCAGTAACATACCGATAGAATTAGTGTTGAAAAGTATAACTAAAAGATGGAGTAAAATAGAAGAATACTGAAACATTTCATAAACAGAATTTTTAGAAATCATTCAATTCATATTCAAATCTAGTTTTTTTTCGTTCGAAAGAAATTTCTACAAACAAATTTTTGGAACACCTATGGGAGCTACCATCCCACCAATCATTGCTTCGTATGTAATGGATGACCTTTTCGAAGAAATATTACTACAATTGACGTTTGAAGTTCCATTTTTGAAAAAAATTGTAGTTGATATTATTTGTGCAGCACCAATGGATAAATCCGATGAAATTTTAAGAGAAGTAAATAATTACAATAAAAATTTACAATTCACAATTGAATTAGAAAAAAATAAAAGTATTCCGTTTTTAGATACTAGAATAATTCGTAGAGAAAACAATTCACTTATCACAGATTGGTATATAAAACCAACAAACTCTGGAAGATACATGAACTATCATTCCTTCCACTCAAAAAGAATGAAAATAAATTTGATTCTTTGTATGAAAAAAAGAATCGAGATGTTGGTTCATCCTTCATTGAAAAATAAAAATTTTAAAATTCTCAGAAATATTTTACTAGATAATTCTTACCTCAAAAAACTTCTCAACAGAATTCTTTTCAATACCAACACTGATAGACAAATTAATAATGATGACACAAATAATCAATATTCAGAAAATAACAATGAAAGGATAATTTATTTTTCAATTCCTAATATAGGAATTCTATCATCAAATATAATTAAATTATTCAAGAATGAAAGTAACATAAAAATTTCACAAAAAAATATCAAGACTATTGGAAATTTAAATACGAGGTTAAAAGATCCGACACCAGATTTAAAGAAATCAAATGTTGTCTACAGCATACCATGTAACAACTGTGATTCGAACTATATTGGTACAAGTTCAAGAACTTTGAATAATCGTATTATTTCTCACAGAAGTGATATAAGACTCAATAAGAAATAATGTGCATTAGCTCAACATGCTATTGAAACAGGCCATAAAATATCATTCAAGGAAGCACAAGTTTTATATTCAGAAAAAAAAATCTCTAAAAGATTATTTCTTGAAATGATTGAAATTAATAAATCCAATCAAAATATGAACAAAAAAACAGATATCGAAAATCTTAGCAAAATCTACAGTTATCTTTTACAAATGGATTAAAACTGATGATTCACTACATATTTTATATTTTTCTGACGATTAATCATAGGTTGTCATTTCAAATCCTTCAATATCACTCGAAACGTCAAAGATATAACACCATTCCGACAAATATTTACATATTTTACGTTTTTTTATAAAGTTAATGTTCATTAATCAACCACTCAGATTACTGTAAGTACTTCCTTCATTTTAAGAATTTTTTTTCTCAACAATGTAATTCACACGGTCCAACGTATTAAAGAGTTTTTCATAGTTCAACACTTGTGCTGACAGAAGATCCCCGTTATTCCCCACTGTTCATACCAATTTTCAGTCGTTATTTCTAAATTTATATATATATATATATATATATATATATATATATATATATATATATATATATATATATATATATATATATATATATATATATATATATATATGTCTATGTCCTTCAGTTGCTTTATTCTAGGAATTAAGTCCTAGTTGGGAACAATAAGTTTATTGATATTTCCCATTTGAAATCAATTAACATCGTTATAATCAATAAATTCGAGCTAATTCGTCAAATTTGCACTAATATGGTATGAATTTGAATAACCCAACTACTGTATCATCGAATTTAATCCAATGTCACCAAAAATGCATATTGTTAAGTGGTTTCGAAAAATAAACATGAACTGTATTCGCAAGGGAGCTTCGTGGAATAACGAAATAATTTGTATGTATTAAAATGAATGACATATCATTATCATTTGAAAAAACGGAAACAGTTTCCAATATGTATATAAATATATATCCAATCCAATTCCAATCCAATCCAATCCAATTTGTATATAAATATATATATATATATATATATATATATATATATATATATATATATATGTCCATCATCAGGGAGACTACAATAGATGAAAAAACCAATAGTAATATATATATTCAAGTGCGAAACAATATCCTACTTACAACTTTGTTGAGGTTGGTTTCAATGATGTTAAACATATTCATCTAACATAGTGATACAAAAAAAAAACGTAGATCGAGGAATAAAACGAAGTTCAAAGTTACTGCAACCGCATTAGCGTTGTTTAAAATTATATAAATATAACTGTGTACTCTGTGTGACAAGGGAAACTGACAGGTTAGGAATTAATCTCGCAATTATATTTAAGCCAACGACACCTGACGGGTGTCACTTGGAAATAGTTACATTGTTGCCAACTGTTAGATTAGTACCAACTGATGTTGGGATGTTTGGGATTCCAGTTCCCTGATGGGAATATGCTAATATTGCCCATCTGCTTGTATATCATTAAGAAAGTTGTAAACACAAATTCGAGTATGTGGGAGTTCAACCGCAAAGAGTAGTTAAATCTAGTATTAAATTATACACAAATCATTCCTATTAGAAATTGATCTACATCTACTGAATTCAGATTTAAATTAAAATTCAATTCCCAGAACTTTGCTACTGTGTATTTTGAATTGTAGTTCTATTAAATTGACCAAAATTATACCTATATAAAATTTCTGGAATTCAAATTCAGTGCGGAAGGAAAATCATCAAACAGATGTACCTACCAAATTTGAATCGAATCGGACCATAAACCTAAATTTCGTCTACCATCTTGGAGCGCCATTGTGACTTTTCCAATAACAAAAATTCCATGAGCCGCCATTTCAATTTCATAAATTTTGACTGAAAATCCATAATCTCGGACTCCGAAAACATCCACATACAAATTTTGAATAGAATCGGACCATAATAAAAAAACTTTGTTTTCCGCCATCTTGAATTTGGAATTTTGACAAAAACACAAATCTCCCCCCGAAAACCCCACATACCAATTTGAATCAATCGGATCATGATCACAAAACTTGTCCGCCATCTTGAATTTTTGAATTTTGACGAAAAATTCAATCTCCTTCCGCGAAAACCCCCACATACCAATTTTGAATCAAATCGTACCATAATCACAAAACTCGTCCACCATCATGGAGCCGCCATTTCGATGCAAAAATTACATCATGCATTGTCACCGGAATTATGAACACCTGCCAAATTTCAGCTTAATCAAATTTCGGGAATAGCCCCAAAAATGGATCACAAATTTTTTACCGGAAAGAATTACAGAATGACATATGAACGAAGCAAGTTAAATGAAAGCTTGTAAAAACGAGTACTCACCAGAAATCACTTGTTGTAACATTGATGCAAAAATGGCATCGCATTCACTAGGTTTTCAATACATTTTTGTCGACAATAACCTATTTCACGCTTCCTGATCATGGAAGCCTGAAATATATTTTTTTTCAGTTAGGGTCTTTTCACAGTATCTATCAGATCAATGCCCAGCATGGATTTATCTGGAATACAAAATCGAATAACTCTGCATGGAAAAAAACTTTATGATTTTTTTTTGGGGGGATGTCATGTTACAATATCTATTAGATAAAGTAGCGTGGCCTTAGCCGAACAAGTAGTCGTTTTCTGGTAGATATTTAAAAAAATATCGCCGTTTTATCGTAGATTTTTCAGAAAAATCTTTCTACTCAAAATTCAATTGAGAATGTCGTCCTTTCCAACAGAAATGTACCTGTTGAAAATGCATTTAAATTCAAATTTACTTGATTGACGACACATCCTGTACTTGTGCTGATGTGACATTGATAGTTATTTTTTCTTTTCCAAGTTACTCTTTTAGGTAAGTTTAAAATTCCAATTAGTTTTAATGGATTCAGAACTTAAAATTGAAGCATCAAATGTTACCTGAATATTTTTGAAAATAATGGAACAAACATATTCATCAAAGAAGTTTCAATATGAGATAATTCGGTGTTTGACTGTAGAAAAGTCGGAAATCAAATAGTCGGAAAATGAGTAAATGCAGAAATCCTAATTATCATTCAACGAATCAGTAGAATTGACTAATTTGTCAGTTTGAAATAATGAACCTCATTAAATACATCGTTACGTTTTTTTAATAACCTATTTTTTATCATTTTCCATGCGTTTCAACTATTTGCATTGCAAAATCATACGAATGTCTTTCCATTGGAAAAACTATAGTGGAATATGTGTTGCGTGAAGTTTTGTGACTGTACTGTTTTGTGTGTATACTATAGTTTTCACTTAAAGGCGAATATCTAACACCTATTCAATAACTATTGAAAGGACAAATTTGTTTCCAAAGGAACCCGCACTTTTTTATGTAAAGTGGCCACCGGTAATATTTTCTGAAACTTTGGTATGTTGTTGTACTCCACCTAGTAACCAAAAGTGTCGAGAGGCCCAACTCAATTTCTAGGTGTTAAAGTCGAAAATTGCCCAGATTTTCGGATTTTTTTAAACTTACGAACTACATTGAATTTGTTGCATTCACACATTAACTACATATTTTGGTAAAACATTAGTAAATACGTAAAATTAAAAATATTTATATTTACAAATGTATGATTGTAATTTTTTGCAAAATCTCACTTTTTCTTTATGACGTCAGGGAAGTATATTATCAAAAGATAAGGTACTCTTCAATAAAGTATTTTGACTAGAAAATATTGCACATTACACATTTCTTAAACAGGGTATTTCATAGAAAGAACCACAATATATTTCTTCAAGGAATAATTCAAAACCCTGTACTAACAAATGTGTGTCTCTAAGCTTTAGAATATACAAGGTGGTTTATTCGTAGAAAAGTGCAAAAACCATGACCCTGTATTCTAAAATTTCTCCTTTCAAATGTAACCATTTTCTTAGAATATAATAATTTTAATAACGTCTCAAGAGACAAACATTTTAGATTTGATCCTATGACCAGTTTTCGAGATACAGTGCGTTGAATTGGAGAATTTATTGATTATATCAGTTTTTTTTTTCAAATTGCCTATATAAATTTAATATAAGTTTTGGGTGAATGTACATAAAAATGTACACCTAAGAATATCTACTGTTACAGGGTGATTCGCGAATAAATCACAATAGTTTTTTGCAAACCTTCAATTATTTTACAGTGGCGCCACAGATAAATTATTCCATGAAGTTAATGCCTACCCGTTCACAATTTTGAGGCTGAAATATTTCGCTATGATTACTTTTCATACAGCCAACCACCAAAAATAATTATGCTTTTAAATTATTAAAACGAGAACTTGCATTTCTGTAGTGACTTTTGAATACCTTGATAACATTACATCAGGTTTGCATAACCGTAATATTTCAAAATATACAGGGTCATTCAATTGTTTTATAATTACCAACAAAATATATTGGTATACACATTTTTGTCCGATATAATAGTTTATATAAACTTTTTATACACGGGACAACAGGGATGATAATTATCCATTTTGTTATGTAGGTATAATTCGAATACTAGGTACCTATTTCGTACAGCACTTTGTAAGTATTCCGGCGAATACTTTTTTTTCCATCGGATGCTGGTCTTGTTGTCAGCTGCACCTCAGCCTCTTGGGCTTTTTGTTCCTTGTTTTCGTTTTACAGCACCCACTCCGTAACTCTAGTCCCCTGTATCAGTCTGTACAGGTTCTTCACCGGTTGGCTACTATATTCTTTGGGGGTTAGCCTTGGCTGTCCGAATATTGCTTGTCTTTTGTGGTCTAGTGCCTCGCATTGTGACAATATTTATTTGGCCGTTTTTGTCCATTTGTCACATTGTCTGCAGGGAAGTTCTCCGTTGTACAGCCTCATTTTGTGCAGGTGTCCTCTCATTGGGCTGCGACCAGTGAGATGGTCCGTTATTGTTCTGACTTGGTTTTTACTCATCTCGAGTAGTTCTTCAGTTCTTCTTTCGACGGTTCTATGATATATGTTTTCCCGTGGTGTATGAAAGGGGCTTAATTCCAGCGCTCCCTTTGTTTTTGTTTGACCTAGTCCTCGGATGGCCGATTTTGTCATTCCGAGTGCAGGTTCTGCGCCAATATATGGAGTTGATGAGCCTGTTCTGGCTAGTTCATCAGCTGTTTCATTGCCCTCGATGCCACAGTGTCCTGGAACCCACATAAAAGTTATTTTGTTGTGTTCTGCGAGGGCATTGAGTTCTTCTTGGCATTCCCATACCAGTGATGCATGGCTGTCTGTGCATATTTTGATCCGTGCGTTGCGCACTTCCCTCATGTTGTTCTTTCTCACGCAGAGCTAGATTGCGTACATTTCCGCTTGGAATACGGAAGTATTGTATTCCAGTGAGGTGCTCATTTGGGAGTTTTTCCCCTCACTGTATATACCAGAACCAGTTCCTTCCTTGGTCTTGAAACCGTCTGTGTACCAGATCCTTCCTCCAGGTTTGCTCTTGATGGTGTCGTCTGTCCATTCCCTTCGGCCTTGTATGATCACCTCGAAGTTCGTGTCAGAGAAGTATCTAGGAGTTGTGTGGTCCATTGGTCTCATTTCAAAAATGTTGCCTGCCAATATTTCCGTAATCTTGTTGTGATCCGATCTATTGCTCGTATTTTGTAGCCTCAGAAGTTCCATTCTTGCTTTCCCCATGATTGTTATGTCAATCGGTGGAAGGTCCAAAATGGTTCCTTATTGCAACATACATATATACCTTGCCAAATAAAAAGTTTTATTTTCTTACCCTCGACTGGAGAACACTTTCGTTTCAGATGTTGAATTATTTTTAGTTTGGATTGCCGATTTTTACGTTCCTGGTACAAAATATGATTTTTCTTCTTTGGAAAATTTTTTTCACTGAGACAATTTGTGATGTTTACACTTTCACTATTCTCAGCATATTTTCGATAAACTGGCTATTTAATGAATAATTTACGAAGTCTACACTTGTGTCGTATCAGAAGATGGGTATGCATCTGCACTAGATGGAATTTGATTCTACTCTGATGCTCTTCATACTCTGAAGGGTTTGGCTAAACTGAACTCTCCCTCAGTTATGGAGATTCTTATATATTGTTATGTTATGTTATTCCAGTTAAAAGTTTTAAAAGGAAACAACCCACAAAAAGAATAATTACTAAATAGTTATTAGTTTCAAGAGATTGTTTTTTACATAATTTTGGAAGTTCTATTTATTTGTAAGCCTATGTATAATATGGATAGATAAAAATGTCAAAATACTATAACACAATCAATTTCATACACTGTCATAATGATTATAACCCATAATTGGTAAAAAGACAACAAAAAATATAGATTTACAAAATTTTCATGAATAAAAAGTGATCAACACATTTATAAATTTGAAACATACAGTATATGAAATTGTAGCTAAAAGTAGCCAATGGTAGAACAGCAAACTTCTTGATGAGAATAGCCAATCAGGGAATAGATGGTCATATGGAGAATTGGAAATTGTGAGAGAATAACAACGGGGTAGTGTCATAAGCAATTATTATGGAAATTTGTAAATAGTAATAAGAATGGAAAAATAGTTGTATATATAAATTATATAAGATGAACCCAAACAGTGGAATGTGACAATTTGGTGCGCCAATTCAAAATTTCAAATGAAAAAGAAGGAACAAAATTGGTATCTAGGTGACAACAAACAAAGCCACGAAGGAGATCGAAAAATAAATTTACAAGGGAATGCCACGCAACATTTTGGGAGAAAGAAAAATGAAATAATTCCATCATTAGAAGAAAAAAACCAATATTACCTTAATTATACAACATATCCAAGTGTCCAAAGCTGATTTCTGCATCTGTATGGTTCCTGATTTATGGTATTGGAGTTCCTGATAGCGCTTGTAGTGAGAAGGGATCCAGTTTCAGGGCATATCTTGAACACCAACATCTCCAGCAGGTATAAAAACTTTAATAGTGCACATCCGGTCCATGAACAATATCACAAATAACGTATCTCACATCTGAAGAACTTTATATCACTCTATTTTGAACCATAAAAGAAAAATTCACTCTCAAGGAAAAAGTGAGGTTCTGTCTATCTATCCATGATTTGATTTTAATGATTATCCGTGAATATTTGTGGATTCACATTAGTATAAGTTATTTCTCGTAGGCCAGGTAAAATTAAGTCTTCCTGAATAAAGGAAATAATTGCTTTTTGATACTTTGTTGTTTGTTTTCTTACAATGATCAACAATCATAACAATGACCATTGAATAAACTGAAATTAGACAGCAGTGGCTAGTGGCTCTATTGCCTGAACCGGCTATCTGAGGTAAGAGGCGTACCAACTGTTGCTTGGCTGTGGTGAGAAAAGTGATAACAATTGGCAGCAGCGTGACGAGAGAATAGTGACGTTCGCTGGCAATTATTATTACATCATACAAAATATACATACAGGGTGAAAATATCTATCTATATCATATCAATTTGGCTCACAAAGAATAGCAAAAATTATTAACTATCTTCATTATATAAAAACAATTTTATTTACAAATTATCATTAATAACAATTGGCACCCAAAGTGTGGGCAAAATAATAACAAATAATTTGTTATATTCATCATTTCATAACAATATATATATATATATATATATATATATATATATATATATATATTATAATGGGTTGTTTATATGATTTTAAAATTTTTATCTATGTTTTGTGAATTTATTTCATAGATTATATTTCTGAAACCCTTTCATGAAAAATGAAAAATACCGGCTATGTTATGTTACCTTTCTCCTTTCCAACCTTTTTTTACCTCATTCCAGCTCAGTCAGGTACGCCTATGAACATAAATCACTCCTTCTCAGTAGCCGGCTCCTGTAATCGGTGTTGCCTACTATGGCACTGACGATTCGATAAGAAAAGCTGTTCAGTGGGGAAAAGTGAGGTTAGAAATTGAAAAATAAACACCAGTTCTGCAGAGAATAATCGAATTGTTGGTTTTCATTCAAATCAAAACTTATAAATACCCTACTCTGCGATAACTACCTTATACTAGCAAAACAATGATATAAAATAGTGCAGTTTGGATGATTGTGACAATGAAAACTTGAGGAAGAAGGTTCGAACTTATTATCAGTCTTTTATGAAAGTTCAACCCAAAACAATATAACCAGTGGTTTAGAGACGTAAAGTTATTGGTTTAATGTGAAAGTAGCACTTTGATGAGTTCGGATATTAGTATACCTGCCTTTCTAGTGAAGTTTCCAGTCCGGTGGACGTATTTTTGGGATCCCAATGACAGCTCACATGCACTCCTTCCAAGATTTATCCTCTAGACCAGGTAGGTGGAATTTTTATTGACTATTCACTTCTTCAGTTCTGCTTTTCGAGAATTTTTCTTGTTCGGAAATTTTTAATAATAGGTTTTCTTGCATTATCTATAATGCTTCTCTTAAAATTCTCTAGGTGGCTCCACCTTTTCAACTTTTTTCAATCTCCTCCAAACTTGTTATCCTGATCCATAGCAACACTGACAAATTTTTATTTTTTCACAGATTTCCGAATTTGTATCACTTCCACCAAATTATTTGCTGTTCTAATTAATATTAATGATTTCATGAATGATATCTAATTCTAACTCTTACATACTATTTACAAATTTTTATAAAATTATAATTTTTCAATTTCTGCCATAACATTTTATGTATATCATCACATTTCCCAACAAACTCTTTCGAATCCCATTGGTGGGTTTTCTGTTGATGTGAATTGTCATACAGGATGTTCAAAACTTATCTATACGTTGACCTTACTTTAATTCAATGTTTGCTATAAATTTCAATTTTGATATGGTTTAATCGTGGACTTTTATCAGATATATCGTTGGATATATATTTTTGGTACCAGAATTACTTCAAGAATGCCCTCTCTATACATAGGTATCGACTGGAGCATAGTATAAGGTTCTATAGTAGTGAAAAATGTGAGGAAAATTGTAAAACAACATAGCATTAACGATGATAATAAAAATAACTAATGATAATTATGAGTTTGATTATTTAACAACATTCCCTAACATAACAATATATATATATATATATATATATATATATATATATATATATATATATATATATCGCGGTGTTCAAAAGGAGCCGTCGGGTCATAACTTATATTTTATGTGTCTGGGGTACTCTGCGGTAGATTTCAATAGCATTCCTTGCGCGTTAATATTTCATCCCGGCTGTCGGTGAATTGTTAATCATCTATTGCGGTGTGGAGATCAATAGCAATATAAATAACTGTCCTGTCATAATTATTTTCGGTCTGTATTACTTTGAAGTCGTTGCTGCCAGCATCAAATATTTATGAGGCTTTGACGGGTGGTGTTATCATATCACATAATTTACGAAGTTTTATTTCTTTGTCGGAACTCATCCGCATTCCTACCGTCTTATTTAATAGCGGACGAAAGGAACAGTCGTTCATTTTTTTTTGTGTCGCGTTCCTTCAGACCGTATGTTGTAGGTATGTAACAGTGGGTATAAACACTGTTTTTTAATTTTTCAATAATAATGGACTTTATAAAAAAATATCACGCCGATATCACCAATTGTAACGGGAGGTATGACTTTTCACTGGTTTTTAATTTTTCATGAAAAATTATAACTGTATAACAAATCCTACCGACGACGTCGCCATTGTACAAAAAAAAATCTAGAAAATACAAAATTAATTTCTTTAATTTTTCCCAGAAAAAGTATACTATACTTTTTTAATCCCGCCGATATCACCATTAGAGAAATCGTCAATTGATTCTTCTTTCATTTCGTAAACAAAAAAAAAGATTCAATTTAGAATGCTTTACTATTTTTCCGAATATATAATAATAAAATCTCTATACTTACCTATATAATCTCAACTCATCTCACCCAATATAGTAACACTATCTGGAATTTTATTTCTTATCATAAATATATATTTCATATTATATGGGCAGCTCTCACCAGTGGAATGGCCAAAAATCAGATTTTTCGTCACATTCCACAAATTATGAAAAATAATTGAATATAATTTACCAGATCTCGAAAAATTAAAAAAAAAGTAGTCACCTGTCCCTCAGGACACAGATTATCAAATAAATTTAATAAATTTCAGTTATCAAATTGAAATGACTGAAACTCAATTCATACTTTTCTTAACTCTAGTTCCAAATAAAACACAAAATAACTTCAAAACTTCTATTAATAATATATATATATATATATATATATATATATATATATATATATAATAATATAATAATAATAAATTTATTCACCATCATAATACAAATATATAAACTAGTAGAGTACACAGTTTTTTTTTTCATATGGTAAATAAGCAGATTGGCCCAAAAAAGCTCTCGAAGAGCTTGTCTATGGGCAGTTTCTACACTATGAAGAAGAAGAAGTTTATCCAATCTCAGAAAATAGACATGGCATTTAGTTACATATAAATGAACAAACATGTAAAAACAATACCACAGAAGTAGTGGAACTACTTGTATGTGGAGTATTGATTTTATCATGGTAGACTCATTCACATTATAGTGTCTAAAATGGTCTGCAGAAAAAATTCCATTGTATAAAACTTATTTTAGTATAAAAGTAATAATAATAAAATTTGAAATACGATATGGAAGTAGTTACAGTATGTGTATATAAAAAAGAGTGTACGAGTGTATGTATATAAAACTTAAATTAAATAACTATCATATAAATGTATATATAAAAAGAATGTACGAGGAGATATGTATGTATATAAAACTTAAATTAGATAACTATCCTATGAATGTATATATAAAATGAAAAAAAAAGGAAGGACATTGGTATACACATGAAAAGGAGTAAGAAAAGACTACAGTTCAGAAAGATACACTAATCCTATCAAAACCATTGAATGATGATATAAATTCCCGAACAAATCAGTACACTAAAAATAAATACATAAAAAAAGGTAGGCACAAGAAGGTATATATATATATATATAAATATTAAACATTGAGTAAAAAAATTAAAATATTGGTATGAGTAAGAGCCAGAGCACAATAGATATACGAATCATATTCAAACCACATTAAAGATGAACAGATTGAATTGTATGCTTAAACGGAAGGGATAAAATAAATTCAGGGTGATAAATAGTATGAAGGTAAAATATTTCATAGGGAACAACATCCTAGATTAAAAGGAGCTGCGAAATAATTGTATTGATGAATTTATTTTACAGATTTCTAAGGGTATTTTGTTGTATAATCTTGGACCAAGAGAGACATGACTTCTCAAGGTAAGAGTTCTGTTAACTTTAGGAATATGTACGGCAAGAGGCTGATTTCTTGTGGAGTACTTATTCTTTGTAGGATATTTGTTTTTGGTGAATTTTTCTTTGTTTATTATACACTGTAAGTAGAGTTCTTTGATATCGAGGACTCGCGAAAGGTCAAAGAGTTCTACTGTGGAGAATTTTCTGTCTTTCCCATAAATGATTTTCAAAATATATATATATATATATATATATATATATATATATATATAACAGTTCAAGAAAAAATTATCTCAATAAAATAAGATGAAAAAATATGATATCAATGTTAAGAAGCAAAAATTAAACCATAAATTTCAAGGCACCAATCAACATCAAATTTATTACAATGAAAGAGCTCATTATTTCATTTTTATAATTAACTTTCTCATTATTAAAACAAATTGGATACGCACTTCCCGTAAAACCTCGTTTTTTCTCATTACTAATAATTCCCGAATTCAATAAAACTTTTTGTGCATTTGCATCAATATTAATAATTTCGGTACATGTGGTTCAACCCAATAATAAAATAAAAATAAGTTCAAAACCTAAAACACGACTACTGGAAAATCATACTCTAAAAAGTATGAAATAAGAAAATATTCTCATGTGAAATTGTTATGTACAAACTATTCAATATTTATCGTCTATTAAATATCTAATAAACAACTTACACGTAATATATTTAATATATACTCACAGTGATGTTCAGAATATTGTAGTGGTCATGTGCCATCTACCCTAACAAAACAATACATTCTGACAGTAGTAAGCGATCATAAGCTCAAGTGGCATATGACCACGGCTATCCCCTGAACGTCACTATAAATATGAATTTTCTTTAGTTCATGACTTTATGGCATCTAGAGGGCGTCATATTCAATTCAATGTGACGTCATATAGCCCATAACCAGCGGACGATCAAGACGCTTCCAACGATACCTCATTCGTCAAATTATGATAAGAACCCACATACATACATACCGGTCAAAATCATAACCCTGTTTTTGTTTTGCCGTAGTCGGGTAATAAAAGCAAGCATCGAACTAATTTTTTCCTAAAAGCTCTGCACTTACCCTAAAGAATAATTTTCCATCGCCATAAAACCCCACCCATTTTAACTCACGAAAAAGTCACTTTAACACGAAATTTCCTAGAAATATATCCCCCGACGCTTCAAAAACTTAATCAAATCAAAAACATTATCCCTCGCAGCGGCCAGCTCGTACAAAAACGCGGGTTTTCTAGGCGACGCACGACACCCGAATCTTTTACTAAAACATTGTCCACCGCCGTCGCGGTGGCCAGCACGTAAAAACGTCCTTTTTAGCCGCAAGGCCCGCAATCGACTCTCTTTCTGGGTACTTTCCACAACCCAGATGACGCCAAACTCCATACAATCTGGCCTACGTGCCCTTTCCTGATTGGTCAATATTCATCACCTCATCTCGCACTATGCAAACATTATTTTTCCTCAGTTTCATAGCAATTTTTATAACATTGCAAATTTTACATATCCTGTTTATAATGAAACGAACTATTTCTTTGTCTCCAAACTTCCAGTCAAAACAATTTAAATCATGTTAAAACGCGTTCAAATCCTGATTATATTCTGTCTTTGCTGCAAACGAAATATTCTTTCATGAAAGAAAATGAGAACTTCTCATTAACTATGATATGAGCTCTTCCATTATTTCTTTCAATAATAAAATTTCAATTTTATAATTGAAAAAAATATATACTTACAATAGGAAAAAACAAAAAAAAACAATAACAACACCCTACAGGTAATTATTAAACAATCAAATCACCCTGTATATTTTAAAATATCACGGTTATGCATACCTAATGTAATGTTATTAAGTTACTCAAAAGTCACTAAAGAAATGCAAGTTTCTGTTTTAATTATTTTTGGTGGTGGTCTGTTTGGCTCACCCTGTATGAAAAGTGAACGAGAAGGTATTAACTTTATGAAATAATTTCTCTGTGGCACAACTGTAAAATTACTGAGTGTTTGCAAAAACCTTTTGTAATTTATTCGTGGATCACCCTGTAACAGTATAGCTGTACCTTTTTATGTACATCTGCCCAAAACTTATATTCAACTCATATATGCAATATAAAGTCAATCTTTTAAATTTGAAGAAAAAAACTGAAACAAATCTGCAATTCTCAACTTTATTTCGAAAACTGGTTATAGGATCAGATATAAAATCCGTGCCTCTCAAGACGTTATTGAAATTATGATATACTGTGGAAATGGTTACATTTGATGGAGGAAATATTATGGTTTTTGTGCTTGTCTTAAAATAGAATACCTACCGACAAATGAACCACCTGTTATATTTTGAAGTTCATGTTAGTGGTACAGTATGTTTTTATGACCATAGGCGTATATGCTATTTGGATTTATTTGCCATTATCAGTTTATCGCACTAGAGCACAAATCAAACTAACATACACGCCGCTGTCTACAACGGAGTGGGCGTCAACCATATGAAATCGGTGTTGTGCGCATCCAACCTTCTAGCCTGATTAAAAGGCGACTACTGAGCTACCTTTCCCGAAAATCAACCCATTTGTAGGTACAGGGTTTTGTATTATTAAAAAAAGGTATGTTGTGGTTCTCTCTATGAAATGAATGCTGTGCTATGTTTTCTCGTCAGAAAACCATATTAAAAATATGCTTTCCTGACGTCACGGTAGAAAAAGTGAGATTTTGAAAAAAAGCTACCGTCATACAACTTGTAAATAAAAATATTTTTAATTATACGTATTCACTAATGTATTACCAAAACATGTAGTAAATGTTTGTTTTGTAATGTAAGTTGAAAAAAAACCGAAAAACTGGTCAATTATCAACTTTAACACCCCATATCTAGCAAACTGGGCATAGGATTGAGTTATGTACTTATATTGACACTTCTGGTTACTAGGTCGAGTACAATAACATACCAAAATTTCAGACCTGTTGCCAATTAAATAAAAAAGGGCGGGGTCCTTTGGTTACTCATTTTTTTGAAATATGAAAACATCTTAAGATATGACAGAAAATCGAGAAATGAATTAAAGCTAGTATACTATCTCTTTTCGAAAAAGATATATGTAATTGCATTCCCTTTAGTATTCTATAAGAACTCGTTATTCCTGCGAATATAACTTATAATTTATCACTTCCAGTTCTACAATACCACAATCAGAAATCTATTTAAAAAAACATTCAGAGCACTTACATAAAACGAAAAACTAATTTCTAATTTCGGTTGAAACGGAAGTAGTATATTCCCCAACTGAAAATATGTTTTTATGCAATGACGCGCTGTTGATCATTGGCGTTTCATTCTTTGAAATTTTCCATGCAGACTCTTACTACACCTATCCTGATGCCTGTATTTGGGTTTGTAAATCAAATCGAGTTAAATTTGACCCACTTATAGTTGTCTGATTGAAGTGAAACTTAGTGGGTGTTCATGATTCAGGTGACAATGCATTATAGAATTTTTGCTATAGAGAAAAAACAAAATTGCAGCTCCAATATGGCGGAAGAGTTTTGTGATTATGATTTGATTTTATTAAAAATTGGTATGAAGGGGTTTTCGAGGACAGAGATCACAAATTTTTGGTTGAAATTCATAAACTCAAGATGGCGGCTCCAATATCACGACAAGTTTTGTGTTTATTACATGTTTTCCAATGAAAATTGGAATGTGGGGGTTTTTTTAACCGAAGATCATGATTTTTCTGTCAAAATCCTCGAATTCAAGATGGCGACTAGTTTTGTGATTATTGCCCAATTCTATTCAAAATTGTTGTGAGGGGTTTTTGGGTCGGACATCATGATGTTTTTGTCAAAGTTCATGAATTCAAGATGGCGGCTCCAAGATGGCGACGTGTTTTCCCGATTCAATTCAAAATTGGTATTTGGGGTTTTTTGGGGTCGGAGATTATCAAGTTTTGTCATAATTCAATAAGTTGACGGATTTCATGGATGACTAAAAAGAATTGAATAAAAAAGATGAAAAAAATTAAGACAAGCTTTGATACAAATGCACTGAAAAGGAAAAAATAATTAATAATGTCTTTAACTGTTTGACCTAGGTTATTCTGTGAGAAGCAGATTCGAAAGCTTGCCGCGAATATAAAATAGGTATTCTTGCGCGGCAAGATTTTGAAACTGTTACTCATAGCATAACCTAGATCAAACAATTGAAGAAATTATTTTTTCCTCTTCAGTGCAATTGTATAAAGAACTTGTTTCAATTTTCATTTACATTTTTGGATATTCTTATTCCTCTCTCTGAATGGAAATTGCATCATTCGTCTGTATGAGTTCCTAATTGAAACTGGAATGAAAATTCGAATAAAAATCCGAATGAAAATGCGAATTTTCACTTTGTTCAATGACCAGCGTTGCATTACCCGGGGTAGTAGTTGTTTTCTCTTAGATATCACAAAACTGTCTTCATTTTTATCGTAGATTTTTCAATTTACAGAAAAACCTTTCTATTCGATATTCAATTGGGAATGTTTTCTTTTCACAGAATTCATATATTGGAGAGATTGATGCAACTCTGAAAATCACGAATATTGAGTAGAAGATGGGGCATTTTGTGCTCGAGAATCAACAGAAGCTCAAATTTTCCAGTAGAATCAATAAGAGTAGCCTGAATGCAGAACTCAAGTTGGTTTATCATATGTAAGATATTTATGAATTAACCTCATGACATGGTACATTTTCGGATGCCATATATCTATATATAAAAATAAGCAATACTTTGAAAACACCTCGATCCATTATAACTGGTTTCCGAAGTACCAATGTATGCACAAGGCACAAGGAAACAATAGATGTAACAAAATTCATAAATTATGGTATACCTATTTGAACTGTGAAGGGTACCCATATGAGCGTTGGAACATGGACTTGGGACATGGACACTCTTCATCTTACTATGTATATGAAAGATTTCAAATTAACTTTGCTATTTGATCGATAATTTGGATTATCCTTCTTTCATCATTAATTGTTCACATCAATCGAATGCTATGAAATTATCTACACTGAATATCAAGTTATAGTTCGAAACAAGAAAATATTCAAAATATGGATTTTTTAATACATAAAATAATTTTTACTTGCCTCGATGTAATATCCTGAATTCGAAAAAAAGTTAATGGTTTATGAGGTACTCACCAAAAGTATTTATTTCCATATTAAAAATATTCTGCGATACTATGACGCAATCAGATATAATAGATACATAACGAAAAAAAAATAACTCGACAATGTTATATACATACACCCAACACAGACAAACAAACACTGAGGTAAGAATCTCATTGAAAAGAAAATAAACACAATAGCAATGTTTGTTTTTTTACGAAAAATGCAGGTGAAGAAAAAACAATAATGAATTATACCGGAATTCGACATCAAAGGCAACAGGATTAGGATTAGTGGAATCATAATTATGATTATTTTCCCTAGCACGCTCAACTAGGGCAGTGGAATTGAAAATGTTCACTTTATTGGTGTCTATCTCATGCTCAGATATCTTTTTTTTCAAATACAATTTCAATTGTTCGGATTACATAGCATTATTCATTACAAGTTTTTACAATTAGTGTTGTATATAACTTCGAATTGTAATTCCAAAACGTTTTATAACGGCATTAGCTGTGCAGGAAATGTTAATCGTTCATCCAAGTCGCTACGAGATATTTTTAAAATGAGTTATTTTATTATAGATTTTTTGTGTTGTGATGGACGGTTTATTTCCATGAATAATTTCATTCGCCAATAATTATTTTCCAGTTGGTACTTGTTTTTCTGTTTTTTTCCTATTCTGGATGAGACAGTGCTGTTTTCGATTTTTTTATTATAATAATATTATATCGAAAAATTATGGTGTTAGGAGTCGTTAAGAAATCTCTTCAAAGAACTTGGTTCAGGCTACCAATCTACCTTCAGAATATCTTCTGAAATTTTTATAATTTTAATGACAAGAAATTCTCTGCTATTATTATTTCCTATTTCCGTGTTGAATGTTAATTTTGAGTGGAAACTTTGAAACACATCCAAAAAAAAATTTTTGTCTTTACGAATTGCCATGATTATGTTATCTAAATATTTTTTGAAGAAAGGTATCGAGAAGAAAAATATTTTGAAACTTTCTACTGTAGTTGATTTACGTCACACATGGATACCTACTGGCAAAATTAGATTTTTATGGGATCAGGGGTGCTGCCTTGGAATTATTCCCTTCCTACTTGCACAGTCGACAGCAACGAGTGGTTCTACCATCAGGTGAGATGTCAGACATAATGGCAATAGATATTGGAGTTTCCCCAAGGATCAATATTGGGACCCATATTTGTTATTATTTTCATAAATGATTTACCAAAATATTTAAATGCTGACGCAATGACATTATATGCTGATGATTCTACAATTTTAAATATAAGCCCTGATATTAGAAACCTAAAACTCAGAAATACTGAAACAATAGCAAAGGCTTCAGAATGGTTTTCGACAAATAATTTAAAACTAAACACAGAAAAGACAAGCGAGCTTATATTCTCAAACGGTAGTCAAGAGAATAGCGTTAAGTTATTAGGTATACATATTGACACGAAATTGAACTGGAAAGAACATGTCAACTACTTATCTAAAAAATTAAATAAAGTAGTATACCAAATTAGGAAACTAATAGAATTTACTACTCTAGATACCGCATTAACATATTATTACAGTAACTTTTATTCTTAACTTCTTCTTATGGAATTCTTCTTTGGGGAAACTCCGTAGAAAGTGGAAGAATATTTAAATTACAAAAAAAAGTTGTACGAATAATAGCAAAGGCTAGTTATCGAGAACATTGTAAACCATTATTTGCAAAATTCAGCATCTTTACTTTACCTTCAGTATTCATTCCACAATGTGTGATGTTTGTGAAAGAAAACGGAAAGTCTCTATTTTCAAATTCTTCCTACCATTCTCATAACACAAGGAATAGAAATTCGTTGAGCATTCCCTATCACCGCCTGAAAAAAACTCAACAGCCAATTAATCACACATCCATCAAAATTTTTAACAAATTACCGGATGCACTGAAAAATGCCCATACCAAACAGTTAAAGGCAGCAATCATCGATATATTATTAAAAAATACATTCTATTCTCTAGAAGAATATTTCGAATTTAATTTTGACGAAACAAATGATTGAGATATAAGCAGGCATTTTTTTTATCTATGTATCTTCTGTTGTGATGTAATATTGACTAATTTTAAATTTTATATATATTTTTTGAATTTCATGTATTTCAGGTGACTGAACTTAACATAAGTATACATATAGTTTTATATTCAAAATTTTACTATAATTGTCGACGTTTCTTGTATATACCTGTACTCAGTTTCGTTCATTATTTCTGTTTTTCGTATTATTTCACAACCTCAAATGTAACTTACATAACTTGGGCCAATAAATTATTATTATTATTATTATTATTATTATTATTATCAGCACAAATGGGTGACATGTTCTTTACCATCCAAGAACCATCTATTTATTGCTAACACATACCATTGGAATTAAAATATTATCAAACGGTAATATAGTGAATTTAGAAATTGTATCCTAACTTTCTCTTATTATTGTTATTGTGAGATCAACTGGTATGTTAGTGAAAATATTTTCTGGGATTTTTTTATCTCTAATAAAATTTGAAAGTTCAAGATAATCTTCAATACGAAACTCATCTTTTTCAATAACACAAAAAAATCTAAATGGAAGGATAAAGAATCTGACAAAACCGTTGAAAAAAAACTCCTTTGGAGTTTCAATCCAATGTTATACACAAAATTAATTGCAAAAACTATAATATATACTATGTATGCTCAACCGGAAAGAACACAATAAAAATTATATCTGAGCATGAAAGACACCAAAAAAAATAAAAATATTCTTAGTTGAGCATGCTATGGAACACGTACATTATTATGATTTCACTAATCGTGTAATTCCGGTGACAATGCATTAAGAAATTTTTGTGTGAAAAAAAAAACAAAATGGCGGCTCCAATATGACGTACGAGTTTTGTGATTATGGTCCGATTCACTTCAAAATTGGTATCTGAGGGTTCTCGTGGTCGGAGATTATGATTCTTTTGTCAAAATTGGAAAATTCAAGATGGCGGCTCCAAAATGGTGGACAAGTTTTGTGATTATGGTCCGATTCTATTCAAAATTGGTATGTGGGGGTTTTTGGGGTTGAAAATATTATGATTCTTTTGTAAAAATTTAAGAAATTCAGGATGGCAGCTTTAAAATGGCGGCCGAGTTTTGTGATTATGGTCTGATTCTATTCAAAATTAGTATGTGGGGGGTTTTGGGGTCGGAAATCATGATTCTTGCATCAAAATTGAAAAATTCCAGATGGCGGCTCCAAAATGGTGGACGAGTTCTGTGATTATGGTCTGATTCTATTCAAAATTGGTATGTGGTGGTTTTTGGGGTCGAATATGATGATTCTTTTGTAAAAATTGAAGAATTCAAGATGGCGGCTTTAAAATGGTGGCCGAGCTTCGTGATTAGGGTCTGATTCTATTCAAAATTGGTATGTGGGGGGTTTTGGGGTCGGATATCATGATTCTTGCATCAAAATTGAAAAATTCCAGATGGCGGCTCCAAAATGGTGGGACGAGTTCTGTGATTATGGTCTGATTCTATTCAAAAATGGTATGTGGGGGTTTTTGGGGTCGGAGATTATGATTACCTAATTTGATGAGAATATTCCATTCTTCAATTTGCGAAAAAATAATAAAAATAATAGTTTAAAAAAAACTAAAAAAACACACTTTTCTAAATAAACCACACTAAAAAGTAGGAAATAAATAATAGTTTAAAAAAACTAAAAAACACGCCTTTATAGAAAACCAGACAAAAAAAATTGATAATAGGAATTTTTTTTATTTTATTTGAAAAAAAGCGTGGGGTGCATGGTATCAATGATAATATAGTACATTACACACCTAGGGCAGTAAAGTAAGAAATGTCTCATATCACAGGTAATTGTTGGCCGTGGCGATACCATGCACCCCACGCTTTTTTTTGAATAAAATACATTTTTTTCTTAGTTTCAATTTTTTTTGTCTGGTTTTCTATAAAGGCGTGTTTTTTAGTTTTTTTAAACTATTATTTATTACAATTCATGTTACTGTGAGGATGTTCAGTAGATATACCACACTTATTGAAAACTACCATATTCAGTGCCTCAAACCAACCAAAGATTGGATTGTGGCCCTGTTCTTCCACATCTAGCTGTTTTTCCTGCTTTTTTTGAACTGCACGCTTTTTTCTACTGAAACTGAAGGTACGATTCACCCTTTGGTAAATATGTTTGAATGTATTTTCTGACGGTGTTGGACGATTTGGATACAATACCCCATATGCACTTTTTGCTGCACGTTTATTTTTGTTGTTTTGTATATAACAAGTATATATTTGAACTTTTTCTTCCTCATTGTGAATCATTTTGATTATTCCATTGAAGAGATGTCACTAAACGAACATAATATAGTTCTCATTTTCATAGGTTATTTTGAAGATGTCATAGGATAGATATAACAGTAACAACTAGTCTAATAGGCTAAGAGCGGGCTACAGGAAACCTGACCAATCGAGTAACAGAATAAAATGTTTGTAAAATGTTAGTACTCACAGAAAACATAAGAAAAATCATTGACTGCCTGGGCAAAAGTGGCGCATAAGTTTTGTATGGCTTTTTTTGGAAAAAGCAACCATACCCATGAAGCAACAGATTGGAAACAGTTTCATTACCAGTTAACTTCCGAGTGGTCCAGGGGTCTAAGGTGCTGGTTCACGAAAGAGAGCGTGGGTTCAAACACCAGTTAGGGCAGCTTTTTTTTTGGAATCGAAAAATGATTTGTTTGGGGCGAATATTTGTCCAAAAACAAATCATTTTTTATGTCTGAGGGCTGGCTGCAGAAAACCTGGCCGATCAAGTAACCCAATGAAATGTTTTCACAAGCATTTATTTAATTTCACATAAAATGTATGTGTTTAGTTCAAATCTTGTAAGTGAATTTTAACCTTCTTCTAGTTGTCCGAATAACGTGAAATGTAGCAAGTGTTCATAATTCCGGTGACAACGCATTATAGAATTACTGCAAAAAAAAATACAAAATGGAGCCGTCAATATGGTGGACGAGTTTTGAGATTATAGTACGATTCTATTAAAAATTAGTAAGTGAGGATTTTTGAGATCCGACATCAAGATTTCTTTGCCAGAATTCATGAATTCAAGATGGCGGCTCCAGGATGGCGACGACTTTTGTCATTATAGACCGATAACATTCACAATTGTTGTGTGGGAGCTTTTAAAGTCGGACATCATGATTCCTTAGTCAAAATTCATAAATTAAAGATGGCGGCTTCTAGAAGGCGATGTGTTTTGTCTTTTTTTTTTCTGAATCATTTTTATTTAATTCTTTTTAGTCATTCATAAAATCCATCATTCTTTTGAATTCTGACAGAAATTGATAATCAATGACCCCAAAGAACCCACATACCAATTTTGAATGGAATCCGACCATCATAACAATACACGTCTCTTCTTGGTGCCGCCATCTTTCATACCGAGAAATCATGATGTCCGACTCCACAAAACCCCACACACCAATTTTGAATGGAATCGAACTATAATAACAGGAGTCGCCGCTATCTTAGAGCCACCATCTTGAATTTGTAGATTCTGACCAGAAGGTCATAATCTTTGACCCCAAAAGCCCCCACATACCCATTTCTATTGGAATAGGGCTATAACCAAAAAAATTCATCGCCATATTGGAGCCGCCATTGTGAATTCATGAATTCTGACAGAGAAATCGTGATGTGCAGCCCCAAAAGTCCCCACATAGTGATTTTGAATAGAATCGAACTATAATCACAAAACTCGTCCACCATATTGGAGCCGCCATTTTGTTTTTTCTTTGGCAAAAATTCCGAAATGCATTGTCACCGGAATAATGGACACCTGCTGAATTTCATGTTAATCGGACAACTAGAAGTGGGTCAAAATTCACTTGCAAGATTTGAACTAACCATACATACAGTGCTTCTCAAGAGTCCCCTCACCCCCCTCTTATTTTTGGGACGATTATACATAAACAAGTGAAAATTGGAAACTGAATATTAAAGGTTGTAAACTTCCCTACTAGTGATGTTAGATGACGAAATCGTCAAAGATGACGTCACAAGGCCATTGTGGCCAATAATTTTAAAAGGAACCCTACGGCAAACGACACCTCTTCTAAAAGATATCGAAAAAGCCTATTCAATGATACTAATTTTGTTTGTGTTTATAACAGTTTTGGCAACTCGCTTTTAAAAAACGCAAAGCTGTGATGAATTAAATCAGTTAATACTGAAATTCCAAATTCAAGCTCCGCCTCTGGATAGTTGTCAAATGAGCTGACGTTTTTGTTAGTCTCCCTAATTCGACGTTTTTGTAATTGTCCAAGTTTTTGTACATTTAATAATTTGTGTATTGTTGATCGAACGTTCAACTGGTTTAGCAGCTTTTGGTACTTTCAATATTTTTGTACATTTTAATAATTTGTTAAACTATTGTGAGCCGAACGTTTGAGTGCTTCAAGAAGCGAAATGGTACGTGCTTTAGGTGATGAAGTAGCAGCGATCCTAATTCTTGGTGAAACTGGACAAAATATTCATGCAGCAGAACGCATTTTTAATGAGAGGTTTCCCGATCGCCCCGTTTCCAAGACTCATTTGAGGGAGCTTCTTCATAAGTTTGAAACAACGGGTAGTATTAATGAAGCGAAACGATCTGGCAGACCACAAATTTCTGCTGAGAAAAAAATTGATATACTGGTAGAAGTAATAGTCGATCCTTCTTCTTCAACAACTCACGTTACATCTACCTGTGAAGTAAGTCGAAGTACAGTACACAGGGTGTTGAAAAAAAACAAATTTCATCCATACAAATTAAAAATGGTTCATCAACTCTCAGACGACGACCCAGACCGAAGACTAGAATTTTGTGAAAATATGGAAACTAAAATTAACCAACAGCCAGACTATGTCAAAACGATTTGTTTTAGTGATGAAAGTGCTTTCTATCTAAATGGAAATGTAAATACACAGGATGTGAGGTATTGGAGTGACGCAAATCCTCACCTATTTCGTGAAACACATACCCAATTTCCCCAGAAAATGAATGTTTGGGCAGGTATCCTGGAAACCTCATCGTTGGGCATCTTTTTTCGAATACTAATTTAACTGGTGAGGTTTATCTGGAGCTGTTGCAAAATGCAATAGAACCGTTAATCCTTGAAATTTTGGAAGATAATCCAGATGAATTCGACAATTTGGAAATAACATTCCAACAGGATGGTGCTCCTCCACACTATTACGGTGCAGTAAGACGGTATTTGGATGAGGAGTATCGTGGTAGATGGATTGGACGACGAGGTTCAACGGAATGGCCAGCTCGATCACCGGACCTCACACCTTTGGATTTTTTTCTGTGGGGGTACCTTAAATCGAAGGTTTACGTCACTGAACCTGACAATATTGACGTTTTAAAATAACGTATTGTTGCAGAATGTGGGGCTGTTGCCGCAGACACTTTTGCAAAAGTACGAGAAGAGTTTAAAAATAGGATATTTCACTGTCAGGAAGTAAATGGAGGTCACTTTGAGCAATTCCTTTGAGAAGATACTGATTCACACATCTGTAATTAATATCATACTGAATGGAATTTAAATTTTTATGTTTACTAATGAGCCATGAAAACTGCCATGAACACAAACAAAATTAGTATCATTGAGTAGGTTTTTTCTATACCTTTCAAAAGAGGTGTCGCTTGCCGTAGGGTTCCATTTAAAATTATTGGTCACAATGGCCTTGTGACGTCATTTTTGACGATTTCGTCATCTTTCATCACTAGTGGGGAAGTTTACAACTTTTAATATTCAGTTTCCAAATTTCACTTGTTTATGTATAATCGTTCCAAAAATAAGAGGGGGGGAGGGACTTTTGAGAAGCACTGTATATGAAATTCAATGTAAGCTTGTGAAAACATTGCATGGTGTTTCTCGATCGACCAGGTTTTCTGTAGCCAGCTCTCAGACATGAGAAATGATTTTTTTTGGTACGAATATTCGCCCCAAACAAATCATTTTTCAATTTCGAAGGAAAAATTGAAAAAAAGCAGCCCGAGCTGGGGTTTGAACCCTCGCTCACCCACGCTCCCTTCCGTGAACTAGCACCTCAAACCGCTGGGCCACTCGGAAGTTAATTTGTATTGAAGTATCTGTTCCTACATTGGTATGGTTTCCTTCCGGAAAAAGGTCCTAAAAAACGTATGCACCACTTTTGCCCAGGCAGTCAATGATTTTTTTTATGTTTGCTGTGAGTACTAACATTTCAAAAACATTTCACCCTGTTACTCGATTGGCCAGGTTTTCTGCAGTCCCCTCCTGGACTATAAGTTATTCGACATAAAAACGGTAGAAGATAGGGGTAATATATGGTATATTTGCTTTGAAATCAGGAACAAGAAACATTCAAAAAATTCAATAATACACAGGGTATTCAATTTAAAAATAATATCCCCTGAAATCTGCACGCTACTGTATTTTTGATAGCATTTTATCAAAATTCAGTCACAACCACACAACTTTTGCCTTCAACTGTTTTTTATATAGGCAATAATAACCATGATAAGGGATGGGTAATTTATAGTGAATAACCCGGTACATGAGAAAACAAAAGAACATCAAAATTCACCAACCTGGCTAGGATATACATGAAAAAACGAATGGAATAAAAATAATTTCTGGATGTTGAAATAAGTCAAATAATACGAACAGAATTATCCCGTGGAGTAGAAGAATACCTTCGGATTCAGTGATTCCTGGCCTTAATCATCAACCTACACACACAAAGTGAAAAAACAAATATATTTTTAATGTAACCGCCAAGAAACTGGCATAACTACGTTTTTACGAAGGACAACCGATGACGGAATATATAATAATCAAAATCAAATTACTGAAATTGGTGTAAATTATCTCTTCAAATAGACAAAAATCTATATGTTGGACGACTTTGATACCTTTGCTCGTTTACACTAACGAGATGTCAACTAACGACGTTAACCCCTTACCGCCTAAAGTGGTGTTAGAATGTGAAAGTGCTCCCGAAGAAGTGAAAGCATCGCACAAAAGATGGTACATTTTGGGACTTTTCATGATGTACGCAGCTTTGAGTACTTTTCAGTGGGTGGAGTATTCCATTATCGCCAATATAGTGATGAGATATTATGACGTCAGCGAAAACACCGTGGCATGGACCTCGATGTCTTTCAATCTCATGTGGCCCATATTGTTGTTTCCAACTTCCCTTATCATAGATAAAATGGTAAGAATAATTGTAATAAGTTTTTCATCCAAATTCATAATTACTATGAAGACAAGCGAATTAACTGAAATGTTTATGCAAGTAAGTTAATTCTGGGAAAAAATTCCTTCTCGATAAAATATTTGATGCAATACTTGATTTCGGGCGGTTGGCCAACCCAAAAAATTAAATGATTATGTTTGTTGATGGGTGTGTTTCAATAAAAATTCAATATGTTCGGTTGTACTACCAAGCTATTGAGAATGAGACTAAAAAAAATTACGAGGGTAAAAATGATGGAAATTATGTTCTTCCAGTACAATTAATGAATTCATTTGCACAATTTCGATCATTAGCACAACACATCATTCCATATCTGCTCCTCAACGAATATTAAAAATATTGTATTGAATAATTAATCAAATCAAAAAACCTAAGTGTGCTCCGTACAAACTTAACACACAACGTTTTTTTTCTTGAATTACCCAGGAAAATACCATTTCAAGAAATTTATTCTGACAAAAAAAAACGTTTTCTAAATAATTTTCGATTTCCAATTGTAATTTTCAGAGCTTTAATAACAAAATGTTTTCAGCTGAAAATTTGTTTACAATATCAAAATTTTACCCACAATTCATCTCACAAAAAACCTTTGCAACATAATCGTAATTAAAAAATGCCGAACAATCTGAAAATATTAAATTTCTTGAGTATATCAAGATCCATTGTTTCATTGGTTACTGAAACTATGAGTCTCAATTTTCAATTTGTTGATTTTAAAATGCATTGTTTTCATGTATGTGACAAGTGAACGAATCTTCCATTCTCTAAAACTTCATCTATTGAAGTTTGTCCTCTATTCACATTGCGAAAGGTATTTTTATCCACTTTAATCAATTATTCAAAAATATATAGACGCATGTTCCTCACAGAAATTGAATTTGGATGGAGATTACAGGACTATCTTCATTCATGAATGACACATTTTAATCTTAAAAATCTATAACAAATGAAATGGAAAAATTATGGAATTCTCAAAAGGACGTTGATATTAAGTGAGCCTTATACATTCCGATGATTGCATTGAAAACAGAGGAGAAACTTCCTCTCTAGATCTGAAAATCCAATGGACAGGTCAGATTGACAAGGTATCTAGAAAACCGAATAGCTTTTGGAGGATTATACCAAGGTGTAGTCAACTTTGAGTTATGATGTCAACTCCTGGGTTCTCAGATTTCCGATAAATGCACAGTAGCTCCCATCAAAATTATTTGTAAACACATTACATTTCTATAAGGAAACAGGAAATGCAAAAATGATTATATATGGGATTTTGAGTTCACTACATAAAATGATTTTATAATGAAAATTCCAATACAGCTTTTATCCTGCTGTATGAACCACGATAATAGTTCAGGCGATAATCATGGTGAAAAATGTATATATATTTCAGCTTTTTTAGTTAGTTGAAAAGTGGTGAATGATCATTATTCACTGCTATTAGTATATAATTTATATCATTGTAATTGAAGAAACAATTGAGTAATTCATATATTATAAAACAGTCGTGGAAAAATCTCTTTACATAATATTTTATTTCAAATAATGCTAAATAATATTGTTGTTGATCATATGATTTGACTGATTTGCAGTTAGTAATAGGTAGGTCATTACCTTGAGAATAGTTTTTCTAATAGTAGTCTGATCAACATGTGCTTTTTTTGAATTTGAGTTCGCCTTCACCGAAAATTTTGATCAAGGTGTCATTCGCTTTGTATAATTGCATCTAGAAATTTTTTGAAAAAACTTGAGTTCCGCTCGAATAAATTGGAAAAATTTTCAACAATTTGTTAAAAAATGGGTTTCGTTTTTTGCGAATATCTAAAAACCCAAATCGAAAAAAAAATCTTCAAAGAGCAGAAAAGTTACTAAAAAAAAGTCCCACCTCAATATGAATAATTTTAATTGAGAGGTGAAATTAGGGTTGAAAACGGCTTCCTCGCGCACAACACGAACCGTTCACTTTAACAACAAAAAATTCAACCCATTAAATATGAATATTGGCAACAAAAAAAATACAACAAAATAGTTTATGTAACATTTGGATACATAAATAAGCAATAATATTTTATTTTGCTGCTAAATATTAATATTAAGGAACCGTTCTTTTTTGAAATAATTATTTCTAATTCTCTTTCAAATTCTGGGGGAAAAATGTTCAGTTTATTTTCTATTGGTTTATTCAATGAACAATTTGTTGTAAGAAAATGGATTTACACGCAGTATTGTTTTTCAGATACTGAAAAAAGCAACCATGTATGACTTCGTGATGAACAACTCAATTTTTTTATATAATTTTGAATATTTTTGTGTTCTTAAGCTTGTCGTTGTCTTTTAGTTTTTTATATTGTAATTTAAATAAACTATTGAAGATACGACAAGTATTTTTTATTCCTCGTTAAACAAAAAATAAGTTGAGCTTTTAACCGAAGATCTAACACAATTATTTATTGACTTGTTTGCAATAATTTATGAAAATACCTCGAAAATATTTGTTTACTTTCATATTTAAATATCTTATGAGCTATTGAAGATATGACAAAACCACATATCTCATAAACTATTGAAGATACGACAAAACCACGTGGAGTCTTTTCTATACTCCGTAAATTAATGAATAAATGGAGGTTCCAACCGAGGCTGTAGCTCAAGTAGTTTTTAATTTCGGTTCATACCTATTGAAATACGTCCTCTTCTTCTAGAAACATCTGCCTTGGATTTTGATATCTGATCTAGAAATTACTTTTACAGCTCGAGAGTGTCTAGTAAAAGTTTATAAAATGATATATATCAAAATTAATTTTAGTTCATAAGATACTCAGATTTGAAAACTCAAAAAAATACATATTTTTTATTAATAATTCAATAACTAATTGAGCTGCAGCTTCGGTTGGGAGCTCAATTTATTTATTAATTTAGGTAGTATAGAAAAGACTGAGTGGTTTCGTCGTATCTTTGATAGTTTATAAGATATTTAAATTTGAAAGTCTCGAGGTATTTTCATAAATAACAGCAAAAAAGTTCATTAATAATTGAGTTAGAGCTTTGGTTGAAATTATTGATTGTTTATTGGAGAATAAAAAAGACTTGAAGTATTTTTGTAGTATCTTCAATAGTTTAAAGTTACAATAATGAAAAACTGGAGGCAACGACAAGCGTAAGAACACGAAAATATTTAAAATTATATAAAAAAACTTTTTGCTTATCACAAAGTCATACTTGGTTTTTCTTTTATAGTATCTGAAAAAAAAATATTGCGCGGAAATCCATTTGTTTATAACAAATTTTTCATTAAATAAAAAAATAAAAATAAAAACCATATTTTTTCAGAATATAAAAGAGCAATAGAAATTTATTCACACATTCATAAAAAGAATGATTCCTTTATATTAAAATTTAGCAAATATTTAGCAGCAAAAAAAAAATTAATTAACAACTGCGTTTTCAAGCAATTTCATTAAAAGTCATAATTTTCATCAATTATTTTCTCAAACAATGCATTTGTTTATAACAATTATTTAAACAATGGGAGTAAAAACAAATATTTTCAATAATTTTTTAACAATAAAAAAATGAAATAAACGGAATACTAAAAAAAAATTAAAACTTTATTTGAACTTTCAATTTTTTAATGCCTTCAATTGTTAATAAGAAAGTAGAAAATATTTTATTTTTATTTTTCCTGGGATTTTTTTTAAAACCTTCAACGAATAGATCCATGAAGTGGAAAAAATATCAGTTCTTTAGTTTGAAAATTATCAGGGATTTTATGTTAATTTTCAACTTGTAAAAATAACTTAATTAACAAAAGCACAATTAATGGCGGATTTTTTTTCCGACAAATTATTGTTTATTCATGTATCCAAATTTGTTTGTTCCTTAATATTCATATTAAATGGGTTACATTTTTTGTTTGCTCGAATTTTTAGCTCAATTTTTAACTCTCCATTAAAATTATAAATATTGGTGGTATAGTTCCGGGATTTTTGTTTTTTCAGTAAGTTTCCTGTTCTTTGAGGATCTTTTTTTCGATTTCAGATATCTGTAATAGTTTTTGAGATATTCGCGAAAAACGAAACCTCCTTTTTTACCAAATTGTTTATAACTTTAGCACTTTTTTCGAGCAGGACTTCAATTTTTTCAAAAAGTTTCTAGATGCAATTACGAATCGAATTACTTCTTAATAAAAATTTTTGGAGAAGGCGAACTCGAATGCGACAAAAGGCCGTATCAGGGTAGAGGCAGCTATCTCCAATTGCAGAATTATTTACGTCAAATAAAAGAACATCGGGAATCTAAAACATTTAGTGGAATGTAGAACATCCTGTATATTGTTATTTGCTACCATGTATTGTATTTGAAATAAGATTATTCGATTGTCTATTATATCAGAAAGTTGTCAAAGTTAGTAGGAGATTTAAGCCGGTTCTGGCTCTCCCCCCACCACTATGACGTCACGTGTGACCTTGAATGGTTGCAGGTGTGCAATGTGTGTGTGTTTGACCTTGAGATTTGACTTTGAGATTTGTCATTGAGTTTTGATATTGGGTTTGGTCGACTTTGAGATTCGACTTGACCTTGAATATGACCTTGAGATTCATAACATTAAGTTTTGACTTTGAGATTTGACCTTGAGTTTTGATGTTGGGATTGTTTCGGCAACCAAAAGATTTGATCTCGATGTTTGTTTGACCTTGACTAAAGTTGTGGTGTAGGCATACATATTCTGTGTAGTCATGACCTTCATGAATCCTTGTACTCTCCAAGCGAGGAGGGCGTTTGTCCTGTGAGAGAGGGTAAGAGTGAACTGCGAGTATTGATGAGTGCGTTGAATATCAAGAGAATCTCCTCAAAATCCATACAGATTGCGCATCGCATCGGACTTGTTGTATGGTGGGGTATTTCACTGAAATATTCCAGGAGAAGAGTATTTCGAATCAGTGTCTCCTCCAGTGAGCTATTGAAAACAAGTCGGTGAAATGTATTCGTGTGATTGTGGTAGAGCTTTCACCCGTAGTGATAATCTTCGTCGACATCAACGGGAAACTTGCCAGGGAGGTCCTTCAGTGAAACGAGTTAAATTGAACAATGGCGATGACTCACCACCTGCACCACTCTATACATGTAATTGTTGTAATGTGACATTTCCATATTGTCAAGTCAACTCTCACAATAGAACACTCGCACACAGGACGAATTCATGTGTTCACTTGGGAGGTGGTGTACACCTCATTAAAAATGCATTCAAGTGTCGCATTTCCAGCTACAGAGTATCTAGTGAGAATATGTATACAGAGTATGCACCTTTTTTCAACGATATTAAGCCCAAAGTACTCGAGTTATTGGAAAAAAACATCAAACTACACAACTCCATCAAGGTCAACATGGAAGTATTTGGAAGTTATGTCATTCAAACACAGGAATTGACAGATATAAAATCATTCAATTCTCCCAATCGTATAGCAGATCGATCAACTGATTTGAATGGATTATTTGATGCGTTTCGTGACATTATAATTGCCCAAAGTACGGAGTTTGAGGAGCGTGATTCAGGTTTGTAGTTATAATTGTTGCAAATGATGAAAGGTTTAATAAAAGTAATTTTTCAGGATGGAGTTGCGAGAAAATTATGTTCCTTGAGGTGAACATAAACAAATACAGTCCACTTGGCGGGTCATCATACATGAAACTTCCGAATTCATTGAGAGAAGAAAAGGTGTTGTCAACATAAAAAATGAAGACCAATGCTGCTTTGCATGGGCCGTGACATCTGCATTATTCCCCACTAATAATAATGTATCGGAGGTGTCATCCTATCCACATTATGAGACTGTCTTGAATGTAACAGGTATGGATTTTCCAGTAAAATTACGTGATATAAAAATGTTTGAGTATTTGAATGATATTTCAGTCAATGTTTATGGTTTGGAATCTAAGATTGAGAATAAGAGAGTCAAATATGAGGTGATTGGGCCTTGCGATACTCTCAGAGAAAACTCAGAAGACATGTCAATTTATTGCTTATCAATGACGATTACTGTTGCTCACCAGATGCACGATTGTAATCATGTATGTACAACAGTACCGCAAACTGATTTCAGAATAAATAAATTTGGGAAAATGATTACCGGTAATACATTAATGTTTGAAAATTTCGAAAGACAAATGAATGTACCTTTTGTAGTATATGCAGATTTTGAATCGATTCTGAAGCCTATACAAACCACCGAACCGAATCCCGAACTCGCGTACACGAATAGAACCTTCCAACACGAAGCTTACTCATTTGCTTATCTGATAAAATGTTCCTTTGATGATAAATTAACGAAATTTGTTTCATATAGAGGTGCTGATGCGGCAAAAGTTTTCACAATGCGAATAGAAGAAGATTTAAGGAATATATATAATAATCATTTGAGGTATGTCAAACCAATGACTAAACAAACCACAGAAGAGGAAAGGGAATTTCATAATGCCACCACTTGTGGTATATGTGAAAAACCTTTCACAGAAGGGATGTTAGGAGTCAGAGATCACTGCCATCTCACGGGGAGAAAAAGATATCCAGCAGCACTCTGCCTGTAATTTGAATTTCAAAATACCAAATTTCATCCCATTATATGCCATAATATGAGTGGTTATGATTGCCATATGTTCATTAAAGAATTGTATGAGGAAAAGGATAAGGTTGATGTTATTCCCCAAACTGAGGAAAAATACATTTCGTTTACAAAACATCTCTACACACATAGCTATCAAAGTAAAGAGGAAAAATTAAGAAAAAATTTTTTGAAAATGAGATTTATAGATAGCTTCAAGTTCATGTCAAGTTCATTAGAAAAGTTGGGTGCAAATTTGAATGATAAGCAATGTATAGAGATGTTGAAATGTTTTCCCGATAAAGAAAAATTCAATTTAATGAGGCAGAAAGGTGTTTTCCCATATAGTTTTGTGGACAACATCAATAAATTGATCATCCTAATTTACCGACAAAAATCAGTTTTATGACAATTTGAATGAGGAACATGTATCAGAGAAAGATTATATGAAGCCGAACGTGTTTGGGCACTATTTGAATGTAAGAGTCTTGAGAATATTCGATTTATATTTAAAATCTGATGTCCTACTACTATGTGATATTTTCGAGAATTTTAGACGGATTTGTTTAGATACATATAAGTTGGATCCAGCTCAATATTATACTGCACCTGGATTATCTTCGGATGCAATGTTGAAATATACAAATATTGAACTTGAACTGCTAACTGACATTGATATGATAAATTTTTTTCAAAAAGGCATCCGTGGAGGTATTAGTCAATGTAGCGATAGGAAGCATATAGCAAATAATAAGTTTCTGCCTGATTTCGATCCCAATGAGCAATCATCATTCATTTCATATTTGGATGCTACAAATTTATATGGACATAGAAATTAAACCAACCTACATCTGATTTCCTTGGCTAACTCGAGAAGAAATCCAAATTTAGCATTTTTGGCTGTGGTAGACAATGATCCATATGGATATTCCTTGAAGTTGACATACATTATCCTCAAAATTGCACGATAAACATTCCGACCTTCCTTTTTTGGTAGAAAGTATGGGGCCACCAAATTCCAAAAACAAAATTTAAAATTTGATTCCAAATTTGAATGATAAGCGAAAGTATGTGGGTTTATTATAAAAAATTGAAAACTGTTTAATAATGGTTTGATTTTTGCCCTACTCATAGAATCCTAAGATTCAAGCAGTCATGTTGGATGAAGCCTTACATCGATCTCAACCTCCCAAAAGCGTAATAGATCCCAAAAATAAGTCTGAAAAATTTCTATAAGTTGATGAACAATGCGGGTTTTTGGCAAAACGATGGAAAATGTTGACAATAAAGGGTCGATGTGAAACTTGTTACACATTGGCAAAAATGCTCACAGAAGTATGGGGGGGGCAGGCGCTCTGTTGCACGACCAAACTTCAAAAAATTGCACAATTTTTTAAAGAAAAAAATTTTGTTTCGTTCAAATGGGGGAAAAATGAAAGTGTTTTCGACAAACCAAAGGTTTTAAAAAAATTGGGCATAAAAAAAATTAGGTTGGAACTTTTATTTGTTTTCCCTTCCTCGAATCCCACCCGTCCACCCACCGAAAATGGGGACAGATATAATTTTCCAATTTAGAGTCCCAACGTAATACCGTCTACGCTATGGTGGACTCCCGGGATTAAAGAAAATTTATCCCGCCCATAAATTTAAAATTTTTGGTTTTTTTACTAATAATCAACTTTTTTTCCTCCCAAAAACCCCTTTTTTTTTGGGGTTTGCTGATATATATATATATATATATATATATATATATATATATATATATATATAATATATATATATATATATATATATATATATATATATATTTGTAACGTAAATAAACTTAACGGTTTTAATAATTTTTTTTCACCCAATCTACAACAATTTATATTACTGCCCCTAATGGGGTCGATCGCATGGGCTCGTTCGGGCTGTCCCATTCTTGAGGGCTGTCTATTTATCTCCCATACAGCATTCTCGATTTTCAATTGGACGGTTGGGGACGGCTGTTCCAATTGTTTCCAATATTGACCGTTGTTTTCGCGGCAGAAACGACTGGACTGTTCTCCCAACATCTCCCGGGGGTGATCTCATCGCTGTCCCGGGAACACGCGAGGCGACAGGGGCCCCAGGTTCGTTACATTTTCCCCCCTTTTTAAAGACATTTCGTCCCCAAATTTCCCCTCCTTGGGGTGACGTATCTGCATGACTCCCCATATCTGCACCGTGAAGTTCGATGGAAGTAACCTCCACGGTCTTCATGATCGGGCGTGGAAGAGGGGGTTTCAGCAAACCAAAATCCTGACGCCGCTGGATCTGAAATATCCCTTTTCCCGCATACTTCTTATGACTCTCCAGTCCAACCCATCAATACCAC